>JBAMNC010000436.1:1200000-1576120 GCA_037902135.1 Cetoscarus ocellatus
GAACCCCGGCAGAGCTGAGGGTAACATCGAGAGCTCAAAGGGCCGTGAAGCAGACGAGGACGAGGTTTGGTCTGACAGCGAGCACAACTTCCTTGATCCTGAAATCGGTGGCGTAGCAGTAGCACCCGCCCACGGCTCCATCCTCATTGAATGTGCCCGTAGGGAGCTACACGCCACCACTCCACTCAAAAAGCCCGATCGCTCCCACCCCACGCGCATCTCCCTGGTCTTCTACCAGCACAAGAACCTCAACCAGCCCATGCACGGCCTGGCTCTGTGGGAGGCCAAAATGAAGCTGCTGGCAGAGCGGGCACTTCAGAGGCAGCAGGAAGCGGCGCTCCTCGGCCTCTCCCAGGACGACATCAAGGCCCTCGGGAAGAAACGCAAGTGGGGGGCGACAGGGGCAGGTGCCAGTCCAGGACCCGGACAATCTAAAGACAAGAGAGAGGGGCCGGTGACGAGGTTAGCCCCCACTCACCACACCACCTCTATGGTTACTGTGTCTCCCTATGCCTTCACCCGCCTCACTGGGCCCTACAGCCACTTTGTCTGAGACACAAACGCACTGATAGCTACAGGGTGGTGCAGTGGAGGGCTGGAGAGAGCGATGTGCAGGATGAATGTCGCTCGGCCATCCCGCAGTCCGGCATCTCTCCATCCTGCCCCCTCCAGGTCCACTTGGACGAGGGGACATTTTTATTGTTTTTACCTCATGTCAGGCAGTCAAACACACTGCCTGTGGTGCTCTTCCTCTCTTTCCCCGGAGAGGAACTCCATTGCTTTTTTTCTTGTTTATAGAATTTTAATGATTCTAATTATTGCTATTATTATCAATATTATTATGATTGCTATTGTTACTGTCAATGTTGTTATTACAGGTATTATTATAATGAAGACTTGTTTGTTTTTATTATTGCTGTTTTCATTAATGTTATTATTAATGATGTGATTGTTTTTTGTTTTTTTGTTTTTTTTTAATCAATCAGTCTGTGTCCATTGGACTCAGACTTTTTACTTTTTCCATGTTTGGAAAATGTGTACCCTGTTTTTTTGTTTGATTTTTGTTGTTATTGTCAATCTTCCAGCTGTACTTTGAGGAGGAGCATTCATCTGTCAAACCAAAGAGCAACCATATTTTAATAATCATGAGTGTATTAAGAAGAGCCTTTTAAATGTGATTATCTTAGATATCTATCTTTATATTGATTTAAGGCCTTTATAAAGGACATTAACAGTTATTTTTAACTGGGTAGTCATTTTCTAGTTAATCGTCAGTGCTTCAGGCAAGGGGTTTCTGAACTTACCCCATAAGCTTCAAATGTTACAACTTTTTATACA
This sequence comes from Cetoscarus ocellatus, assembly GCA_037902135.1. NCBI lineage: Eukaryota > Metazoa > Chordata > Actinopteri > Labriformes > Labridae > Cetoscarus > Cetoscarus ocellatus. Next base: position 1,201,339 of record JBAMNC010000436.1, read on the forward strand.
TAAACATACAAATAAGCAATCAAACATGCACCTTGCTGACAAAGTTTGGTCATTTCTAAATTTACGTCAATGCATTGTCCCAAAAAACTTACATATAAAGCTGCAACACAAATCCTCCAAATGTTCATCTAACTACAAACACTGCATTTAAACCAGTTGTACTTTTTGCCCATGGCAGTCTATTTTTCTATTATTATTGGGTTTCTGGTTATATGAGAAACACCACACAAAAATAACATGTACTACTGTGTTAGATAGGTGTTTTTTTAAAAGCCTGTAAAAAACAGGAGTATTGCACCGGCAGCGTAGATGTGTATTCTCTACAAATGCCTAAATTTATCACTCTTTAGTTTCATTATTTATGATTTAAAATGTAGAATTTGTGAATATCAGGGCAGGACACATACTTGTTTTTTACAGCAACTTAGTGGGTTACCAATAATGATGAATTTGTCATTATTACATTGGAAAAATGAGTATAAGACTCTCAATAATAATATTCTCTCCCACTTGTCAATGAAATCAGTTCAGGTTTGCCTTCCTTTGTCCAGTACAAAAACGCCGCAGTAACTCTTAAGATATCCGACTTTACCTGTGTTAAATTCATCTGATTTAGCAGATGAACTTTGGCTGCTTACATTATTTCATGCCAGAGTCAACAGGGCCAATGTTGTCCATTACCGATTTTAAACTAATGTTTTAGTGCATCCTTTTTTATATATTTGCTTTTTGTTTGCTCTACAACAAAATCACAATTTTTCCCACCCTGGTTCAGTCTCAATCCTGCACACATAATCACCACCCATCTTTGCTAACAGACTAGCTTTTGCACACACAAGGCTCTCCTGCCTCCTTCTGACACTCACTTTATGTTTAATCACTTTCCTTATACATTGTGTGGGCCTTTTTTCTTTAGTCTTGGCTCACACTGACATAACTCCAGATTGGGGATATACTGGCTGAGAAGGACGTTGATACAACAAATGCATTGTTGTCTCATACACCCAAGACAGTCACACTGTATTCAAACTGATTTTCATTGTCATTGTACCTAAAACTTAAAAACACTGTAATTTCAGATTTTTACCAAACAAAGCTACCACCACCCTGCTGCTGTAGAGTTGAGACAAATCAACAAATAATTTTACTGAACCATTTGATTATTACTGTAAGCAGAGGAAAGCTAACATTAAAATTGTGAAATACATCATGAGTGCGGAGTTTAGTTTCTTATTTATTTTGAGCCCATAAGACTGAAACACTAACATTAAAAACTGAAAACATAAACAATTAATACAAATACTCAATTATAATCATAAGAAAATAGACAGAAAATGATGCCCAGCTTAAAAATCTTTGTAGTTTTACTCTAAATTATACTAGAATTAACTTTTGCTGCTTCTCTGGTGGTCAGATGATGCTCCACCTCAAGTTCTGCACCCCTCCAGCTTTTGACTGGTGCTCGACTTCCAGCCCTGAATGATTCTCATTCTGCTTCTCTACATGGCACTTGATGCTGTACTTAGGTGCTCAAAGTCAAGTCTGGATCAACAAGCATTTGCAAGTATAAATCTTCATTTTAACTGAGAGAACCAGATGATTATGATTGGAAGACCCATGCGGGACATTTCTCATGCAAAAAAAAGTGAAATGAATTATCCAATGAAAACTTGTCTTTGCAAATTATGTTTTCCTGAGAACTTCACGTATCTGGTTCTTGACTGATAGTATTTGCAAATGTTTTTGGATCCAGATGTGCAAAAACCACACATAAATGAAACAGTTTGCAACCTTACCTTCCTTTAAATTTCAAGTTGAGGTGAGAACTTCCCAAATGTAAACTCTAGAGGGCAGCAGCGTCTGCTGTCTGAACAAACCTACACTCACCTTAAATCGACACTGGAGCCAGTAGTCTTGCCTTGTTGTTATAACCATCCGTGGCCAGTAGAGGGGGCTGTCAGACCTTTATTGCTGACTGTGGATGGCAGGAAATCAGTTTTATCATTGTCTCATTTTGGCTCAAATGTGAATGTAGTCTGGAGATGCTTTTGGGAAGTCTGTCCTGGGTTAGAAGGGAAAGGAAACAGTGTTAGGACAGCATAGTTTTTGGTGCTCCCACACGCTCTGGTGCTGTACTTTTACACTTGATTATCGGTGAGGGGCCCACTTCTTCTGCATGGTGCTGTCATCTTCAAGCAGAGAGAGGTGGGCCCTTCTGCAGGCACCTTGTCACTATAGGGCCAGCCCGCCACGTGGCTGCCCTGTGGCTGACCTTCAGTCATCGGACTAGAGAAATAGTTCCACGTTAGGTGTTTTTTCCTTTTTTTTTTCCCATGACAAATGCATTCTGTTGGAGCAGAGAAAGCACAGTCATTCAAAACATCCTGACTCATTAATAGAAAAACTGAAGCTATTGCTCTGATAGTTAAAGGAAGACCTTGGGTATTTATTGGTTCTGGGAGTTAACGCCAACGTTCAATCAATGAATCTCTCACTTTGTGTGGATGTGTGTGTATCATTGTGTGTATGTATGCGTGCATGAAAGAGAAGAGCCAAAGAGAGAGACTATTTGAGAGCCTGGATGGAGTCCTGGGAATCCTTTTTGTTTTCACTCAACAATAGCTGCATTTCACCAAGTGGTCTGGTTTGGTCTAGTTCAGTGTGTTTCTGCTGTCAAAAGTGGATAATGATACAAAACTGCAAATCTTAACCCGCCTTAGGCTGCATCAAGCATACCTGTCTGACCCTAAATAGTGAAGTAAGATGCTCTGCAGTCGGTTGTTTAAGCAGAGATTTCACAAAATGCGTCACGTTCAAATATCCCATAGATTTGAGAGCACCCTTGTTCTCAAGGGCGCTCACCTTGTACTCGATATTGAAACATCAAACTTGGAGGTAAAAATCTGCGGTATGTGAATGTAATGCCTATGCAACAGAGGTCACTTGCAGCACAACTCGACTGTCCAATGCTCTCTTGACCTCAACAACAAGAAGTACACCTCGAGAATATGGCGGACAGGCAAACCCACTCTGAGCAGACAAAAAAATCTGAGCAGCGTTGCGTGGAAGCACTTTGAGCTCCACACCACTGATGGCAAAATGAAAAACAAAGACGGGGCTGTGTCGAATTATGTAAAGCAGCTGCTCAGCCCCTTGTGACCACATCCTGCAAAAATGGATATATTGGAAAAATATCATGATGTTCTACAATATTTGATAAAGTTGGGAATATTAAAAGTTTCTAAAAAGTTTCTAAATCTGATTGATTCATGTATTTACTCAGCAATTTACTATCATAATCAAAGAATTTGAGAAACAATGTTCATGTTTTTAGTTTTTTTTATTTTAATAGAAAATGCACAAGTGTATGAGATAATTAGTGTTGAAACACACTTCTTACAATTAAGATAAAACAATAAATGCAAAGTATTTGACAGACACAATCAATCAATATATATATGTTATGTTTTTAGATATTGATAGTTGGGGTCAGTGTATTGGCATCAGTTTGATATGATCTGATATTTTGCCCCACTCTCAGTGCAGTTATTCACAATAAAAGGACAAACAAACTCAGCTATTAAGTTATTCTTTGTAATAACTGTGAAAAAATGTATTCCCTTCTGCCTCTAGTTATTCAAAAATGTAGTAGTATTTCATCAATAGATTATAAATTACAAGCCCAACACTAGTAACTAATTTACCTTTTTAAATGTATAAGTACAACAGCGTAAGAAATTAGGGGTTAAGCCCCTCGCCCAAGACGGTCGAACACGCCAGCCTGTGAACCCTGACCTACAGGTTGACTGACAGCTGACTTTATCCCTGAGCTGCTGATGCAGAAATCAACCAAACACTAATTCAAAAGCCAAAAAAACTTCAAGATGAAGGGGCTGCAAGTCCTTAAGTACAAATTCATCTCTGCATTGTAGGACCTGTAATTTAATAAGCGTTTACTACTTTGTGTCCTTTGCTCAGTGGTGCTCTTCCCCTTTATTTAACTGTGTCACTGTGTGAAGGGTCAGCAGGCCACACTAGACCACCTCAGACCACCTCAGACCACTTGGTAAAAATGTTGATATATGGCTTGTCATCAATTGAAATGATTTTATGTGTTGAAAATAAAACTGAGCGTCTCCAAGGACTCTGCTCAGGCTAACTCCTGGATACTTGTGGTTATTTTTTGGGGTCATGGCTCTGGTCATCTGTGAACGACCCTGTTACCTCTCCTGAGGGTCTCCAGCTCTCTACCTCATGCTGTAGAGACACTGGTCACAATCACACCTTTGCTACTGAGGGCAGAGAATCAAACATCATGTCCCTTTGTTTGCTCGAGATCACCACACTCATTTTAACCTGATTTTCTTTTTTTTACTCTTATTTATTACTACATGGTGATGATGATGATTGTCTTTGATGTTTTTTTTCATCTTTTTTTTTATATAGCTAATACAAATTGTACATAGAGAAGAAAAGATTTATAAAAGCACTTTTAATCTTGATTTTAATGACAAAAAGAAAGAGCCGATTATTGACAACTTGAAGCTTAGGTTTTGTTTGTTTTTTTCCTCAAGAGAGAGATAAGAAATGTAAATATTAAAATATTTAGGTAAGATTATTTAACTGGTGAGGATAGTAACTAAACCATGAATGACAATGGGTTATTTTGAAGTCTTTGACAACCCTCAACAACAGTAAACAACACTTGGTCCCGATGTGTTGTGTGTAATTGTGTGCTTAGTTACACTGCTGTTTTGCTTTTATTGAGTACTGTAGCCCCCTTCAGAGAATAACTGACAAAGACCCTTACCCAGTAAAAACAAATTCATTTGTACGGTTATTTAACGAAAAACTCAATGAGGGGTCTTAATGCTCTGTGTCCACAACAGTGTGAATTTCACTGTATTTTAATCTTGTCAATTTGATATCAGTGGATTTATTGTTGTTTTAAAGTTTCAAGGATTCAAAAGTAAGTCCAAGACACTTAGATTTAGCAATATTAACATTCAGTTCAAGCTTGAAATTGTCCATCATTGTTTTCATGTGGTCCTGGGCGACAATGAGTTATAGCAGAAAGCCAAGGACAAATTGAAAAGGCCAACCCCAAATGTGATTCCCGTTGTTTGTTTTGAGGGAGTTGAACATTTTAGAAATGCAGAGTAGCTACCAAATAATGTGAGAACATTTTTTCCTGTTTGATATTTGACAAAAATTATGAAGCAGGGGGCAACAGCTGGTTTGGTGAGTCTAGTATGAGGACTAAAACAGTGAATATTGAAGCAATGCTCTGTAGAGAAGACAAAAAGTCATGACCTCTGAAGATCATCAACGTGTTATATCTTGTTTGTGGTGAATAGTCAATGCCCGAGGTGTTAACAGCTTTATTATGTCTTGCATGAGACATTATAGAGGCAGTACTGTTGATACATAGTCAGACAAGATGGACTTTTTGTTTTAATATTTCACTTGTCTGTTTGCCCTGCAAAAATATGCATGTTCATCCCTAAGAAAAACTGGGGTTTATCAGAAATGGCGACATCACTGGAGTGCTGTTGCCCCATAATTTCTCTTTGCTAGAGCATGCGTAAGAACAAACAGAACAATCCAAAGGTCCAGCAGAGAATTTCTGGGATTAACCCTTTAAAGCCTGTTTTTATGGTACCTCTTTCTAATCAATATGATCAACAAATTACTAAAAAACACATCTGAGTGCAATCAGATTATTGATAAAAGTGTCCTCTGGTGGATTATCAGTTGCCCAAAACACCTAATGTATCAAATGAGATACAATATATATATATATGTTCAATTTTATGGAAATTTTGATCCTTTTGGATTTCAGCAGAAAGTGTAATAAACATTTCAGCTCCAAAAAATTAGAATTTTCTGGCTATAATTTGTGTTTTCAGGCTTTAAAGGGTGAAATTTTAGCATTTTAGGGATACAACAGACAACTTGGATGCAGCTAGGCTTGGTACAGTCACTGTTGAAACCTCTTTGCCAGATAAGCTAACCAGCTGTTGTGTCTGTAACACATGAGTTATCAAATTTCCAACATTTTAAATCAGTCATTTTGCCTGCGAAATTCACAATGAATCATGAGTCCAATTCAAATATAGATAAGGATACAGTGGTTGTTGCAGGGCCGGTCAGAGGTTCATCAGTGGGAGATGTTTTAGCATACTTTTGTCAGTTGTGTTAGACTATCAGTAAAGAGGCTTCCTCCCTGCTTGTTTAGATGTATCTATCATTATTATCAACTTAGTTCTCAGTATAGTAAGTATGCACTTGACATAAAGAGGACACGAGGTGTTTTAGTTTGTAATGATCACACACATCACGTCCAGCAGTAGTTTGACTGGTGCGGTAACAGGGCCTGTTTGACTTTTAACAATACTTCACAGCCTGCGTTACACAAACACACATACACACCGAATATATGCCTAACAACGGGGTGCTGAGGATACCGTGTATGTGATTTCTGAATAGCTGTACATTTCTAAATGTCTCACTAGTTTTGGTGAATGGTTCTCATAAGAAGCAACGCCTCCCAAGCACGAGAAGGGAGGTGGTCCTGCTGGTGCTATGAAGCTACACCTTAAAACTCACTGTGTAAAAAAAAAAACGAATAAATGTGAGGGATAAATGACGACCACAGATATTTTTCTGAGCTCTTCGAATGTCAAGAGATCTATACTTTAGATTTACGCGGTTTCACAAAACGGGAAGCTGCCATGGTGCTGACTTTACGAAAAAGTCTTTTGTTACGACGCTAAAAACAAAAAGACATCTCTTTTTGAGGGTAGGGGGCGCTCAAACTTTCATCACATTCTCTATTAATAATCATTCCACGATGTACTTGAACTCATTAAAACACGGAGAGTCCTAAAATAAGAAGACTGTTATCTGGGTTTCTCATGATTTGGTACAGTGCAAGTACCAAAGGCTTTTTGAAATAATCTTTTGAGTTTGTTGTACATGTTCATGGTAACTGAATGCTAAGATATTTGATCAATATAAGAATAGAAATGTTGTACTGCCTCCCCCCTGACATGCACTTCCTTTACTCGCCCCCCCTTATCACCTTGTACATTTTGTCTTTCTCACACAGACACACACACACTTCACATTTGCATCTCACTGTGTATGGCCCACGTTTTAAGTAACTTGATTTATGAAAACTTCTCAAATTTTGGGACAAAGACTTGGACCCTGGCCCATACAGAGAGAAAAAAGAAACAAGTAAGCAAAAACAAATGAACCTACACAACTGGCAGCTACATTCCTTTTGGGGTTTTAGGATTGTTTTTGGTTCTTTATTTTCATGTCAAGGATGCAGTATGTAAAAAAAGTGTTTTTGTTCAGTCTCTCTCTCTTTGTAGCTGTATGGTGTATTATGTGAATACATAGTGTATGTGGTAAAGACCCCACAATATTGTTTTATGTTGCGCGATAAATAAAGACATTGAAGTGAAGTCTGGTTTGTGAAGTTTGTTTATGTTAATATGTTACTTTTCATCTGCTCAAGCTTGTATAAAGTTAACTTAAATAAACCTCTCAAAAAAGACATTGTTGGATCATATAGATTTGATCTGATAGAGATCGATAGCGATATTTTCCTAATAAGTTCATTTTCAGTATCGGCAGATATGAATATTTTTGCAGATACTTCCACCATAAAAAATGCCATAAATATCCCATGTACTGTCTGTAATATTGGCAAAATGTAGTAGCCAGCTGTTAGCCATATATTTTTATTTTTATATTTATTTATATTTTTGTTCAGATCTATCTTTTTTATATATCTTTTTAACCTGTAATACTGAACTGCTACTGAATCCCAATTACCCTTTTCCAAGGGTATTAATAAAGTACTAATCTAATCTAATCTAATCTAATTGTGAACAAGGCAAAAATACTTAGCACCCTCCAAAAACAAAAAAACTGACCGGTGCCAAACAGCGTGTTCATTGTGAACTTGGAAGCTGCATTTGCACCATATAAAAGACAGATCTGAGTGCAGACTGTTAAATTGTCCTTGTAAAATGCACACATATATCATGACGATTTACCTTAACATCATATTTATAAATCTAAAGTATTTTTTCAACCTTAAGGGCTGGGTCTACTCTGAGTTACACTTTAGCAAACGCTAAGCACAAAAAATGCTCTTTTTTAAAGCAGGCTACATACTGGCCTAATTATTGATATCAAAGACTTATTTTTTTAAAGATATATTTAGATTTTCAGTATACTTGTATAGTACCTGCAAAGTAGATTATTTTGGTTTGGATTATCACATCCTGGGATATATTAATAATTAGCAGTAACACAGATTTTTATGCATTATTATTTCTGCACAGCGTGAAGTACTCACTAAAACCAATAATAAATTAAAAATAATACTCGAATTCTATTCAAACATTTTTAATCTTGATTTTTAAACCAACATCAGTCATAATCATACACATCAAATATTTATCCATTTTTAAAAATTTTGACCCTGTAATGACAACTTTTGATCATGATAGCACCAAGCTTTTGGTGAAAAAAAAAAATATTTTCAGTATACAACAAGCAAAGCAACATTTGTGTTAAATTAACACTGCCTGGAATATGTCAATGATTAGCAGTTACATTAATTATTACGAATTACAACTTGTCACTGACCACACTCATTTTCATATGGACAAAATGACACCACCTGGTGGAGAGAAGTAAAAATGATCAATTTCATGGAAAAAGCCCTGATTGACATCCAGATATAACAGTACACTCCCAATCAGAATCTTCAGACCAGCTGAAAAATTGCAAGCATTTGCATTTTTCACTTTTGGACCTTAAGAAGATTCTTAGTAAAGTTTCTAAATGAAAAAAAAAAGAAGAAATGGGAGTGAGAGACAAAAAGGATTTTGATCAGAGCAATTTATTGAAAACTGCATTAATACTCACACACGCTTTTGTCAGCTGATCAAAGTTTAAGACTACAGCCCTTAAAATGCCAAAGTCTACAAAAGAATGTGGATTTCATGTAATTTTCTGTCAGGTATTCACACCGTTATGACCTCCTGATGGTAAAGGCAAAAAGCTTTCTGTCTTTGAACGTGGTAAGACTGTTGAGCTGCATGAGAAGGCCTCCCTCAACGTGCCATCACTGCTGAGGTTGGAAGCAGCAAGACAGTCATTTTGAATTACTTAAAAGATCCTGAGGGTTATGAAACAAAAGAGTCAAGTGGTCAACCCAAAAAATTTCACTGGCACTGAGACAGAGGATCCTATTGGCTGTCACACGGGATGATCCTTCAACACCACGAAACTTCCTGTTTGGACGTTGTAGACTGGGTCCTCATCTGTGTGGTAATGACTGTGTTTTTCAACAGGACGATGCTGCAGTTCACAATGCCCGCCTGCCAAAGGATTTCTTCCAGGAGAACGTCTTTGTTTTGGACCGTCTTGTGTGTTCCCCTGATCTTAATCCAATCTAAAACATCAGGGGATGGGGGGCCAAGGGAGGTTTACAAAAATGGACATCAGTACCAGACAGTGGATGCCCTTCGTGAAGCCATCTTCACCACTAGGAGCAACGCTCCCACTAGCCTCCTGGAAACGATTGCACCAAGTGTGCCTTTATGAATTTCTGAAGTGATGAACAAGAACAGTGGAGCTACTGTGTCCTTTTTGACACTTTTATTTCTGTTTTTTTTTTTTTTAGCTATTTTAGCTATTTAGCTATTCACAAGTGATAGAATAACACATGCCCATATTTAGAGATGTGTTTTGCTACCTGTGGCTTTTCTCAAGGTTGGTTCTGTCTGAGCTGAACGTCTGCCTTTGTGGCTGACTGCTGATATAAGTATGCAGTCACCAGGGAGTGAGAACTAGGCGAGGTCAAGAATCTGCGATACAAATCATAGTTTAGCGTGACGTCTCCACCCAGGATCCCTAAAAGGATCTCTGCAACTGTAATTAAGGTCTCTTTCTGATGCTACTTTCCTTACGTGAGGTAGATGGCCCAGAGAGAGACCTTAGCTGAGTAACTTGATTTGTGATTTGATTATTCAATAAATGGACAGATCTGTGGTCTTGTTCAGCTTTAACTAACTTGTCATTGTCCTTCCTGTTCCGTTATATTTTGAGCATAGCTTGCCTTCTAACAAACTTTTGATCAGCTGATAAACATCCTATTTCAGTTAGCTGTTTTCAATAAATCAGTAAATTGCTTACTCAAAATTACTTCTAACTTTCTTACTTTCAGATGGAGTGCATATGTACAAGGTTTGACAGAAACCCCTCCAAGCGGTCTTGATATGGACTGTCGGAGGGAGAACTCAGCTTACCTCGGCTGATCTGGAGGTATAAAAACAACCCATCCACTTTAACATAGAAGGAGTCTGTTTTTAGATCACATATTCCAGTAACATCCTGTCTTATCAACAACATCCTCACATGTTGAGCAGTGTTAATTTTGACAGCATTTATTAATTTAGTTTTAGTTATAGTCTTTTGCCTAAAATATATTTTAGTTTTAGTTATAATATAGTCATCTACAATGTTCAAATTGTAGTATAGTTTTAGTTGATGAAGTTTCACAACATTTTAGTCGAAAAACTCTACTGTAAATTTAGTCGAATAAAATATGAAGTGTAAAGTGTAAGGCATTTTTTATGTTTCTTGAATTCCTGAAGTCATGTTTTACACTTGGATCCTGCCACCAAGAAGCTAAGGCAGTTGTGACTGGATGTCCCTCTTAACTCATCCCACCTACCACTGTGTGGATGCAATGCTCTGCAGACGAAATATGTGGAAATCAGAGGAAACATTTTTGGCTGTTAAGTTATCTTTAAGTTTGATTTAGCCAACTGACTGTAACAGATTCGTACCAGGGTGTTGTTTAAAAAGATTGGGAGATAGTGAGGCTGTCATAAAGAAGTGATAAGATGGACGTTATCCCTGTAAACAGACGAGTGCACATACACAGACATCAGCATAAGCTGATTTGTCACTTAAGGGTTACCATCCTGTTGTTAGGCTCACACTAACATCTATTTGCAAATGCTGGGAGAAGGCTTGGTTGTGAGAGATGTAGACAAATATTCATATTTGCAACATATGAATGCCATTGTGTTTCTGGAGCTGCATTTATTCACAATGTAACCAGTAATTACACATACACCCTTAATGAAAGTTGTTTTTTCCTGCTACATTAGATGAGCAGTTGTGTTACAGCTTTCAGGGCAAGCTCCGCTTGCTAGTGTTTCAGTCACAAGTTTGCGAGATATGGAAGAGTTGCCATGACAACCTGAGCAGTGGGGGTCATCCTGGGAGACGCCGTATAGTGGAGAAAGTCTTGGCATCTTACCATTGGAAAACCATATGGGAGGATGTCAAAAAATGGGTGAGTTTTTGACTTTTCCAGTTATTTGTTATTCTGAAGGAAAATTAGGCTATGTTCATTTTAACTGTCCATTAGATCTGATAAGTTCTATGTAAATTATGATGCATGTCACATAGTATAGTCCCTACATTGCTCCAAATATACAGTACACTTGTGAGGAGATGAACTGAAATTAATTTAATACCATGTTTTAAAGGTTGATGAGTGTCCCCGCTGTCAGCAGCATGAAACAGTAAAAACTGTTGCTCCTGTCCTTCAGCCAATCCAAGTTCAGGAAGTGTGGAGTGTCCTTGGGATAGATCTGATTGGTCCCCTTCCTACCACTGAGAAGGGCAAAAGGTAGCATCAGATTTTGTGTGTGTGTAACTCCCTTTGAAGCTGGTCAATGCAAAGTTTTTGGATCAAAAGAACAGAGAACATGACAGTCATTGATGCAACAGGTGTTTGAAATGATCTGCATTTTATGGCGCAGGTTCATTCTGAAAGCCACAGATCTTTTCACAGAGTGGGTCGTGGCAAAATCCCTCCATACCAAAACTGCCACTGAGGTGTCAAGAAAAACTGTCAATATTCTACTTGACTTTGGACTTGTAGAGAGGATCATTGCTGACCAAGGGTGGGGATTTGTAAATGAGGTCAGTTATGTATTTAAAAACAGTGTATTAGTGACATAGAATATTAGTAATGAATCATACTGTATCTTTCAAGGCATACACTAATGTGTCTGCAGGTCAACCGTGGTGTTTTTGAGGCTTTAATCAATCAGTCAATCTTTATTGTCATTGCACATGTCACAAGTAGAGAGCAACGAAATTTCATTTCAGTTCAACCCGTCCAAGAACATACAAAGACAGTCACATACATGGGGGACAGGAGCAGGAAGACTGTCGGGTCGCCAGCAGAGCAGCACCCCGTTTTCTTAGATGAGAAAAGTGAGAAAAAAAGGGAGGAGGAGGGAAAAAAGGCCGCTTTCACACTGTGCTCTGAAGAGTGGGATCAGGAAAAAAAACACCTCAGCACATAACAGCAACATGATAAGACAACTACAACAAAAACTCGAAGACGAGCACATAAGTGTCAAACACCGCATTACATCAGCCTACCATCCCCAGGCCAATGGACAGGATGAGTGCACCAATCGAAATATAAAGACTGCGCTCGCCAAATACTGTAGGGAGGATCAAAATGATTGAGACATCCAAAATCCATAAATTAATGAAATTGGGGAAATTGTTTGCAGGCTGCGTAGCCCCCAAACAGGCCATGTCGCGCTGGTTACGTCATCTATCGCGCCTTACTAGAAGGACCCAAGCCTGCCCGCGTCTCTTCCAGACCAAAAGTGAACATGACTTCACCAGTGTGGTTGTTTTTCTCAGTGGCAGAAGATAACAACAGCATTTCCTTTTGCAAAACCTGTTTGGTGAGATTTCCAAGAGGAGGAAAGAGGACTTCAAGTTTTAACACAACAAATCTTATAGCTCACCTGAAAAGTCGTCATCGCGGTGAAGCGGTATTGAAAGAATACGAAGCAGCCGCGGTAGCAGCTAGCAGTGCTAACACTAAAACAACAACACGGAGCGTGGATGTCCCCATTCAGCAGGCGTTTGACTGTAAAGACTTTTTAAGAACAGTAAAAAGGCTAAAGCCATTAACGACAAAGTGATGGAGTTCATAGCACTCGACGACCAGCCCTTTTCTGTCATTGAGAGCCCGGGTTTTTGCAAGTTAATAGCACAGCCTCCCAAGCCATCGCTTCTTTTTGGATGTATCCCTCCATGCCCTCTAAGGTATCGTTGCCACACACATCCATAACTTGATAACATAACACATAACAGGAACAGACTACACGTTAGTTTTACCACAGACATATGAACATCTGACGTTAGTCCGCTCAGCATGCTAAGCTTAACGGCTCAGTGGTTGGATCAAGATTTTAACATGCAAAAAGATTATATTAAATATAAAAATATGAACTTACCGGTTATTGGTATCAGTATTGGCCATGAGAAGCAGGAAATTATCGGTTATCGGTTGAAATTTTTCATATCGTCCATCACTAATAAACATCACACAAGAAGAGGGGGATGACCTTGAGTGTCATGAAAGGTGCCCTTAAATAAAATGTATTGTTATTGTTATTGATGACAAATGTGTTGTTGTGATAGAGGAGACAGAGACCACCTGGAGGCCAAGACTGCAGCAGTTGCAGATCTGCATGCAAAGGTGATGGTGAAATGGAAATATACGCATCTAAGAACCTAAATTATATTGTTGTTTCAAATAACCATGACATTAAATCAAATTTACCAGAACATAAAAAATGCACAGGACGGACAAAAGAAGGCATACAATACAAACAAAAGACATAATGTGAAATCCTTCCACTTCAAAGTTGGTGATGAGGTCCTTAAAGCAAATAAAAGAAAGGCAGCCCATACGTGATAGCCTCCATTTCAGAAAAGGGTGTGGCGACGCTGTCAAGCACAGCAGGAGCTCAGCTGAAACAAAACATAAATATTTCACAGTTGAAGCCTTTCATCAGGCCTAAGTTGAGAGGTATTATAGTTGTTAACACAATAACACACTGTAGTTGGACTTGGTCTGCGGTACTTGCATAATACTGTATTCTTCTCTTCAGAGTCCAAAGAAACAGAAAATCTTGATTCCTCAAGGTGACTTCTTCCAAGGCACATACTTAAATGCATTTTAATCAGTCAGTAAGGCTATGCTAGTAAGGAACAGAACCTCACTATACTCCAGATGTCGCTTCATCTTTAAACTGTAAAAGATTTTCACTTGTAAGTGTTCGTTAACCACCAATAGCTGAATAGGAGCCCATTCTGGCCAGCTGGTACCACAGAAGTCAGTACATGACCGTGACTACTGGCTGGAATATTCAAAGGATATCTACCCTGTTCAGTCCATGCTGGTAGGTATATATGTGTCTACTTTAAATGAAATTTTGAATATGTATTGTTTAGATTTCACTATGTTTTTGTGTGTTTTCTATTGCTTTTAAGTGTGTTTGCAATTTATTATTTGTAGCTCAACTATGTACTTGATAAAACACAATCTGGAGCAGAGATTGTTGTCAAGGAAGGGGATGTCCATCTGACACGGGAAGACTTCTGGAGCTTGGGCCTTCCTCAATGTATGGAATCCAATGTAAGTATATTAAAAAACATATTATATTAACAAAAACAACAAACATCATTTTTGTGTAATCCAGTTTTTCATTATGGATATGTAATTTTTATCAATGTAGGGAAAAGATGTCCACATTGTGGACATGTATGTTGTTCCAACATTGAATTCCAAAGTGGTGGACCCAATGGCTGCTCTTCCTGTAAGTTATTTTTCCTGTGACCTTCTGTATTGTTTGACACATCGTGACATAGCTTGACATTCAATTTTGAAAATATACTTCTTTAAAAATGCCAGGGCGACCTCCTGTCCAAAGACTCAATAATCATCCCTGCCTGGAGTCGACAGCCTGGAAAAGCAGATCACTATGTGCTTTGCGTGAGTCCATTTTAAATCCTATCAACAGTCTAAGTAAAAATTTGCTCTATTTATTCTGTACATTTACCATTCAGTTAAAGAAAGAAAAACCCACAATGTTCACTGAAATAACTTGAAACTGACAAAAGTAATAATAAATAAAAATTTACTGAAAATCAACTAATGAAAATCAGACATTGCTTTTGAGTTGTGGTTCAACAGAATCATTTAAAAAATAAGATAATGAAACTGGCCTGGACAAAAATGATGGTACCCCTAGAAAAGATTGAAAATGATTTAACCACATGGACATGTGAAACTAAGGTGTTTCCTGTAATTAGCATCACAGGTGTCTTCAAACTTGTAATCAGTCAGTCTGTCTATTTAAAGGATGAAAATTAGTCACTGTGCTGTTTGGTATCGTGGTGTGTACCATACTGAACATGGACCACAGAAAGCTAAGGAGAGAGTTGTCTCAGGAGATTTGAAAGAAAATTATTGACAAGCATGTTAAAGGTAAAGGCTATAAGACCATCTCTAAGCAGCTTGATGTTCCTGTGACTACAGCTGCACATATTATTCAGAAGTTTAAGGTCCACAGGACTGTAGCCAACCTCCCTGGATGAGGAAGTTTGATGACAAATTGAAGAGACAGATAATATGAATGGTAACCAACGAGTCCAGAACAACTTCCAAAGATTTTAGAGGTGAACTCCAAGGTCAAGGTATATCAGTATCAGATTGCACCATCTGTTGCTGTTTGAGCTAAAGTGGACTTAATGGAGGACATCACTGTTGAAAGCAAATCATAAAAAAGGAGACTGGATTTTGCCAAATGCATATTTGACAAACCACAAAGCTTCTGGGAGAATGTCCTTTGGACAGATGGGACAAAACTGGAGCTCTTTGACAAGTGACATCAGCTCTATGTTTATAGACGCAAAAATGAAGCATACAAAGAAAAGAGCACTGTACCTACTGTGAAACATGGAGGAGGCTCAGTTATGTTCTGGGGCTGCTTTGCTGCATCTGGCTCAGGGTGTCTTGAATCTGTGCAGGTACAATGAAATCCCAAGACTACCAAGGCATTCTGGAGCCAAATGTGCTGCCCAGTGTCAGAAAGCTTGGTCTCAGTCACAGGTCATGGGTCCTCCAACAGGATAATGACCCAAAACAGACAACTAAAAACACCCAAGAAAGGCTCAGAACAAAACATTGGACTATTCTGAAGTGGCCCTCTATGAGCCCTGATCTAAATCCTATTGAACATTTGAGGAAGGAGCTGAAACATGCAGTCTGGAGAAGACACCCTTAAAACCTGAGACAGCTGGAGCAGTTTGCTCATGAGGAGTGGGCCAAAATACCTGTGGACAGGTGCAGAAGTCTCATTGAGAGTTACAGAAATTGTCTGATTGCATTGATTACCTCAAAAGGTTGGTCAGCAATGTCTGACTTTCATTAGTATATTTTCAGTAAATTTAAAATTATTATTATCAAGTTATTTCAGTGACCATTGTGGGTTTTTCTTTCTTTAACGGCAGGGTACCAGCAGTTTTGTCCACGTGTGTATTTTTGCTAGACTCGCTCAAACCAGATGGCTTTGGCGACAGTAGTTTCCATACCATCTTTAGGTTTTGTAACATAACAATCAGCCCTGTTCTATGGCTTGTATGGCAATTCTACAGAATTCATAGTATTCTAAAAACGCAGGTAAACAGCTCATTGGCCAGATCTGGCAAATGACAAGATTTCATTTTCAACCACTACCTCACAACCATCAGGTCTGCTTGTGGATGCAAGTGCAATATTTGGCGTGTATAAGAAGGAACCTAAACCCTCGTTCAAAGGCTGTAAAAGTTATTCTGCTTGTCTTGTTTAAGCCCTGTTCAGTGGCTATTTTTCTGACGCGAACACAAGTATGAGATGAATCATTTGTATTTCTAATGATTTTGACAGTGACCTAGCTCATCACATTGCTCCAGGCCAGTGGACAGCTAAGTTTGGCAGAGACATTCAGGTACATCTCCCCAGTGTATTAGGATTGTATTTTGATGCATATGTCTGTATTTCTGTTTTTACCCTTACACTGCTATATTTGCTCTTTAACGTTTCCTCAATTCTTTCAGGGGTTCCCACACCAAACCACTGGAAACTGTTGTGGCATCTTCACATTGCTGGTAAATTGTGTTCTAGTCTCTGTTCAAAGATTTTTTTGTATTATTTTAAACTGCCATAACTGAACAGGTCTTTACTTTTCACAGTATGCACTCAGCCTGAGCACAGGTGTTCAATTTTTGTTCACTGAGGTCAGTATTTTTTTCTTCTGACATGGGAGCAAGTTTAAAAGTGGATCATAAATTACATTTCTTATATAAATTGTTTCCAATTTTCACAAGGCTAAGCATAAGCTAGAAAGTGCTTTACCATTTGTGTGACTAATTAAAATAATTACATGGCACACATACGCAAATGGTGGTGCATTAGTCTGATGGAACGGTTCCAGATTGATGGGTAAGAAAATTTGTAAATGTAGCTTTCAAAACCACAAAATTACTTCCACATTAGTTTACTTTTTTATTCTGTCACTAATATATCACTCAACAGCCATGGACAAAGGTTTGCATACTGGACTAATGAGGCTAGCTCAGTGATTCCCAAACTGGGGTGTTTGTACCCCCAGGGGTACGCGAAGTGACGTAGGGGGTACGCGAATACCAGTCAGGTCTCAATCAGTTGTTTCAGTAGTTAAAGTTCAAACTGGCAAATGTTTGTGTGGTGAGCTTTGATAAAGGCCTGAAGTGTTGGCAGAGAGGCTGGAGGCTGGGTTGGTGAGGCATAGTAACAGAAGTTCAGTCAGACACCCTTCACGTTAAAGCTGTGGTGAGTTTGTACTTTACAGTTTCAAGGTCATTAATGAATATATGCCAGAAATGTAAATTTTTTTCGAAAGTGAACTGGAGTTACCCACTGAAATTGCCGGTAAATAAATCTATTTTGTGAGAAATAATTCACTTGAAGAGATTTTTTTGTATGTTATGCATGTTAAATGTGGGAGGTGGGGGTGGCGTCAGGCTTACAGACACATTTCTTTTTCTAGCTGCTATAAGTGCGTGAGAGCAGGGGGTACATGGCTGGAGGTCGAGTGGCTGAAGGGGTACAGGCTGTGAAAAGTTTGGAAACCACTGGGCTAGAGCATTGCTCCAAGGATCACTGCAGCCAATATCCTGCATCCCAAAGGCCAGAAGGGGGGACATGAGGTGGGCTTGGTAATAGCACCAAATGGCATGCTTCCATTTATGACTGACTCATTTAGAAAATCCAGATTATTTCATACAAGCATCTATCTTATCTTCCTACTTACTTACTTACCTGCTTACTTACTTATCTGCTTACTTACCTGCTTGCCTACATTTTTGCTTACTTACCAGCTTATTTACTTACCTATTTACCTGCTTACTTACCTTCCTACCCAATCAGTCACTCACTTACTTACTTACTTACTTCTGTTTTTTAGGCAAATAGCTGCTTCATATTGGAGGTAATCTTTTTTTAACTCCAACCAGTGAACACTGCTGAACACAACACATGCACACCAGAGGAACTAAAACATCTGGGAAATGCTTTATGGTGTTAGATGTTTTTTTTCCATTAATTTTCAATGTTTATATTTCTGACAACTTATGCTCACTCCCTTTGAAATCTTTAATATGTTTTTATTTTGCTTAACCTGCATTTTACAGTTGCCAGCATGTGTGCTCTCCAAAATCCTCAAGGAAGTTGTACTCCTGTAAGGAGATCAGGCATATTTAACACTGGCTCTTGTATGCACCACCTTCGAGACACTGTGTCCACCACCAGCTTCAGGAGACAGGCACATTTCATTTGTTCATTTTTGGTTCACATTTTGTTCTCCACAGTGTTGCTACATGGAGCAGGTTTTCTGCATCATACTGAAAGGCTTTTTATGCTATGTACAACATTGGGACCTGCTGTAAATGTGGAGGGCTGTACAAAAGCAGCACACCTGGTATACATCTTGCACTGGATGGTCTTGATTGTATGTCATTACACGTAATATTGATGCCTGATGTCGTAACCAGTCATAGACCACATGCACAGTGTAGTCAGTATGATTTTTGGCTCCCTGCAGGCTACCAGGGGCTCGCGGGCACCCTGTTGGCTACCCCTGCTCTATATATCCTCTGTGACATTTGTACCAGCTCTTTTGCTCCAGTGTTTGCATGTGTGTGTTTTATGTAAATAAAATTTGAACTGAGAAAAAGATGTGCCCTTTTTTATTATCAGTGATTAACTGAGTTGTTAATGCTTTCAACATTTTAAAAGGAAAATGCGAAATTTGCAACCATAGCTGGTAAAGTTAACTTGTAATGAGCTTCTTTAATTACAGATGTGGACAAAATTGTTGGTACCTTTCCGTTAAAGACAGAAAAACACACATGGTCACTGAAATAACTTGAAACTGACAAAAGTAATAATAAATAAAAATTTACTGAAAAACAACCAATGAAAATCAGACTTTGGTTTTGAGTTGAGGTTCAACAGAATTGTTTTAAAAAACAAACTAATCAAAATGGCCTGGAAAAAAATGATGGTGCCTCTAACTCATTGTTTTGTTGCACAACCTTTTGAGGTAATCACTGCAATCAGGCAATTTCTGTAACTCTCAATGAGACTTCTGCACCTGTTGACAGGTGTCTTTTATTTGCTGCTCTGAGTTTCCTCAGCTGACTGCTGCGTCTACAGTCCTCAGCGTTGCCCATTTCTTTGAGCTTCTACAAAAGAGCCTGAGGAGCACATGTTGAAACCTCAGTCTGCTTTGAGGTCTTTACCTGAGAGATGTAACAGCGTCAAATATACACCTGAGGGGTATTTCACAAAACCTAGATAGGGGATTAAGGCAGGATTTTCCAGTTATCCTGGACGAATTTAGCTGTGATTTGGTTTCATGAAAGTGGAGGCACATAAGTTACCATGGAGATTTATTCAGTGCAGCTAGCCTGCTCCTGACCAGGCTAACAGGCAGGCTTAATAAATCCTGCTGTTCAGTCAGCAGCACTCTCATCTGAAACCAGCACGTTTCTTACAGTTATGGTAAGGGCAACCCTGAAAGAGATAAGTGCTACAGATCAGTGTTTTTCAAAGTCTGAAGCTTCATGAGAGCCAACAAACCAGCAAAAACTGCTCTGTTCAGCCCAATTCTGCTTTTCATGGGGCAAATATTAAACATGTCTCCAAAGAAGATGTTCTAAATATTTTAGAGGAAACAGTTTTTGGGGTAAATGAAGAAAAAGAGGAAGAACGTCCATGTCCACAGTCTGCAGTTTGCTTAGAGTTACTGGCTGTTTAAGCCTTAGTTTATTTTTAAAATAGAGAAGAAAAATAATTTAAGTTTGATTTAAGATGGTCATTGCTGAGTTTGTGTTTCTCGTTTCCTTGTTTGATTTTAAATGATTCAGCAAATATGTTGACAAAAATAAGAACATGTAGGACAAAACAAAGATGTTATGATATACTAAGAATGTTGAAAATGATATTTGTCTTTTGATTGAAACGACAGCAATGCTTAAAATATGTGGGAAAAGTGTTTTCAATAAAAGGATACTCGTATTTAGAAGTACGAAAAGATGAGACATAGATAGTTAAACAATTTTGTGATATTTTATTATTAATGATTGTTAAAAATATTAATTAGTTATCAATGAATTTGTCCTTTTTGAAACTTAAACAGACTACAGGGCAGGCTTACTCTTTCACACTTTGAAAACCCCTGGTATAGATAATAGATGGATGTTACCAAAGGACACTTTGATATGTGACTGCAGAAGTTCGGATCAAACCATCAACCTCCAAATTAAATATGACAGACTCTACCACTGATCCACCCTGAAACAGTCACTGCAGTGAACGCACACACCGAGGAAGCTCAGACAGGAATGATTTCACCCAAAACAACAGACATTTTTATTTCTGTTATAAGTTAAACATTAGAAGATGGAGAGTTAAAGTGACTTCTGGAGCTGCTGCAGCAGACACGTGATGAACTTTTTACTCTTCAGCATCGGCTTCATTTTCATTCGAGAGGTGGGGGAGACCCTGGACTGGTCAACAAATCACATGGCTGACATATAGACACAATAAGCTACCTATATACAGCCTTACACCTCAGGGCAAATCAGAGTCACTGGTTAACCTAACAAGCATGTTTTTGGTCTGCCGGAGGAAACAGGAGTATCTGGAAAAACCCCTCATGCACAGGGAGATCAGAAGTCATTATGTTTTACTCTTTTTATATTTTTCATCATAGAGAGGAGTGTTTCCTGGACTCAAAACAGAGTTTGTTTATCGTGCTTTTTAAAATGGGATGAAGACACTCATGAAAGTAACAAGAGCAGACTCCAGAGTCTCTCTTTAAATATTAAAATGACTTTATTTCAATGACATGGTCATGAAGACCTTAAAAACAGACATCAAACCTTCATTGGGAAGTCTTTATACTCAACATCCTGACTTGATGTCAAAAATGTGTTATCTAGGGTCTGCATGACCACGTCATAGAAATAAATTAAAGAGAGACTCTGGAGTCTTCCTCATGTCATGAGTTTTTAAACTAATTTAACCACAGAAGTCCTAATCACTCATTAGTGTGTATATTCTAGTTTTCAGTATCAGATAATTGCAGTCAAACATCTACACACTGTCTAAGTTGCTCTAATATGTCATCAACATTTGGTAAAGTGGGCTGAACCTGACCTTGACCTAAAAATGTTTGATATCAAGTATAGTTGTAGTCATCTATGTGTAGAAGTCACATATACCACCTATAGCCAGGAATTATTGAGCAAAGTGTTTTTACAGTAGCTCAAATATGGTCAAATATGCAATCTCCAGGTATAAATATGGGACTTTATTGTTGAATTTCTCCACAATGGTGCAGTAAAAATGCTTCATATAAAGTATAGTTGTCGTTTTAGATGTGTAGAAGTCACATATACCTCCCATAACCAGGAATTATTAGGCAAAGTGTTTTTACAGTAGCTCAGATCTGGTCAAATATGCAATCTCCAGGTATAAATATGGGAATTTATTGTTGAATTTCTCCACAATGGTGCAGTAAAAATGCTTCATATAAAGTATAGTTGTCGTCTTAGATGTGTAGAAGTCACATATACCTCCCATAACCAGGAATTATTAGGCAAAGTGTTTTTACAGTAGCTCAGATCTGGTCAAATATGCAATCTCCAGGTATAAATATGGGAATTTATTGTTGAATTTCTCCACAATGGTGCAGTAAAAATGTTCGATGAAAAGTATAGTTGTAGTCTTTTATGTGTGAGTCAAATATACCACCCATAGCCAGGAATTACTGTGCAAAGTGTTTTTACATCACATGAAATATAAGAAAACATGCAATCTCCAGGTATAAATATGGGACTTTTATTTTGGTATTTCTCCACAATGGTGCAGTAAAAAATAATTTTAAATGATATTAAGTGTTTTTTATTTATCATGAGGGAATGAAACACTTTAACGTGACATATTTCATTTTAAATGTGGGTTCGATGTATAGCCTATTGTTTCTAATGCCTTTACTTTGAAAACCGGAAGTAAATAGGCTGTTTCTCCGCATTTCCCATAATTCTGAGAATTCTACGCTCAAATTGAAGTGCGGCTGTTTGGACAGCAGTCTGTCATGGCTCTGCCCACCTCACTTCAGCTGTGAGGTTGACGGCAGACAGTTCAGAGCAGAAAGATCGAGAGTTGGCTCAAAGTTAAGGAGGCCACAGGTCAAAATGAAGACTGAGGTGTTTTTGACTTTTGTGGGGTTTTTCCTCCAGGACACGACGCCTGGTGAGTGAACATTAAATCAATTTACTGTGAGGACAGAAGTGTAGCTCGTCCTTCTGACTGTAGAAACATCTGAGCTCCATCTGAGATCATTTCATGTTCATTTTAAGGACTTCATTAGATCGTTGAATTGTTACAAGTCCACATTTATTTGACGTTTTAAATTCTGGTCTGTCTCCGTCGTTACAGCTCAAAGTAACAAGAAAACTGTTTGTGAGAAGAGCTGCGAGTTTGTTGTTCAGGGGCAGTTCATATTAAGAGACAATTAATGTGAAAATCTGAGCAGAACTTCAGATCCAGAGCAGACACACGGAGAGAAATAAAGACAGAGCACAAACAAGTCTTCAAACGGAGCTTTACTGGTTCACAAGTCTTTTACAGAGCAGATGAATTCAGTTTTTAATGACAGTTCATCTAAAACCGTGTTTTTGATCATGACTGTGAACAGGAATAAGAATAAATGAGTCATTACTGTTCGGTGCCATTTCAGCTTAGTTACTGTCCTTTAACAAAAGTAAGTATAATTTTATAATTTCATCTGAGGGAGGACCTGTTAAACTATAAGATAAAAATAGCTTGGTCCAGCTCAGGATGTTATGATTTAATATTTTTTAACCAATTTTTTAGCGTGTGTCCTCTGCCAAATGTCCCCCCTGTTACCAGACATTAACATGTTTTGAATGCACAGTCGATGTAATATTTACATTTCCATAGTTCTAAAATGGCCCTTTCTATGCCCTGCAAAGGTATTTCACAAACCAAAAATTAACAAGAATTATTCTGAAAAAGACAGGTTCTGTTTCACGGTATAATGTAATTTCTTTTGCAATAAAACAAAATTTCAATTGGTTTTAGACCAAATTTTATGCTATTCCACTTCGCTACTTATTTCCATAAGTGCTGATACCACTTCTCATATTTTTCTTTCTTTCTCCTTTCTTTTTTAACAACCGTCTTTAACTGTTCAATTTTATTTTGCAGCCTTCTTTTCCCCCATCTGACATTCTTCCTTCCAACAACATATTGCCTAAAAACACAAGGAGCATATAATCACAGTTTCCAAATTACACTCTCGCCAGCAGATTAGTGGTATTTATGACAATTCCTGGATAGATTGCAATTCTTATGGGTCTCCTCTTAATGTAGGAGTAAGTTTTACCTGGAGGTGGAGGAGGTGAGTTATGCTGCGGGTGAGGTGGTGGGTTTTTAAAGTGTTAAATTAGCATCTAGGATGAACAGTGCTGTAGTTATTTTCTTGGATGACTTGTGTAAAGTGGAGACGGTGGTAGAGTCTGGCGTCGTCCTCTGGGACACGTTCACTCCGGTCTATCCCCTGGTGAACGTGGCCAAAAAGATCACCAAGTCAAACGCACCACTGTTTATTAAAAATGATGATCTGAGTAAAGCCTTGTCCAGGTACAGGCAGTATGGAAGCGAGTAAGGACCAGAATCCAAATTAAAATGGATTAACAGAAATGCTTTTTCATTTTCAGAATAAAGCTGCATTTTTGACTCATAAATCGAATTAATAAGAACCTGAATTGTAAAATTTGAAAATTAAAAAGCATTAGCAGTAATGCTTTTTCATTTCAAAGTTATGGCTACAATTTTTGACTCATAACTAAAATGAATACTAAATCATCCAAACTGCATTTTCATTTTCTTCTTTAGGCTGCACATTTTATGACACAACTAAAGAGAAAACAAAGAGGACATGGCTTTTTCGTTTTCATGCCCGGCTCGCAAAAAGTGGTCCATAATCCAATCTGAATTGGCAATCCCAAGTGGCGCAGGAGAGTGACGTCAGTGGCTGCTGTTCCTCTTCAGACCTGCTGCATACGTTAGGGGAGAAGATAGAGTGGAGTGTGAAGGTTGTGTTCGTACCACGCGGTGGTAAATGTTTTCAGAAACAGCGGAAATATCACCACCATATCCACATTTGTGCCAGAGCTGCTGAGGGAGGCTGAAGCTGCCCTCGAAGGGCGACAAAATCAGCCGCTAACAGCAGGTTTCGACTTACGTTGGTCTCCCACCAAGTTAGAAAGATATTCACAGATTCAGAGTTTCCGGGTCAATAACTCATCAATGAAACACCGTAGCTACAAACCCAACCCCTCTTTTTAATCACTGTCATGAAGACTGTGAGCTACCACCCCGTTTTCCACTAAACAAGCCGCCCTCTGAGCCAGAAAACTTCAATCTGTGTCAATACGCAGCCGGTGATGGCTCGACGGCTTAGGGAACGTTGGCAAATTACCATGTGAAGAAATGGTGTGAACGAAAATTTCATAACTCAACCACAAAGAGATGCAGCGTCTTCAAAAAAAGACATGCATTGAATTAAAACCTATTTCACTAAAATTAGCGCTGAAGTATAAACTAGAGAAGCTGAGAAGACGTTACACCAATTTTTTCAGGATCATTTTCCTGATTTGAAGCTCTTTTATGACTCTGTCCGTTTTTATATGAAAAACACCAGAAACCTCAGGCAGCCTTCCTTCATTGATCCAGAAATCTTCCAGCTGAGGAAATTTCTGGTTAAAGTTTGAGACCAGATAGCCAGTGATGACTAAGAGCCTTCTCTCGTCCCTCCTCCTTCGGATTCAGGTTTTTAATTATTATGTGTCAGATAAAGCTGGGCTCCTTAAACATCACCGGTGCCAGAGAAGAATTTAAAAGAGCTTCTCTTTTTACTCTGTTTAAGAGTAAAAACTTAAATGTAATGTTCCTTCAAGAGACTCACAGTTCTCTTGACAATCAGTCTGACTGGAAGAGGGAATGGGGTGGGGAGGTTTTTCTGAGCCATAGAAGTAGCACCAGTGGAGGACTGGGAATCCTCCTCTCCACAGATTTCTTACCTTCCTTCTCTGTAGAAGAGGTCGTTCCTGGTCGACTGTTAAAGCTCACTGCTGATTTTGAAAAAGTCAAAGTTGTATTTGTAAATGTCTATGCTCCATGTCTGGGCTCAGAGGGAATATTATTTTTAGATGTGTTAAAAGATGTTCTTAGTAGCTGTCGCAGTAAAGAGAACCTGTTTCTGGGGGGAGACTTCAATGGTACTGAAGACCCTGTTCTAGACAGGAACCATCCAGAGCCCCACGCTGCTTCTAGGAGCTGTCTCTGTAAAATGACTGAACATTTTGAACTTTGTGATGTTTGGAGATATTTCCATAAACCAGCGACAGTATACCTGGTATCACTGTAAAGATATGTTATCTTTAGCCAGACTTGATCGGGTGTATAGTTTTGAACATCATGTCAGTGTATTTAAAGGTAGTTGTATCATTCTTGTAGGTACAGACCTGATCAAAATCTTAAGACCAGTTGAAAAATTGCTAGAATTTACCTTTTGCACATTTGGATCTTAATGAGGTTTTAAGTAGAGCTACAATATGCAAAAGCAAGAAGGGGGAGTGTGACAAAAAGCACTTTGAAAAAGTAAATTACTGAAAACAACAACTAAACTGAAATAGGCTGTTTATCAGCTGATCAAAAGTTTAAGACCATCGCTCAAAAAATTACAAAAAACTCTCCAAACCAGAACAAAAATTTTTCTCAGTAGGACTCAGTAATGAGTGGCTACACCGTTCTTGTTAATCACTTCAAAAATTCGTTTGGGCATGCTTGATGCGAGTGTTTCCAGGAAGCTTTTGGGAACATTGCTCCAAGTGGTGAAGATGGCTTCACGAAGGGCATCAACTGTCTGGAACTGATGGCCATTTCTATAAACTTTCCTTGCCATCCATCCCCAAATGTTCTCTATGGGATTTAAATCAGGGGAACATGCGGGATGGTCCAAAAGAGTGATGTTATTCTCCCTGAAGAAGTCCTTCGTCAAGCGAGCATTGTGAACTGCAGCGTTGTCCTGTTGAAAACCCAGCTGTTACCACACAGACGAGGGCCCTCAGTCATGAGGGATGCCCGCTGCAACATCTGCACGTAACCAGCCGCCGTTTGACGACCCTGCACCACCTGAAGCTCCAGTGTTCCACTGAATGAAAAAGCACCCCAGATCATGATGGACCCCCCTCCGCTGTGCCGGGTAGAAAACATCTCAGGTGGGATTTCCTTGTAATGCCAGTAACGTTGGAAGCCATCTGGACCGTCAAGGTTAAATTTTTTCTCATCAGAGAATAAAAAACTTTTTTTCCACCTTTCAGTGTCCCATGTTTGATGCTTCCTGGCGAAGTCTAAACGGGCAGTTTTGTGGCGTTGAAGGAGACGAGGTCTTTGAATTCGTTTTTTGTTTTTGAAACCCTTTTCCCGCAGATGCCGTCTGATGGTTATTGCGCTGCAGTCGGCACCAGTAAGGGCCTTAATTTGGGTCGAGGACCGCCCTGTGTCTTGACGGACAGCCAATCAGATCCTCCGGCTCAGCACAGGTGTAATTTTTTTGGGTCTACCACATGAGTTTTTTGTTCCATAATGCTCAGGATCTTTCAAAAAATTTAGAATGACTGTCTTACTGCGTCCAACCTCAGCAGCATAGCATGCTGCAAGAGGCCTTGCTTATGCAGCTGGACGATCCGACCACGTTCAAGAAGAGACAGCTTCTTAGCTTTAGCCATCAGGAGGGCATGACCGTGTGAATTAGGGGTGTAATGATCCATCAATCTGGATCAATACATCGATTGGTTTAGCAATGATCCAATCAAATTGATGGAAACTCAAAACATCGATCAACATCGTCATCTTCAACGCCTTTATTTTGAAATTCTGACCGGATATCCATTTCACCGCTTCTGCCCAATAGTGCCTCGTTCTGAAGTTTCAACTTCACAGGGCTCTCAAATCTCACGTATTCAGCGTATGAGACGCGCACCTTTTTGCTCTCACACACCACACCTGGTATTTCTCCTGCATGAAAATGTATTGTGTAGCGCCCACTGAGTAACACCGCTATGTGCTAACGCGTAGCAACACGCTCTTAGCATCACAGAGCTAAACAGGAGCTTGACTTGTCAGCCAATCAGAAAATAGCACCGCTGTATTTGAGTACAGTCGATCTGACAGCAGAGGATGCATACTGCGCACACACTACAGGAGTAATCACACGAGTACAGTAAGTTATCTCATCATTTGATTTTGTAGCGCACTGATTAATGAAAGTACTTATTGTATGAAAGGAAAACAGTGAGAGCTTATTCTTATTCTTCCTCCACATCTACCAGTAAACAGTGAAGCAAAGTCTAAAAACACCTGACAACTAATTAACCCAATTTTAATTTTAAACACGATTAGATCATACAGATGGTTATAATCCTCTATAACCTATCATACCCAAAGGTCAGCACATCGTTTCACATTTCAGTAATAAAACTGTCAAAACTTAGAAATTGCTTTGTATTTCTTTCTTGCTTTAGGTGAAATGTAGCTGATTGTGTTCAATGAGTACATAATATCGTCTTAAATCGATCGAAGGTCCCTGAATCGTATCGTATCGAAATCGAATCGTGGCAGACTTTGTGATATTGGCAAATATCGTATTGTTGTCCAAAGAATCGATATCGTATCGTATCATCATGAAACTGGTGATTTACACCCCTAGTGTGAATGCCTGACAGAAAATGAAAATTTTGAGCAGATTTTGGCTTTAATAGCCTGTGGTCTTAAACTTTTGATCAGGTGACAAACAACCTATTTCAGTTTTTTTTTTTTTTTTTTTTAATTACAAGTTCCAAATGTTTTTTGTCGCACTCCCCCTTCTTGTTTTTGCATATTGTAGCTCTACTTAAAACCTCATTAAGGTCCAAATGTGCAAAATGCATATTCTAGCAATTTTTCAACTGGTCTTAAGATTTTGATCAGGTCTGTATATCAGACCATGCTCTGGTTCGGTGCTCTATCTTTATTAAGAACATCAAATGTAAAAGTGCTTACTGGCATTTTAACAGCACCTTATTGTCTGATAATGTTTTTAAGAATGTGTTCAGGTCTTTTTGGAGTAACCATATACAAACTGAAAAATCAGCTCTGTCTGACCTGCTGGGTGTCTCTGCTCAGGGTACACTTATTAGATCAAGTTTTCAGAATGTTGTGAAGATGGATGCTCCCTCTCACTTCTTCAGTCTTGAGTGTGAGAATGTTCAGAGGAGGCTGATTCACTCCCTCAGGTCCCTGAGGTGGCTCAGTCCTTCTATTGGCCCTTTTCAATCAGCACGTCTTAGCCTGACTCTACTCTACTCGCATTGTGCTGCTTTTCCGCCAGCCCGATTCCCCGGCCAGAGGGGGTGGGGTCGCCATAAAACAGCTGGGCGACACTGCGTTCGTGTCATTTTGAGCGCGACACAACAATCAAAATAATGGAGGACTTGGAGGCAATAGTATACTTGCTGCTCAATCTGTGGCTTTCTGTCGCAAACCATATTAAAGAGGAAAGCAGAAGAAGGCTGCAGGCGGCAAGAAGAAATACTGAGGACGAGAGCAATCGAGGTGCAAAGAAAAGACATATGAGGGTAAGCTAATGGTAGCTACCGCTAGCATGTTAGCTAGCTTGTCGCGCTCATGAATCATTGGTGACGACAATCTCTGACCAATCAGTAGCCGGTAGTCGGTCGACGTCACCTTTTAGTATCGACTCAGCTTAGAACCAGACCAGAGTAGGTACTAAAAACTGGTTTGTTTTAGGAGGTACCGTGCAGTGCAGTAGGGCTAAGGCGTGCTGGTGGAAAAGGGCTATATGAAGGCCTTCCTCAGATCTCTGAGGAGGTCAACACAGAGCTGGAGGCACAGCTCTCTGCTCAGGAGCTGCAGGAGACCCTGCAGAGCGGGAAGGCTCCCGGAATAGACGGCCTCCCTGCTGACTTTTACATATCCTTCTGGCCTGTTATTGGTGATGATCTGTTGCAGTGGTGGCTGGTGCTAAAGAATTTAAGGGGGGGCGCAGCCTTGGAGGAAACAAACCAAAGAAGCACTCAATACTACAGTGAAAAAAGCTAAAGACAAAACATAATCACAATGCATCCTACTTTGAACAATGCACTATTTGAACAGAAACTTTGCCCTCCTCTCCTTCTGGGCTGCAAATTTCTCAATGACCCTCTGATTGAAGTCCATCATATTCATCACCAATCTCTCTTCCATTGACAGCATGGCCAGTGCATCCAGCCTGTCCTGGTTCATGGTGTTTCTGAGGAAAGTTTTGATTCTTTTTAACGTTGAGAAGCACCTCTCAGCTTCTGCAGTGGTCGTGGGTGTGGTGATGAGGATCTTTAGGAGAGTGACAGTCTCTGAAAATACCTCCAGATTATTTTCCCTCAACAACTGGATAAGGTCCACAGCACCACAGCAGGCCTTGAACTCCTCCTTGCTGTACATAAGACTGGGCTCTGTCTTTAGCTTGCTTTAGTTGAGCATTGGGTAGACCTTTAAGGAGGGCATCTTCAGGAAACATGGCGTGGTACTGTGTGAACCTGTGACCCTGCAGCAAAGTGGCACTGATGAGATGGTCAGTGAAGGAGAATCATTCCCTCAATATGGTGCTGTAGACCTACAGAAGAGGAATAAAAAAACACATCCAAAGTTAACATCAGTATTTACTGAAAAAAAATCAATAAAACAGCCAAAGCTTAACCTGCTCCCAGAAAATAAAGCTGTAATTTATGTCATTTTCACCATTTTAAGAACGTTTCTTGTGTCAACTGAACAGTGTCTTATTTCTTACATGTCTTATGTCTCATGGCTCAAGATTGTAAACACAAACAGAATCTTATGCACCACTAAACTGATGCTTTAAAGCTAAAAGTAAAACAATGTGATATGGTTTTTGGTATAGACTAACAGTAAAAAGTACACACAAAACAAAAAAACAAAAAGGAAAAACAACTTCAAATTTTAAAAAGTCAAAAAATAAACGTTACATTACAGGAGTCTGTTTCCATCTGCTGGAGCGTTTGGATACAACATTTACTTTGTACCGTTGTGTGCAGTATTCAGTCAGCAAGAAACACCAACAGAATGTATAGTTTTTGTATCCAAATAGAACATTTTATTATAACAACTAAACATATGATATACAATTATATAAAATAACGATATTGCATATATTTATATTGATCTTTATTTTATATCACAAGTTTAGTTGCAATAATAAAAGTACAACATTTGGAGGCAGGATGATACATTTTGTTTGTCTGTTTTCATTGATTTTATACTGCGCACAATGGTACAAGCTGGAAAAGGTACAAGGTCAGCGTCATATCCAAAAGCTCCAGTAGATTAAAAATACTTCTGTAATGGACATACAGTTCATTTTCAGACAGATTTCACTGAAAGTGGAAAGTAACCTATTTGGCACAGATAACTGAATTGAGAAGGTTTATTTAAAATAACAATTTGTAAGATGTAAGAATGGGCAGCACAGTGGTGCAGCAGGTAGTGCACATGCCTCACAGCAAGAAGTTTGCTGGTTCGATCCCCGGGTCGGGCGGGGCCTTTCTGTGTGAAGTTTGCATGTTCTTCCTCTGCATGTGTGGGTTCTCTGCGGGCACTCAAGCTTCCTCCCACAGACCAAACACAACTTCCTGCAGATATTAATTGCTATATATGGTCCATACCATATAAGGAGTATTATATCAGAAGGATGTATGAATGCTTCACCTTATTATCACTGAATATCTACATTTAAAAATCAACAGAGTCGTATATAAGAGAATAAAAATGTTTTTATTGTTTCAGGTTTGTTTCTCACGGAAGCGTATTGCTGCCACGCTAGAAAATAATAATAATAAAAAAACAGTATCACGTTATGACGTACTTATATTGTCAGACTCATGTTTGAATGGGGAATCTGTACGGAGCGGAGAACTGGATACGGCTACTAGATGACTTGGCTGAATTCTGTTTCATGCTTGGGTTAAGACATGGAGAGGTTCTGCGGTTACTGAGCTCTGTGGGTGATAGAACAATAAGTATGCACATTTCAAGTGCTCCCGCGTTACAGACTTTATGGCAAATACACGGAGGCCGTTGAAAAGGTCAGCGCTAGGATGCTACAGCGTGGACCAACTTCCGGTTTTCAAAATAAAATGTGGGTTATTGAAAGGTGATAAAAAGAGACGTGTCAGTGTGACCCTGCACTGATTTAGAGTCATTAGGTCACATGACCTGGAAGCTATGGAGCTAAAACGCTGATATTTACGTTAATTTCTAAATACTTTTTTTTTTCTATTTTTCTTTACTGTATTTGATTTGTAATTACCTCATTTTTCATTGTAATGCTTCTTTCTTATATTCTTCTTGTATCCTGCAGCTGCTGTATATTTGGAATTTCCCCCTGTGGGACTAATAAAGGAATATCTTATCTTATCTTATCTTATCTTATCTTATCTTAACTATTAAAAATTGTCAGTAATGTTAAAATGTAATAAATATATAACTATGTCTGATCCCTTATATCTGCAATTGTTATAGTTAACAGAACATTTTAATATCAGAAAGAATAAAATGTCAAAACTCTTTGCAGCAAACACATTTGACTGACAGTGAGGCACAGAAGTCAGTCTGATGTTGTCCCTGAATTCTCTTCAAACGAGGAGTCAGTGTGTTCATATCTGAGCTCTGGATTTATGAAACACTCTGGACATTAAATCAAAGAAAGATTTGATTGATTCTGATCTGGAGGTCCATAAATAAAGCATTTTTGATTGGTATACAGAAGATGAGGGACTGTAGTATCTTTTAAGATGATGTTTTAAATTTTTTCTTCTGTATTGATACAGGACGATTATGTGTTAAATATGTGCTGTTTAAATATGTTGTTTAGGTTTACGTCATAAATTCTTTACTGCTTTAATTCATGCTCTCTTTATTAATCTTGTGTGTTTAAAATAGGATATTTTTTTATCAGTTAATTAATTAATCAATCTGTCAACTAATAGCTGTATTTTTAAACCTTGTGTTTAAAAAAGACTCAAAAATCTGATTTGACATCCATATAAAAAAGTGATCATTTATTATGTGACTTAAAAATGACAACAGCTAAACAGCCCTCATATAAACCACATGTGAGTCATTTATGCTTTAAAGTAATATCAGTCTTTCCTGGTTTCTGATTTAAATATAATAGATGTTTTAGGTTTTTAAATGAAGATTACATTGAAACACTTCAGCACGTTCATGTTGGTCTGAGTTTTAAAGTATTTAATTAGTGAGATTTAAAACAATTAGAATTTCAGCTGAAGTGAATCAATCTGAGTGATTCAGTAGTTTGATTCACCAAAATGCAGTTTCACTTCAAACTGAAATGTAAAGAGTTAAAAAATACTGACTTATATGAATTTTCTTAATGATTATTTGTCACATAACTGTGTAACTTTAATAAAGAAAGAAGATATCCAAAGACTGATGCATTCAACATATCAGAACAAAGTTTTAAATGATTTATTTTTGTTTTTAATCTGTGCATAAAGCTCAGTTTTTAATGACCACAAGTCTTTATTAAACTGTGTGGTTGGTGACTTTTCAGTGATGCATAAAATGCTGAAATAAAACTGAACTAATGAAAATATTTTTGTTTCCACAGCGCATCACTCTCTGAAGTATTTCTACACCGCATCCTCTGGAGTCCCAAACTTCCCAGAGTTTGTGGTTGTTGGTTTGGTTGATGGTGTTCAGGTAATTCATTACGACAGTAACACCATGACAGCAGAACCCAAACAGCACTGGAAAAAAGTGCATCCAACAGACTTTTAAAGCCGGCATTGAAAACTTAAAAGAGCGCTCAAACCAAACTGGAGGTTTGTTTGTTTTTCTCTTTTACACTGTAGATAAAATTATTTGTATTTCCATCCTGTCCTTAAGTGAACATGTTACTGCTGAGGAAAACACACACACACACCCACACACCCACACATACCCACACCTACACACACACACACACACACACTCAGACCCTCTGTCATCTCTCTGTCTGAGTCTGGAGTGAGTTTCCTCTCTGTAGCTGAATCAGTCTGATGAAGTCGCTTCTGCTCTGAAACAGTCAGACTCAGAAACATCACACAGACTCAGACTCCTGGATGCTGCTGCTTTTCTCTGATTCAGTGTTTCTGTCCATCCCATAATAATCTGCAGAGATTAGGACCACCTGATCTCCTCTAAATGACCTGAGAATAACTCTGCTGCGGCGTCCACAGTGAGCTGCTCCATATTTCCTCTCCTTTAGAAAAGCTGATGATCACGGCAGCTGAACAACACACAGCTGATAGAGGAGCATTACGGCCTGGTTTATCAACCTGAGGAGCAGGACCCCAAGTGGGACACAGGCCGCTTCTGCTGGGTCCTCACATGAGAGGAGGAGCAGCATGTTTTCACAGAGCTGACTGACAGGACGACGTGATCAATATCAATTTGATAATGTGATCAGAAACATTCAGATCAGATCAAAGAGCCAAACTTCACTGAAATGTGTGAAAATCTAACAGAGAATAGATCAGATTCACTTCAGCCACTGCATTTAGATTAAATAAAAGTCAAATGTCAGCAATAAATGAAGACAGAAGAGTTAAAATGATGTAACTCTGTTCATAACTAGTCAAACTAATGATGTTTAAGGATTTAATCTCAGCTCAGTAGAAGTTGTTTTGACTTTGTTCAACTTTTTATTGACATTTAACAGATCGAACCGTCTGACACTGACTTTAAATTTCATGATTGTATATTCAGAAATGACAAACACATTTAGTTTGAGCACTAAATATGGAGATGATCACATTTAAGATTTGAAAAACTGTAGTTATACTGATCTACATACTGTCCATCCTGTCATATACATTCAGAGTTTAATTATAGATTACATTAGATTAATTTAACTTTAACAACATTTAAATGTCAAAAAGAACTTAAAAGTCAAATAAATTTCACTAGTTACCTGAATTATAGAACTTTAATTATGTATTTCTGTCATAATTTACTGGAAAGGCAGACAATTTAGGAAATATACTGGTCGATTGAATTTCAGTCGTGTTGGTGCGTCATCATTAACTGTAAGGACAGAAAAACTTATTTAGTGATTTTTATAAAAGTGTTACTGTGACATAACAGAGGCAGAAAGAATCAATTATTTAACTTATAACTTGAATTTTAATAGTGATATGACATGATCAACTTTAAAGTGAAAAAACAATCAATGAGTTAAATTATTAATTGAATTTAATTGTATTAGTGTCTAATTTAACTTTATTGGCCAAACCTTACATCAATAAACTGATTAACTGTTTTATTTTAGTGTTAGTGTGCAATAAGAAATAGTCAAGTTACAAAGTATTAAACTGATAAATGAATTTTTATAGTAAGAGTGTGTCATAATAAACTTTCAAGGCAGAGGCATTAATTTAATGAACTGATTGATTGAATTTTGATAGTTTTGTGACAAAATGTTCCTTTAAGAGCAGAAACATGTCATTAGTTTACTGATGTTTCAGTTCACCATAATTAACTTAAAAGTCAGACACATTTTAAACAAGTTAACTGATTAAATAATGGAGTTTTATGAGTTTGACATAATAACCTTTTAAATCAGAAAATAATCAATATCTTGACTGATTAATTGAACTTGAATAGTGTCAGTATCCCATCATACATTTTTAAAACTGAAAAAAAAAAAGAATAATTTACATTATTTATTTAGCTTTAATAGAATTTGTAATACAACTATTTATTTTCAAAGCAGATACATTAACTGATGTTAGAATTTTCATTGTGGTTGTTTTCCATAGCTTTAAAGGCTTTGAAAATTAACCAGTTGTTCAGTTTAATTAACTAATATAAGGGTAAGTATGCTGTAATTAAATTTAAAGGCTTAAAAAAATAATTATCTGAAATATTTATTGAATTTTAATGATATTAGCATGCCAAAATTAACATTAAAGTCAGAAACCTCTAATAAACTATCTTAATAATTAAATTTTGATAGTATTTTGATGCAATTTCCTGTACATCTTAAGTACATCATAATTAATTTTAAGGGCAGACTTACTGATTAAATAATTGAGATGTATAATTTTGGCATAATAACTTTTTTAATCAGAATATAACAAATACCTTGACAGATGTATTGAATCTTAATAGTGTCAGTGTCCCATCATAAACATAAAGACAGAAAAAAAATATTTATATGACTGATTTATTTAGTTTTAAAAGAATTTGCAATTCAACTACTTATTTTCAAGGCAGACATATTAACTTAACTGATTTGAATTTTTATTGTTTATTTGCCATAATTGTATTTAAAGGCTTAAAAAACAAATCAACTGTTCGGATTATTTAACTAAAGGGTAGGCATGCCATAATTAACTTTAGCGGAAAAAAATTAACATAAATTAATAATTGAATTTTGATTATGTGTTAATGCAGTGATTTCCTTCAAGTCAGTAATATTCAATGATTTCAGTGATTCATTGAATTTTGTTATTGTTAGTTCATCATAATAAACATTAAAGGCAGAAAACTTCAAAAGTTTATTGAATAATTGAATTTTGATAGTTTTAGTATGTTTTGATTGACTTTTCAGACAGAAAAAAATCAGCTGTTTACTGATTTTTTTATTTTAATGCTGTTAATGTGTCATAATTAACTTTTAGGCAGAGGAATTAATGACTTATTGATGAACAGAAAACTTTTCAACATCAGCTTTGTTTTTAATCATTAAAGTGTATTTTATATAGAAATGTTATAAAAGAAAAGTTTCACTTTGTTTGGTTTGATTATTTTCAGCTTTAATTAGTTTGTTATGATTTAAGATTACTAAATTTTAAAGGGATAGTTCAGTATTTTTGAAGTGGGTTGTATGAGCTCCATATGGCCACTAAGTACATAAGATGCAGTAGAAAGTTCTCTCTAACCTGACACGCCAGATGGACAGTTTCACATTGGAAATATTTCACTAATCCATCTGGGAATGAGCCGTTCGAAAATGTTTTCAGGGGCAGAACCTTCAAAAACAACAGCAGCTTGTGATTGGACGATCGTTTGGCTCGTCACACTCATCACAGATCAATCCACAATAGGCAACGCTGCTACCTATGATGTAGCATACGTAGCAGCTACACGTAGCGGCTAACAGCTAACAACAGTTAACAGCAGTTAATGGCCGTTAGCTTAAAGTACCTGAAGAATTGTTTCACATTTAATTATACCACACAGATGTATCATTTAACACTTACATGTGAAACAACTTCTGAGGAGAACAGAGTAACCATGACGACCACAGACTAACCGGCATGTCCGTGGATTGATCTACAGGTTCTCTCCCAGTTTCCCAGCAGTGATCCCCACTCAGGAGAAGAGCGAAAACATGACTTCTCATAAGACAAGCTTCAAGTGATGTTCTTTCCTCCTCTTTTAAAGAATAAATTGAGTCCATTTCTGATAAAAAAAAAAAAAAAAAAAAAAAAAACGCATATATTGAGACCGCTTCAGAAGCCGACCATTGTTTTCAAACATGCAGTCACTTCCTGTTGTCGTCACGTCCGCTGCTCCCGCAGCTCCCGCAGCTCCCGCAGCTCTTCCCTGATTGGGCCGATAAGATTCCAGCCGGAGTGAAGTCATTGGACAATGGAGGCTGGCAAGACGGATTTGCGTGGTTTCAGAATCAGGCAGGTCTGTCTGCTCTGCAAGGCTACGTTCTCTCCTCTCCCTCAGTAAACCAGTCTGTAAGAGTCTGATACGCAGAACCAGCCGCAAACAGGGAAGTAATGTACCAAGACCAGAGGGTATTTTCTCCGCCTACAAGAACTCCTATCAAAAAATAATACCACAGTTTAAGAGTACGCTACATATGCATGTTTTTAAGTGCATTAACCTTTCTGAAATATAAAGTTTATCTGGAACTAACCGACTCATGTCACGTATTCCTCCGCGCAGCGCTGCCGCGAGCCGCTGAATCACTCCGCCTCCCTCTCAATTGGTGTAAACATAACAAGCTAGCGGCTTCAGACGCCGGTTGTAGCCTCGTCTAACTTTTATCAAGTATTGTAATTCTTTTGTTCTGACTCTTAGCGGTGTGAGGAAGAGACAACGTAGGAAATTATAAAGGAGTGATTATGACAGCGCCGATGAAGTTCCATTCACTTTGGAGCCAAGAGGATATCTGTATGAACCTTGGATGTCTGTATGATCCGGAGTTCACAGGAGACGAGCTGCTGCAGATGGAGACCGAACAGGCCTTACCCCGAGTGCTACTGATGCCAACTTCAGGATGTTTCTGAGTCCGAGGATACCGGTGACTCTCACACCGTCTGCATAACTCATCAACAGATTTTCCTGCTCTTCTGAACCCCGGAGTTTTGTGGACATTATTCAGTTTCCCGAAGATAAACTGAAAAAACGTCCCAAACCTGAAGGACCTAATGACAGTTTATCTTCAAAGTAAGTAATACTGATCTGTCAGAGACAAACAAGCAGAGTGGAGGAGGCTGTTTACCATAGCATTGCAGGCTACGTGTGTGTGTTTCCTTCTCACCCCCCCCCCCCCCCCCCCCCCCACACACACACACACACACACACACACACACAACCAGTACTGTTGTGTATTAGCATTGCGCGGCTCGTGGCAGCGCTGCGCAGAGGAATACGTGACGTTAGTGGGTTAGTTCCAGATAAACTTTATATTTCCGAAAAGTTAATGCACTTAAGAACACCCATATGTAGCGTACCCTTAAACTGTGGTATTATTTTTTGATGGGAGTTCTTGTAGGCAGAGAAATACCCTTTGTTCTTGGTACATTACTTCCCTGTTTGCAGCTAGTTCTGTCTAACAGACTCTCACAGACTGTTGCTTACTGAGGGAGAGGAGAGAACTTTCTACTGCATCTAATGTACTTAGTGACCATATGGAGCTCATACAGCCCCACTTCAAAAACACTGAACTATCCCTTTAATAGTGAGAGTGTGTCATGATAAACTATCAAGACAGAGGCATTAATTGAATAAACTAATTGACTGAATTTTGATTTTTTTTGTGTGTGAAAATGTTCCTTTAAGAGCAGAAACATGTCATTACTTTATTGATGTTTTAGTCCATCATATTTAACTTTAAAGGCAGATACAATTAAACAAGTTAACTGGTTAAATAATTGAGCAGTAAAAGTTAGACTTAATAAGCTTTTAAATCAGAAAATAGTCAATATGTTAACTGATTAATTAAATTTAAATAGTGTCAGTATGTCATCATTTACTGTAAAAACAGAAGAAACAATTGTTTAACTTCTAATACATCTACGCATTTTCAGGGCAGAAATGTTCATTTCATTAAATGATGAATAGAATTTTATTTGTGTTTATTTTCCATAATTAATTTTAAAATCTTGAAAAATAATCAACTGTTCAGTTTAATTAACTATTACAAGGGTAAGCAAGCCATAATTAAATCAAAAGGGAAAAAACAATGTTCTAAGTTATTGATTGAATTTTAACGGTGTTAGCATGCCAACATTAACATTAAAGTGAGAAATATTTAATAAATTATGTAAATAATTAAAATTTGATTTTTATTTTAATGCCATAATTTCCTCTAAGTCACAAATATTCAGTGACTTTACTGAATAATTGAATTTTGACATTGTTAGTTCATCATAATTCCCTTTTAAGGCCGAAAACTTCAAAAGTTTTTTGAATATAAAATTTTACTTGTGTTAGTATGCTACAATTTACTTTTCAGACGGAAAAAAATCCTTTGTTCACTGATTTATTGCATTTTAATTGTGTTACTGTGTCATAATTAACTTTAAGCCAGGGGGATTAATGATTTATTGATCCACAGAAAACTTTTTCAACATCAACCTTGTTATTTAGTGATTCATTGAAGTGTATTTTATTTAAAAATGTTCAAGAAGCTCTCAAAATGACAGATGAAGCTTGTTCTTCCTCTTACTGAGAAAAACACCTGCTGCTAATAATGCTGCTATAATTCCTCCTTGAATATTTCTGTGGACAAAGTCAAACTCTCTGTGATTTATTGAAGGATCAAATGTGGCGGGTCTTGTATGAAGTGTTTTTAAAGTGAATGGACGTCACAGTCAGAGTAACAGCTCCGCTCTAGCTCAGGACAGACTCGCTGCTCTTCACAGTAAAAATGTTTGTAGACAGAGCTGTCGTTCAAAATGAGCCTGTAAATATCGGCCTGTCTGCAAAACCCCAATAACGCACATCCCTACTCTCTCTCATCTGAACTGTTCTCTTGCGTGGTCCATCCAGCCAATCACAGCAGGAGGTGTGAGGTAGATGTTTGTGTTGGTGTGTGTGGGTCAGTGTGTCTCTGTGGTGAAGACGAGGAATCAGCTGATCGTGTGAGACTGAGCTGTGCTTTACTCTGATTCGCCCACAAAACTCTCTCTCTCTCTCTCTCTCAGGTGTTCACGTTTACCAGTGGTTGTACGGCTGTGAGTGGGACGATGAGACCGATGAGGTCAGTGGATTTGATCTGTATGGTTATAATGGAGAAGACTTCTTAGCCCTGGACATGAAGACCTTCACATGGGTCGCTTCTCAACATCTGGCAGTCGCCATCAAAGAAAAGTGGAATAAAGACAAAGCTGGTATAGAGTTTGATAAGAACTACTACCTCCACTTTTGCCCTGCGGGGCTGAAGAACTACGTGGAGTTTGCAAAGAGCTCTCTGATGAGAAAAGGTAATCATGAGACCTGATGTCATTTTATTTTGACCATGTTCATGTTTCTTTATTCTTCACACTCTGACGTTACAGTATATATTTGACAAACTCTTTTTCTTTGCTCTCCTCTCGTCTCTCTGCTTCCTCCTCATTGTTCCTCCATTTTGTCTCTGCTGCGTCGTCCATTTTAAAGTTTGTCTTGTTTCATGGTCACATCTCTGTTTTCATCTGGTCTTTCTAAATAACTCCCCCTCCTCTTCTCTCTTCATGAAGAGGAGCTCCTTTAATCCTGTTTGTTAGCTCATTAGGGCTGTACAGCATGGTCCAGAAATTTAATATTATTTTTTGTAGCCCATTAGTGATGCATAATTCACATTTGATAATCAGTACTGTTATAATCTAATTAGTGACAGACTTAGTGATTAATTATTGTCTTAAATCAACAATGTTAGCAGGACTGTGTTTCAGGTAGACTTTGTGCTTCATCTTGTTTTTATGTTGTCATTTTTCACCATCAGAAATTAAGATCAGCCTTTTCTTCACTTTAATCAAATTTAATTCATGGAGATCTTAAATATGATCAAGTTGTTATGAGCTAAGTTCTCTTATCACCTTTTTCTATTTATTGATCAGTATGTGTTTAATGTGAACAAACACCAAAGTCCACGTCAAATCCAGCAGCTGATAGTCTAATTTCTCTGAATTTTTTAATTCTCTGATAAACTTTCGCTCTTGTTTCTCTTTTTAAAACTAAATTAGACTATGTCATCTACTGTCAGTAAATTAATTTAATAAAGGCTAATGAAGTTATGAATTTTTCAGGATATTAATTCAGTAAAAAATGCAAATATTTGATGGTTTTAAATTTAGTATCTGATCAAATACATAATTAAAAAGATAATTTAAATTTAATTCATCAGTATTTTTCAGTAAAAAAAACAACTATAAAATGATGATTTATCAGCTGAATTGAAAAACACAAATTGGTTGGTTTATTGGTTTATTAAGTTATTTACTGAACCAATACATTATTAAAAAAGGATCATTTTGAATCTATCCAAATTTGTATCAGTTAATGAATTGTATGACGATCTATGAAGTTATTACCTGAAAAAAAAAAAAAAAAAGTTTATTGTATGATAATTTATCAAGTTACCTAAATGTAATAAAATATATTTTGATGTTTTTTTTTTTGTCATGAACTGAATTTATTAAATTAACTGCATGCACAAATTATGATCATTTATCGTCATTAACAGTTTGTTTTTTATTAAATGATTAAGTTATTAACTGAATTTGGAAACGTAAATTATCTGATGATTTATTATCATTGACTGTATTTAAAAACCTTATTCATGTGATGGTTTATTAAGTTATTCTGTATAAAAATTAAAGTTCATTGATTATCGAGTATTGATAAATGTATTCAAACACTTGATGTAAATTATTTGATCTTCAAATCCTGTTATACTGCCCAGCCCTACACTCTTTATAAGGTCTTTGTGTTACTGAGACATTTACATACACTACCGGTCAAAAGTTATAAATTGCAACAAGTCGTGCACGTCCAATGAATAGCTTGAAATGTCAAGGTAAGTGCTGTACTGCCATAGCTTAAAAGAAAAGGTTAGGTTACTCAACACTGAAAAATGATGTACATTTCAGAATTATACAAAAAGTCCTCTTTCAGGGAACATGAAAGAAGGTTGATCAAGACTTGAAAGCTGTCTCTACTAATTCCTACAGGTGTTCCAACTTTTCTTGATTGATTACAGCCCCCTTTGTCTACATGAAAGCATACCCTGTGGTACCATACCCTTGTGGGCATCAGTTGAACAGCACTGTACTGCAAAAAGTTGTGTGTTGCTACAAAAATGGCAAGAAAAAGGCAATTAACAATGGAAGAGAGGCAGACCATCATGACACTTAAAAATGTAAGTCTTTCTTACAGACAAATTACAAAGAAAAACAAGGTGTCAGTGAGTACAGTTTTCTTCACCATCAAAAGGCACTCAGAAACTGGGGAAACTCTGACAGGAAGAGGTCTGGCAGACCTAAAGCCACAACTAAATGAGAGGACAAGTTTCATTCTTGCGTTTGCCATCGCCCTCGCTTTATTCCTGATTCACAAGAAAAGAAACTGTAAGAGACACAGACACAAAACTTTGTCCTATTTGTTTCAAGTTTTTAGATGATTGATCGTAGAACTCTTTATCAATCTTTTTTTTTATCATACTCTGATGGATAACATTTGTTCACGTTGACCTGCAAAAATTATGTCTTCCCTGCACCACTCTGTTAACCCAGTAGGCTCAGTGTCTCCAGTCAACACGGTCACTTGTTTAGTCATAACACCATGATGTTCCTGAACAGAGGAAAAGGTTGTAGAAACAGAGTGCTGATGGTGCGTTTTGTCCTCCAATCTTCAGTCGCCTTATCTTATCTTATGTCACTTTTGATTATTACAGTGTATATGATTAGTCTTGATCCCAAAGTTAACATTATTTAGGCTTTGTTTGTAGTTTGAAACCCACACAGCAGGTAGTTGTGTACAGCCTGACTTCTCTGGAGCCCTCTAATGCAAACATCCCCAACCACTGGGCTGCAGACCGGTACCAGGCCGTAGATTGTTTGGTGCCGAGCCATGGAGAAAAAAACAGCAACACATTTTATTTACCTTTTTTTAAATAACAGAGACAGAGGGGTGTTTTATTTTGAAAGAATGACCAGATCCTTGCATATCCATCTGTGTAGCTTGACTGCACAGACGCTCTCTGTTTTTGTCACCGCTGTGATGAATGAAAAAGTCCAACTTGAGATAAACTCCAGGGTAAACCTTGTGCTCATGCTCATCAACTTCCTGATGTGGAAGGATTGAGTTCAGAGGTAAGACCTAAAAATACCCATCAATAATCAATAGAGAACTCAGATCTGCTTAGACTGATGACAAATGGTTAAAATATACACCATCAGCATCGTGTGAACACTGTTTTTACTGCATTGTCCTCTGTGCTCAGAGAGTGTAGCAGTTAGATTTGTTACCGTGTCAAGTGGTGACACGGTAACAAATCATTTGATAGTGTTCCTTAATGTCGTTGTTAATTCATTGTTAATCAGCTGAAAAAAACAGAGTGAGTCCTCATGAGTGTCTCTTGTTTTGTAGGTGGTCAGGTAGGTAGGTATGTTGTAGGTAGGTATTTTTCTATTCTAGAAAGAATGCCTCGAGTGTGTTCAGCTGTTATATCTGCCAAATGTGGCTACTTTGATGAGTCAAGAGTTTCAGAGTGCATTGAGACATTAAACTGAATCATTTTCTGTAAAAAACTTGAAAAATTGGGGTGTTTTATAACTTTTGACCGGTAGTGTACATAACAACAAACAGGAGCAGTGACAGTACACAACAGTAAATAAAGATAAGGAACTATAAACAGTCTTTGTTTTGTGCTCCAGACCTCCCTACAGTGTCCCTCCTTCAGAAGACCCCCTCCTCTCGGATCATCTGCCACGCCACAGGTTTCTACCCCGACCAAGCTGTAATGTTCTGGAGGAAAGATGGAGAAGAGCTTCATGACAACGTGGACCACGGAGAGACCCTCCCCAACCATGATGGATCCTTCCAGATGAGTGTAGACCTGGAGCTCCCCTCTGATGACTGGGGGAAGTACGAGTGTGTGTTTCAGCTCTCTGGTGTGGAGACGGACTTGGTCACCAAACTGGACAAAAAGGACATCAAGACCAACTACGGTAAGACCTGAACCAGCAGTGACGAACCAGAGGAGTTTACTGAAACAGTGGAGGGTTAAAGTGAAGATTTGTCTTTGTCGCTTTTTTCCAAAACCTGTTAACATTTATATGTGTTTGAAAAAGACTTCACAGGCCTAGATCAGCACAAACCAACACAAACGTCCTCTGGAGCCAACAACAAATCAAAGAAGGAAACTTTTCCTGATTTTAATTTGAAGTTTGAAATGTTTTTTTTTCTTTTTTAGGTCTATATATATATACATATATATACATGTGTGTGTGTGTGTGTAATATTATACATATAAGTATAAAACTTTATTTTCGTTTATTTATTTTCTACCCTCTCTGAGCCACCACCTTATCGCAGTGGGAGGGTTTGCGTGTTTCAATGACCCCAGGAGCTATGTTGTCGGGGGCTTATAACCCTGGTAGGCAAACAGGTCCTGGGGGAGGGTCCAGACGAAGCGTTGCTCGAAGACAACTATGAAGACGAAGAAGAATGGTCTCCAGTCTCCCTTGCCCCGGAGCCAGGCCTGGGGGTTGGACTCGTCGGCAAGCACCTGGTGGCTGGGCCTACGCCCACGGGGCCCGGGCGGGCCCAGCTTGAAGAAGAGACGTGGGACCCCCCTCATATGGAT
Organism: Cetoscarus ocellatus; assembly: GCA_037902135.1. NCBI lineage: Eukaryota > Metazoa > Chordata > Actinopteri > Labriformes > Labridae > Cetoscarus > Cetoscarus ocellatus. The sequence continues at coordinate 1,246,089 of JBAMNC010000436.1, forward strand.
CCACCACAAATAGGAGGGGCCGTAGTGGTCGGGTGCAATGTGAGCTGGGTGGCAGCTGAAGGTGGGGACCTTGGCGGTCCGATCCCCGGCTGCAACGGCTAGCTCTAGGGACGTGGAACGTTACCTCTCTGGTGGGGAAGGGGCCAGAGCTGGTGCGCAAGGTTGAGCAGTTCCGACTAGATATAGTTGGACTCACCTCGACGCATAGCTTGGGCTATGGAACCAGTCCTCTCAAGAGGGGCTGGACTCTCTTCCACTCTGGAGTTTCCGACGGTGAGAGGCATCGGGCGGGGGTGGAGGGTAGCCTCCCTCCGCCTTGGGTGGGGGGACAGAACCTGACTGTTGTTTGTGCTTATGCACCAGACAGCAGTTCAGAGTATCGACCTTTTTTAGAATTCCTAAAACGGATGCTGGAGAGTGCCCCTTCTGGGGAGTCCCTCATTCTACTGGGGGACTTCAACGCTCACATCGGCAATGACAGTGCGACCTGGAGGGGCGTGATTGGGAGGAATGGCCCCCCTGATCTGAACCCGAGTGGTGTTTTGTTACTGGACTTCTGTGCTCGTCACAGATTGTCCATAACAAACACCATGTTCAAACATAAGGGTGTCCATATGTGCACTTGGCACCAGGACACCCTAGGCCGCAGTTCGATGATCGACTTTGTAGTCATATCATTGGACTTGCGGCCACATGTTTTGGACACTCGGGTGAAGAGAGGGGCAGAGCTGTCAACTGATCACCACCTGGTGGTGAGTTTGCGCCGATGGTGGGGGAGGATGCCTGTCAGACCTGGCAGGCCCAAGCGTGTTGTGCGGGTCTGCTGGGAATGTCTGGCAGAGTCTCCCATCAGAAAGAGTTTCAGCTCCCACCTCCGGGCGAAGTTCGACCATGTGGCGGGGGAGGCAGGGGACATTGAGTCCGAGTGGGCCTTATTCTGGGCCTCTATTGTTGAAGCGGCTGATTGGAGCTGTGGCCGTAAGGTGGTCGGTGCCTGTTGTGGCGGCAACACCCGAACCCGCTGGTGGACACCGGCGGTGAGGGATGCCGTCAAGCTGAAGAAGGGGTCCTATCAGTCCTTTTTGGCCAGTGGGACTCTGGAGGCAGCTGACAGGTACCGGCAGGCCAAGCGGAATGCGGCATTGGTGGTTGCCAAGGCAAAAACCCGGGCATGGGAGGAGTTTGGTGAGGCCATGGAGAATGACTTCCTGACAGCTTCGAAGAGATTCTGGACTACCATCCGGCATCTCAGGAGGGGGAAGCGGTGTGATGTCAACACTGTCTATGGTGGGATGGTGCGCTGTTGACCTCGACTCAGGACGTCCTGGATCGGTGGAAAGAATACTTCAAAGACCTCCTAAAACCCACCAGCACGTCTTCCAGTGCGGAAGCAGGGGACTCTATGGTGGGCTCTTTTATCTCTGGAGCTGAGGTTGCCGAGGTGGTCAAAAAGCTCCTCGGTTGCAGGGCTCCGGGGGTGGATGAGATCTGCCCAGAGTTCCTCAAGGTTCTGGATGTTGTGGGGCTGTCATGGCTGACATGACTCTGCAACATCGCATGGACATCGGGGACAGTACCACTGGATTGACCGACTGGGGTGGTGGTCCCCCTTTTCAAGAAGGGGGACCAGAGGGTGTGCTCCAACTACAGGGGGATCACACTCCTCAGCCTCCCCGGTAAGGCCTATTAAAGGTTACTGGAGAGAAGGGTCTGCCGGATTGTCGAACCTCGGATCAGTGAGGGTTGGACTCCGCCAGGGCCGCCCTTTGTCACCGATTCTGTTCACTACTTTCATGGACAGAATTTCTAGGCGCAACCAGGGCATTGAGGGGTCCCAGTTTGGTGACCTCAGGATCGGGTCACTGCTTTTTGCAGATGATGTGGTCCTGTTGGCCTCATCAGACCGTGACCTGCAGCTCTCACTGGATCGGTTCGCAGCCGAGTGTGAAGCAGCTGGGATGAGAATCAGCACCTCCAAATCCGAGTCCATGGTTCTCGCCTGGAGGAGGGTGGAGTACCCTCTCCGGGTCGGGGATGAGATTCTACCCCAAGTGGAGGAGTTCAAGTACCTCGGGGGCTTGTTCACGAGTGGAGGAAGGATGGACCGGGAGATCAGTAGGTGGATCGGTGCGGCGTCGCAGTGATGCAGGCTCTGCACCAGCCGTCGTGGTACAAAGGGTACTCGATTTACCACTCGATCTTCCTTCCTATCCTCACATACGGTCACAAGCTGTGGGTCGTGTCCAACAAAACAAGATTGCGAGTACAAGTGGCTGAAATGAGTTTCCTTCGCAGGGTGGCCGGGCTCTCCCTTAGAGACAGGGTCAGAAGCTCGGTCATCCGGGAAAGGCTCGGAGTAGAGCCGCTGTTCCTCCGTGTTGACAGGAGCCAGATGAGGTTGCTCAGGTATCTGGTAAGGATGCCTCCTGGACGCCTCCCTGGTGAGGTGTTCCGGGCATGTCTCACCGGTAGGCGGCCCCGGGGAAGACCCAGGACACGCTGGAGGGACTTTGTCTCTCAGTTGGCCTGGGAACGCCTCAGGATCCCCTGGGAAGAGCTGGACGAAGTGGCTGGGGAGAGGGAAGTCTGGGCTTCCCTGCTTAGGCTGCTGCCCCTTTGATCACGGATAAGCGGGAGAAGATGGATGGATGGCTGGATTTATTTTCTATTTTAATACAAAAATTAAATGTCATATCTTGAATAAAGAGGATCAGAGAGAAAAATACTTCCTTGGCAGAGGTAGTAAGCAATAAAAAATAAAACATCCCAACGCAGAAATAAAAATAAAAGGTGTTTGTCAAAAGTTGTCTGAGTGCTTGACATCAGCATACTGTAGAGAAACCAGTGTTCAGGTAAACCAAGACAAACAATGAAAAAATTAAATCAAATGTAGATACATGTTTGATTTTGGGATCATGTTTTTGTGTTTTGTTCTTCTCTGTTATTAGTATCATCTGTATTATTTTTATCATTGTCATATGGTGATTAAAAAGTGACATGAATCAGGACAGACAGTGTTATTTAATGTGTTTGTTTTTACATTTCTGCTCAACAGTGGACTCCATGCCCATGATCATCGGCATCGTTGCTGCAGTCGTCATTCTTGCGTTTGCCATCGCCCTCGCTTTATTCCTGATTCACAAGAAAAGAAACTGTAAGAGACACAAACACAAAACTTTGTCCTATTTGTTTCAAGTTTTTAGATGATTGATCGTAGAACTCTTTATCAATCTTTTTTTTTATCATACTCTGATAGATAACATTTGTCCACGTTGACCTGCAAAAATTATGTCTTCCCTGCACCACTCTGTTAACCCAGTAGGCTCAGTGTCTCCAGTCAACACGGTCACTTGTTTAGTCATAACACCATGATGTTCCTGAACAGAGGAAAAGGTTGTAGAAACAGAGTGCTGATGGTGCGTTCTGTCCTCCAATCTTCAGTTCGCCTTATCTTATCTTATGTCACTTTTGATTTTTACAGTGTATATGATTAGTCTTGATCCCAAAGTTAACATTATTTAGGCTTTGTTTGTAGTTTGAAACCCACACAGCAGGTAGTTGTGTACAGCCTGAGTTCTCTGGAGCCCTCTAACGCAAACATCCCCAACCACTGGACTGCAGACCGGTACCAGGCCGTAGATTGTTTGGTGCCGAGCCATGGAGAAAAAAACAGCAACACATTTTATTTACCTTTTTTTAAATAACAGAGACAGAGGGGTGTTTTATTTTGAAAGGATGACCAGATCCTCGCATATCCATCTGTGTAGCTTGACTGCACAGACGCTCTCTGTTTTTGTCACCGCTGTGATGAATGAAAAAGTCCAACTTGAGATAAACTCCAGGGTAAACCTTGTGCTCATGCTCATCAACTTCCTGATGTGGAAGGATTGAGTTCAGAGGTAAGACCTAAAAATACCCATCAATAATCAATAGAGAACTCAGATCTGCTTAGACTGATGACCAATGGTTAAAATATACACCATCAGCATCGTGTGAACACTGTTTTTACCGCATTGTCCTCTGTGCTCAGAGAGTGTAGCAGTTTGATTTGTTACCGTGTCAAGTGGTGACCGTCATTTGACTGTGTTCCTTAATGTCATTGTTAATCAGCTGATAAAAACAGAGTGAGTCCTCATGAGTGTCTCTTGTTTTGTAGGAGGTCAGGTAGGTAGGCATGTTGTAGGAAGGTGTTTGTTTCTATGAGAAATAACATTCTTGTCTTTGTTTTGTATTTCAGCCAAGTGTGACACATCTACTGAGACCAACTCTGAGCTCTCTGAGAAACTGAATCCAGCCCCTCAATGACGAACACACCACCCTGCAGCCTGTGGGCTTCTATTCACACATCTTAAATGCTAAGAGCCCTCTTTGTAAAACCACTGTGACACATTTGCAAAGTTTTATTTTCTGATTATTTCACCAGAACGTCCCACTGACAGGAGAAACAATTTATGGAGAGAGACTAGGCTGAAGCAGCAGCCCGTCAAAATCACAAACACATTAAGAATAAACAATTTAAAAAAACACAACATGGAGAAATAAACAAGAATTTAAATCATCAGTGACCTCTGAAGAAAAACATCCACGTCTCTGTCGCCATGTTCTTTATGAAACTCTTAGATCTCTATAGAAAGATTTGTGTCTCAGTTTTAGAGGTGATAAAAAATGGTTTGTAGAATAAAATGGAAGAAGGAAGTTTTAATCACAGAGCTGAATTATCCTGATTTGTTTTCCAGTTGTGTGAATAACATGCTTTTGTATTTTTGTATATTTTGATTTGAATTGAGGCAAGCCGAAGCAAGTCATGATTCACGTCTTTGAACTTGTTTCTCTAAATGAATAAGATAAGATTTTTCTCTCATCATATCAGTTCTGATATATTTTGTAAAACTTTTATATTTAATTATGGAAAAGATGTTGACCCATCTCAGTCTGTCTCATAACAAAAATCTGGTAGTTCTTGTCAAACCAAGAATAAGACGAACTTTAAACACCTACTTGTTGATCTGAAACATTGACTGTGTCATTCATAAAGGTGGGACCAACATACCAGTAGAAAAAGGTGAGATAATTTTGGTTGTGCTGCCATGAACATCACACTTTACACAAGATTTACCTGCAGCTCCTGCAAAATGCTGCTGCACACCTCCTCACAGGGAAAAATGTGACCAGATAACACCAGTATTAGCTCCTCTTCATTGGCTTCCTGTACATTTTAGTTTTGATTTTAAAATTTGATTGATTGTTTTTAAAGTTTTAACTGGATTAGGACGTCCTACCAAGTTGATTGGGTTCACCACTACACTCCAGCTCCATCTCTCAGGTCATCAACCCACTGCTTTTGGTGGAGCCTAGATGTAATGTCTGAACCAGAGGAGATGCTCTAAGGCTTTTGAACTCACTCCCTCTCCATTAAAGATCTGCTCATTCCCTCATCACGTTCAAGTCACCACTTAAAATCCATTTATCTCTTGGGTCATCAATTAAACGACCTTGAGCCTTTAACATATTGTATTTTTTTTAATTATGTTTAATTATCATGTTGGTTTTATGGTTTTGGTTTTTATCTTGTTTGTCCTTAGCCTTTGTGCTTTCTTGTCCCATTTGGCCATTTTAGTTTGTTTTATGTCTTATGGTGGTTCATTGCCTACCTGAAGTGCCACAGCCTACCTGAGTATTGTTGTGACCATGTCCATCCCTTTATGACCACAGTGTCCACATCTTCAGATGGCTTCTTCCAGCAGGATAACTCACCATGTCAAAAAGCTGAAATCATCTCAAACTGGTTTATTGAACATGACGATGAGTTCACTGAACTCCAGGCCTCCATAGTCACCAGATCCAAATCTAATAAGCACCTTCAGGGGTCAGTAACTGTGTGATGCTTTCATGTTCGTATGGACCAAAATCTCTGAGGAATACTTCCAGCACTTTGTTGAATCCATGCCTCAAAGAATGAAGGCAGATCTGGGGCCAAAAGAGAGACTAACCTGGTGCTGGCAAGGTGCACTTAATAAAGTGGCCAGTGAGTGTATAACATTTGACATTAAAGATATGAGTGAAATTATATTTTGTACATTCTGTGAGTGATTGTTCTGAACAGTCACAGTCTATATGAGTAAATATAGAATATCATATATGATTATTGATCATCAGTTTACTCTGATAGACATTAAATTAAAGGTTCTTTGTAAATGTTTTTGTTTTTCTTAATGTTGTTAATAAGTTGTTAATTCCAAAATGTGACCAACTCCTGTAGAAATCCTGTCTGATTTATCAGGTATTGAGTATCAAGCAGTATTATTTTAGTTTTATTGTGTGACCTCAGTGCTGAACATCATGAAAATAAACTTTGAGTCCATATTAAAGTTTATCTGGTTGCTTCATTAAAACCTTGATGATGGAAAACTTTGACTGGTTTATGCTTTTTGAGATTTTTTTCTTAGTTACAAATGTAACTAAGCGCAGTACATCTCAAAAACATACTAAAGTAAAATCAGAAGTACTGATTTAAAAAACTCTGTTACAGTAACATGAGTAAATGAATTTGTTACTCTCCACCCCTGATAGCTGGACAGGACAGAACAGTGTTGGGTCATGAAGGGGGGCTGGGGTGGTTTTTGTGAGAGTGAGGTTTGTACAAATCTGTGTCTGATTGTGTTGGTGCACGTTTTAAATTAAAGTTTTGATTACAGTTGTGGTTCAGTGTGAGGGGGTCAAATTTATGGATAAAGTTAATACAAATAGATTAAATGGTAGTTTAGCTGACTGTAGTGGTCGGAGAAGATGATGTTTTACTAAACAATTTAATCTGTGATTGAATTTTCTATGAACAGGAGATTTTCTTGTTTTGTTTGATGTTTTAATAGATGAAATGAAGAGTTCAGAGTTTATAAGTGGAAGGGATCTCAAAGCATATCTCTTGTTGGGATGAACGTGAGGCCCGATGACCTTGACCTTAAGCCTCCAAAATCTGATGAGTTCACTCTTGAGTCAGAATGGAAGGTTTGAAGAAAAGTCTTCAAAATGTTCTTGAGGTGTGGTGTTCATGAGAAAGGCCCAGACAGACAGACAGACAAACAGACAGGAAACTAAAAGCCTTCAGCTGAAGATATCACCTGTGGAGAGGCGAAGGACCATGAGCATAAGCCCTTTACACAAAAGCTCCATCATCAGTACTCTTCTGGGCATTCACATTCGTCCATGAGGGTGTAACATCTGTGTCAGTTCACAGTGTGAAACAGTTTAGATGAATGTCCCCCTCTCTCGATATTACACCTCTGACCTCTGGAGATGCAGTGAATCAGGGGTCAACTTTGTCCCCCTATTCTGTCTCTGTGAGGCTCACAGTGGAGGTGAAGCCTCACAGTGGAGGTCACAGCAGCGTGAATGGGCCTATAGTTTGGTATGAGCCTGGTATGAAAACAGAGCAGGAATCTGACTAACACAGGTGGAGGGTTACATCCCATAGAGCTCATTTCTTCAGGTGCTCAGTATCAGTGTACTTCATTAACAACAGCTGTCCAGTCATTCTTGTTACTGGATCATCTGCACCCACTTTATTGTCATGACTCTTCTACTTCAGCTGAAGCACCTTTTAATTTTACCAAATGTTCTGACTTTTGGTCTGACAATCAAATAAATCTAAAAACAAAATTAAACCAAACACATTCAAGTGTCCACTGAAGCACCATGGAGATGTACGCAGGCTAAATGATTGTCAACAACAAGCAAACAAACAACAAAAAACAGAAAATCACGGCTGCTGCTATGAAAAATGTTGAGCACACGTTTTAATCACAATTTTTAAATACAGTCACGGGGTATTGCGACCTCTTGGTCCCCTGATCTGGTGGCTTTATCTTGAGTTGTGTGTTTTTTCATCATTATTTTAGCATCCATATACTTTAAAGAATTTAAAAACAAAACAAAATAATCTCATATCATAATCAAAAATGGTAATTCATACATGAACAGACATCTCATTACATTAAGTATAACAGTTGTAGTTAAGGGTAAAAGTTTGAATTAAAGTATCTTAGTTGAGTTACTAAAGGGGGCTTTGAGTCTAATCTGCGGTGGTCTCTATCAGTCAGCCTAAAAACAGACAGAGGTGGAGATGAAGCTGGTCTTAAGCCATGCCCCTAATTATGCACAACTTGAATCCTTCAGTGTTTTCCACAAACAGATGGTACTTGAGTGAGTCACACAGGTAAATTTACTCCTCTCAGGTTTGTTCTCTGACCATTTTTCTTTTTTATTCATATACAATTGCTTTCTGTGAGACAGTCAGAAAGACAGACACCCATGACTGTAAGTACAGTGATTGTGGTGTGGCGATGAGTTGAACAAACTGCAGTTTATATCATCCTGAACTCTAAGCCTGTATGCTACGTCCAGGAGCACTGCCAGAAATGTTGGGCCCTGTGAAAATATGTCTCACTGAGCCCTGCCTAAAACTAGCTCTGCACAGCTTCTCAGACCAAGCATCTGTCTAGAGGCGATTTTAGGATCTGACTTTTAGGGGGCCTCAGCTCTTACAATGACAACGTAAAAAAATAAACTTCCTTCCCTCTAAAACTGCATTCACACCGAACGCAACTTTGCGACTGAAATCGCGTCGCCCACTGAAGTTGCGTCGCGTGTCCATAAATACCTCATTTTGGTCACCGTCGCCTTCGCCCAGTGACGTCACGCCCGCTCGAGTTTCACCACAATCATATCATATATCATATAATAGGATGTATAAGCTAAAATTATTCCAACTGTATCCTTTTCACTCACCTACCAACCACAAAACACTGCAGCAGATGGCCCTGCAGCAGCATCGTCTGTGAGTTCTCTGCGGTCCCGTCTAGGTGGATTGTCACTCTGAACCAGAATGAAAACTGTCTGTCACAGGTACCGTCACACACCCACACAACGCTGACTGGCTGCTGCAGCACAGCCACACACGACATCGCCTGGAGAGTTCAAACTTTTCAACTTTGGCGACTAAGCGACGAGCGACATGGTCGCCAAGGACGCGTCCGTCGCGTCGCGGGAGGGTTAGCACCGTCCCATCGCTGAGGTCGTAAAGTAGCGTTCGGTGTGTACGCACCTTAAGTGTTCATTTCTCTCAAACAACCATTTTAAGAAATATTTCTCTACATGGGACACTTTAAATAATAGAACTAATAGTAATGTTCGGTAACATGAGTTTTACAACATTACAGATTTTCTGTTATGTTTTTATTACCAAAAGTAACTGATTGGTTTTGTCATATTGGTAATGTTCTCTTTTATTTTTTTAGTTGTCTTGTCCTGTGCTTCCTGTTTTATTTTGAAATCACTGACCCCTGTCTCTGTTGCAGATCCGTGCCTGCTTGACTGTCTGTCTTGTCACACCTGCCTCCTGATTGTTCCTCCTCACCTGTTTCTCATCACCCCTCATTACCTCTTGTATTTAACCTCACGTCTCCCTCAGTCCTGTGCCAGTTCGTTGTACCTCACAGTCTTCATCCCAGCTCTTTATCACAGTGTTTTCTTGCTGTTTTTAAACCTAGCCTTGTTTTTTTTACCTTGATTTTTGCCTCTCGTTTATTGGACACCTTTGCCTGATCTGATTGCTTTACTATGTACCGAATCCTGACTGGTAAAGGATCAAACCCTTTTTGCCCTTTAGCATGTATGATTGGGCACTTCAGTTTCCTCCCACAGACCAAAAACATACTCTTTACATGAACATACTGTATTCATATGTTATATCATATTTATACTGTTAAAGATTCACTGCTCACCTGTGTATATCGTTGGGTTGTGTTTTTGTTCTTTTTTGTGCCTATTGTATATTTTGTATATTTTTACATCTAACTAATGCAATTTAAACTATTGTTCTATTTGTATACTTTATTTTATTCCTCCTGACTCTTTATTTTCATTCTAACTGTATGTTGATCATTTTGTCTCGATTTTTCAAGTCATTTCCTCGTATGTGTAAATGTTCTCGGCAATAAATACAAATTCTGATTCTGAGTCTGATTTAGGTGAACTGGTGACTCTAAACTTGCCCTTATGTTTGAGTTTGTGTGATTGGTTTTCTTTCCCTGCATGTCAGCCCTGTGATTGGCTGGCTACCAGTCCTAGGTGTACCCTGCCTCTGATCCAATGTCAGTTATGGTTGACTCCAGCCCCCTGCAACCCTGAAAGAGATAAGTGCTACAGAGCAGTGTTTTTCAAAGTTTGAGGCTTCATGAGAGCCAACAAACCAGCAAAAACCGCTCTGTTCAGCCCAATTCTGCTTTTCATAGCAAATATTAAACATGTTTCCAAAGAAGACGTTCTAAATACTTTAGAGGAAACAGTTTTTGGGGTAAATGAAGAAAAAGAGGAAGAACCTCCATGTCCACAGTCTGCAATTTGCTAAGAGCTGCTCTCTGTTTAAGCCTTAGTTTATTTTTAAAATAGAGAAGAAAAATAATTTAAGTTTGATTTAAGATGGTCATTGCTGAGTTTGTGTTTCTCGTCTCCTTGTTTGATTTTAAACGATTCAGCAAATATGTTGACAAAAATAAGAACATATAAGTCAAGACAAAGATGTTATGATATACTAAGAATGTTGAAAATGATATTTCTCTTTGGATTGAATGACAGGACTTAAAATATGTTGGGAAAGTGTTTTCATCAAAAGGATACTCGTATTTAGAAGTACCTAAAGATGAGACATAGATATTTAAACAATGTTGTGATATTTTATCATTAATGATTGTTTAAAATATTAATTAGTTATCAATGAATTTGTCCTCTTTGAAACTTAAACAGACTACAGGGCAGGCTTACTCTTTCACACTTTGAAAACCCCTGGTATAGATAATAGATGGATGTTACCAAAGGACACTTTGACGTGTGACTGCAGAAGTTCGGATCAAACCATCAACCTCCAAATTAAATATGACAGACTCTACCACTGATGCACCCTGAAACAGTCACTGCAGTGAACGCACACACCGAGGAAGCTCAGACAGGAATGATTTCACCCAAAACCACAAACATTTTTATTTCTGTTATAAGTTAAACATTTGAAGATGGAGAGTTAAAGTGACTTCTGGAGCTGCTGCAGCAGACACGTGATGAACTTTTTACTCTTCAGCATCGGCTTCATTTTCATGGTCAGTGGCTTCGTGGTTCAAACATCAACAAAGGCGTCACACTTCTGTTGTTCAGCACTGTTTAGTGTACAAAGCCTCAGTTAGTCCAGGATCATCTGACTTGTCAAATAAAGCTTGATCTGATGTTATTTTGTCTTAAACATCTTCATTAGTTTGTCTTCAGTGTCCTCACAGCAGGCTTGTCTGAACCAGAACATGTGTACAGACCTCTACTGACATGTAAAGCAGAACACATGCATCAAAAACATCCAAATAACATGATGGAGACATGAAGAAGATGTAAGAGGTCCTCTCTATCTGATTTAATATTGTTATCTGATGTTCTGCTGAGCGCTGATGTCTTTGAAAATGATTTAAAGTGAATGGACCCTCATATTAAGTATAGCAGGGTGGTCTGTCCTCTGTAGGGCCACAGTTAGACCCATAATAGAGCAATGGCCCCAACTTTTCCCCTATGTGGTCTACTACTAGACCTCGAGGAGGGGGCCTGATTACTCAGGAGTGCTCAGAGGAGCCACCTTTTCTCTTAATTTCTTTTCTTTCTTATTAGTTGTCCCTATCAGAGACAGGAGGGTACAGGTCTCCAGACCCTGCTGCATCCCTTTCAAACAGCAGAACCTATTCTATCACAAAAACATGTAAAGCAAACAAACACAGACAATAATTCACACACACCTGCTTGTATAAAGTTAACATAACCTCTTAAAACAGAAAGCACATAGGGATGCACGATATTCTCAGACCAAATTGATATCGCAAGATATTTTCCTAATAAGTTCATTTTCAGTATCAGCAGATATGAATATTTTTGCAGATACTTTTACCATTAAAAAATGCTATAAATATCCCATGCACTGGCTGCAATATTGGCAAATTGTAGTAGCCAGCCATTAGCCATTTATTTTTATTTTATTTTTGTATTTATATTTTTGTTTTAGATCTATCTTTTTAATATATCTTTTAACCTGTAATACTGAACTGCTACTGAATCCCAGTTTCCCTGAAGAAGTCCAAGAGTATTAATAAAGTACTATCCAATCTAAGCTCCTCTAATTGTGAACAAGAAAAAATTACTTAGCACCCTCCAAAAACAAAAAACTGACCAGTCCCAGACAACACGTTCATTGTAAAGTGGAAGCTGCATTTGCACCACTAAAAGAGACTTTAAAAAAAAGACAGATCTGAGTGCAGACTGTTAAATTTTCCTCTTAAAATGCACACATACAGATGTGGAGAAAATTGTTGGTACCCTTTCCTTAAGCAGCACTGCAGGTCTTTTGAGCCTTCAAATATTCTCTCCAAAGTCTGTTCAGTGGAGCTCGGGGCTGTCACAGAGAGAATGGCCCCCGCCCCCTTCCTCCCACAGCGCTTCCCTGCTCTGTTTTGGGGCTATGTAACTTTTGCTCCCGTGACGGGGACACATATCGCGAGCGGCTGCGAGAAGTGCAAACTGCTTTACGGCACTACGCGAGATTTGGCTTCCAGCTAAAGAAGACGGTGTTTTGCATGTAGTAGTAGCAGCCATGGCATCCGCAAAGCGTGTGAGGAGGACTCTTTCTCCAGATTCAAGGGCCAAAAAGAGACTATCGAACAACGGAAGGAACAAAACTAGAATTAACACTGAAGCCCACTTTGCTCGGTGGCGAGAGCGTCGGGAGATGGAAAATTGCAAGACGGACGCCGAGCTTGCAAAGTTACTGCTGGAGAGGTAAGTTATGTTTTCGTCGGGTTTTCCCCCGTTCTACACTTGGTTTCAGTTGGTGGTTGCTCCGTAGCATTGCATGCTTTGTGTAACTTGGCGGACGTTGTTTTGTGACTAAATGCTACCAGCAGTTATTTGCCGTCGAGTTTCTCAGATTGCTGGAGATATTCGTGGTGCTGTGACGCTCGGTCATTCACTATTTCACTATTTCTTCTATGTCTTCGGATGTCCTGTCGACTCGCTTCTCCTGGCTCTGTATGTCAACAAATGCACGTTGCTGTGAAGCGCTGTGTTACGACAGTGCAATTACACCCAACGACCAGAGCGGCCCCTTGAGAGCAGACAAACCTGAATCTTACATAGTGGGGCTTTAAAGAAAGAAAAACACACATGGTCACTAAAATTACTTGAAACTGACAAAAGTAATAACAAATAAAAATTTACTAAAAATCAGCTAATGAAAATCAGACATTGGTTTTGGATTGTGGTTCAACAGAATCATTTTAAAAAACAAATAATGAAACTGGCCTGGACAAAAATGATGGTACCCTTAACTCAATATTTTGTTGCACAACCTTTTGAGACAATCACTGCAATCAGGCGATTTCTGTAACTCTCAATGAGACTTCTGCACCTGTCCACAGGTATTTTGTCCCACTCCTCATGAGCAAACTGCTCGAGCTGTCTCAGGTTTTAAGGGTGTCTTCTCCAGACTGTATGTTTCAGCTCCTTCCACAAATGTTCAATAGGATTTAGATCAGGGCTCATAGAGGGCCACTTCAGAATAGTCCAATGTTTTGTTCTGAGCCATTCTTAGGTGTTTTTAGCTGTGTGTTTTGGGTCATTATCCTGTTGGAGGACCCATGACCTGTGACTGAGAACAAGCTTTCTGACACTGGGCAGCACATTTCGCTCCAGAATGCCTTGATAGTCTTAGGATTTCATTGAACCCTGCACAGATTCAAGACACCCTGAGCCAGATGCAGGAAAGCAGCCCCAGAACATAACTGAGCCTCCTCCATGTTTCACTGTAGGTACAGTCTTCTTTTCTTTGTACGCTTCATTTTTGCGTCTGTGAACGTAGAGCTGATGTGACTTGCCAAAAAGCTCCAGTTTTGTCTCATCTGTCCAACCTTAAGGGCTGGGTCTACTCTAAGTTACACTTTAGCAAAGGCTAAGCACAAAAATGCTCTTTTTTAAAGCAGACTACAAACTGGCCTAATTATTGATATCAAACACTTATCATTTTTCAAAGATGTCCTTATATATTCAGCATACTTTTATTCTACCCGCAAAGTAGATTATTTTGGGTTGGATTATCACATCCTAGGATATATAAATTATTAGCAGCTACAGATTTGTATGCATTATTATTTCTGCTCAGTGTAAAGTACTCACACTCATACAGTTAATAAATTAAAAATAATACTATAGATTGCTATTTAAACATTTTTTAGTCTTGATTCTAAAACCAACATCAGTCATAATCATACACAGCAAATATTTATCCATTTTTAAAGATTTTGATCCTTTAATGACAACTTTTGATCATGATGGCACCAAGATTTTGGGTGAAAAAAAAATATTTTCAGTATACAACAAGCAAAGCTACATCTGTGTTAAATGAATACAGCCTGAGATATGTCAATGATTAGCAGTTACATTAATTATTACCAATTACAACTTGTCACTGACCACACTCATTTTCATATGGACAAAATGACACCACCTGGTGGAGAGAAGTAAAAATGATCAATTTCATGGAAAAAGCCCAGATTGACATCCAGATATAACAGTACACTCCCAATAAGAATCTTCAGACCAGTTGAAAAATTGCAAGAATTTGCATTTTTCACTTTGGACCTTAAGAAGATTCTTAGTAAAGTTTCTAAATGAAAAGACAAAAGGATTTTGACAAGAGCAATTTATTGAAAACTGCATTTATACTCAAACACGCTTTTGTCAGCTGATCAAAGTTTAAGACCACAACCCTTAAAATGCCAAAATCTACAAAAGAATGTGGATTTCATGTAATTTTCTGTCAGGTATTCACACCGTCATGACCTCCTGATGGTAAAGGCAAAAAGCTCTCTGTCTTTGAACGTGGTAAGACTGTTGAGCTGCATGAGAAGGCCTCCCTCAACGTGCCATCACTGCTGAGGTTGGAAGCAGCAAGACAGTCATGGCACAAAAGAGTCAAGTGGTCAACCCAAAAAATTTCACTGGCACTGAGACAGAGGATCTGATTGGCTGTCTGTGAAGACACGGGACGATCCTCAGCCCAAAATAAGGCCATTACTGGTGCCGACTGCAGTCCAATAACCATCAGATGGCATCTGTGAGGGTAGGGCTTAAAAAAACAAAAACTCTTCAAATTCCACATCTCCTTCAACACCACGAAACTTCCTGTTTGGATGTTGCAGGCTGGGTCCTCATCTGTGTGGTAATGACTGTGTTTTTCAACAGGGCAATGCTGCAGTTCACAATGCCCGCCTGCCAAAGGATTTCTTCCAGGAGAACGTCTTTCTTTTGGACCATCTTGCGTGTTCCCCTGATCTTAATCCAATTGAGAACATGAGGGCATGGGGGGCCAAGGGAAGTTTACAAAAATGGACATCAGTACCAGACAGTGGATGCCCTTTGTGACTCTCACTTAACTAGCATGTCAGGGCCAGGGTCTCCAAAATGTGAAAGAGTGAGCCTTCCCTATAAGCATATAATGTCTTTTGTCACCCCCACTTTCACAAAAATTAGGGTTTAAAATTACGAACATGAATTAATTAATAATAAATATTATAAACAATTATGAATGATTTCACACCATGTTTAAATGTCATTGTCTAACCTTTAAGAACATCTTTTTACATATCTATTTTTCCACACCTTTTCCCCTGCTGTTTCAGAAAAAAAAGTAAAAATATTTTCAAGATTCTGAAAAATACAAAACATCTTGTCTTAATGTTTGTTTTAAAATATGTGAGAACAGTGGGGTCCACACTTTCCTGGATGTTTGCACTCAGCCTCCAACAAGAGAGGAGACAGTGGTCTTTGTTTTGCTTAAATAAAGAAAAATGTCAGCATACATGGATGGCCAGAAGAGTTCAAACAATCATCCTAAAAATGCATTACATTGCATTGCATCCCACATTGTTAGTCTAGTACAAAGCAGTATAAAATAGGCCTAAATTAGCAACAACTTCACCAGTAACACACATTTTGTTCACTAGTAAGCCATTGGAGCAAAATTAATTCAACAAGTTAACTAGTGAAATGGTATGACTGCCATAGATGTTAAAATTAAAAAGTAAAGTTGTATTGCATGACTAGTTAACTAGTGATACAAAATATTTTCCACTAGTTAGCTTGTGAGAAAAATATCTGCTGCTAGTCAACTTGTTCATTTTTCTGGATACAACTAGTTTACTAGATTTAAAAAATGCACATACACGTTAACATGTAAAGGCAGAAACGCCAAAAACAGTGGACACATTGGCTCTTACTAGTTGACGTAAAATTTTGAAACCCCACTAATTGACATGTAAATTCACAATAGACCCTAACTAGTTAACTAGTAAGCACTGTTTCTTTCACTTGTTAACATGTACACACCAAGATACACACTCAGGTTAACATGCGGCATTTCCTGAGGAAACCTGTCCACTAGTGAACTAGTGCAAATGAAGCAGGTGGGATAATAACAAGATCCTGAGTTTTAATTGGTTGTAATGTTTAATTTTGGACTGGAGAGCCAATAGGAAGCCTCAGTGCACACTTCTCCCACCTCATCATTATTTTTGTTTCTATATCTAATTAAATGGTTCTTATTTTTCCTTACACTGATAAGCTAGTTTACACTTTCAGCCCCACTATTTGACTTGAGAGGCTGCAAATGGGTTTACTAGTCAACTAGTGGTTATCTTACTTTTACTAGTTTACTAGTAAACATGTTGGGTCCATCTAGTTAACTAGTAAGGGTGAAGAAAAGGCTTGAACTAGTTAACTAGTGAACATGCTGGCCTTTACTAGTGAACTAGTAAGCATTTTGGCCTTCACTAGTTAACTAGTATTATGCAATTGTATGGACTAGTTAACTAGTGACTTTAATTCATGATTGACTAGTTAATATGTCAGAGTTTTTGCAGCTCGCTAGTGAACTAGTGTGAACGTCAGACGCTGTACACTTGGTCGCTAATGCAACAACAGCACTACTGAATCCCTTCAAGGGACTTGTGGAGAAGTGTTGCTCTGATGTGTTTTATGACATCGAAAAGTTCCCTAAACAAAAGGGGATTTTCACAGAGTTTCGGGCCTTCTCTGTTCAAAGAACAACAGCTTTATGAACCCCATCAACAGTAGGACGACCCACTGATCATACACTTCTACAGCACCCTGCCTCCTCAGGACAAACACATTAACAGGTACAGCAGTATCGTGATTTTAACGTATTTTTCCTACCAAGGCCTAAAATAAAGGGCTAGCTCAGGTTTTTTGAAGTAGGGTTGCTAGAGGCCCATGGCACTAGTGAATATGAGTGCCAGTAAAAAAGAACTTGTGAGCTTTGTCCCAAGGGGGCTATCTTTGGGGGCAGAGGCTAACCGGTACATAGCAGTACATGGTGCCACTGAAAGCCTCGTAATTAACCCACTTATAGATTAAAACTACTCCAAAAACTATGTCTGCCCCACTAGACCATACAGTAAGAGTCTTTGCAGTGTTTAACTATTCCTCGACTACGACAGAGGATTAGGGCCATGTTAAAAAAAAAGTATGTTTAAAAAATAGAGTAAAGTTACAAGAATAAAGTCGAAAAGTTACGGGAATAATATAAAGTTACAAGAATAAAGTCAAAAAGTTATGAGAATAAAGTCATTAAGAAGGCTATTTGCCAAAACTTTAGGTCAATATAAGCATACCTTAATCAAGAAGATGCACTCATTTAATCCTCTTTGCGTAGGCGGATGGCTGCTCTTTTGGTACAGCCTTTCAGGATAAAGTTTATTTTCTAGCTTAACTTAAATAGATTTATGACTTTGTTCTTGTAACTTTATGAGATTATTCTCGTAACTTTTTGACTTTATTCTCGTAACTTTACTCTTTTTCTTTAAAAGTACTTTTTCTTTTTTTTTTTTTTTAACGTGGCCCTAATTCTCCGTAATACTCGACAAGGCCTCCGTGTTTGGAACTATTCTGTGATGCAAATTAGTTCTACGTGTCCTTATTATTTTTATTATACTTTTTAGCAATCTGCAGAAACCCTGTTGTAACTGTAGATTAAAAATGTATTTTGAATATCAGTCCCAGAAAAAAGGATTCAAGCACAAACACTAAACTAAAAATACGATACGAGCCCTAAAACAAACAACACAAAGAAAGAAAAGAAACCAAACAAAGGCAAACACAAATATTTGAATAAAAACAAAACTTAACTAAGGAAAATAGTTCTAAACAATTGTTTATATCAAACTACAAGCATTAAATAACTATTAATATGATCCTCAAAAGGATCATATTATGGCCAGTCATCTGTGATACACTCAATCCCTATGATATGTAATTTGTGAAAAACGCTTACATAAGTTTGAAGAAAAAAAAAAAAAAAAAGTCTTTGTACTGCCTGAAAAAGACCTGTCTTTATCACAAACTCACCCACAGTTTTTGTGGACAAAATGGAGCAAATCCCAAAGACGGATCACCTCATCAGAGGACCTCTGTGTGAGTGGTCCAGTCACACAGCATTAAAAACACAAACTTCCAATGAAACAAATGATCAGAGGTTCACTGATGAGCTGGGTCAGGGCCAGAGAAGTGAACTTAACCACGTCATAGAACACTCACATTATGCAAACAATCTGAGTTTAGTAGGGAAGTGTGCTTCAGCATGGACCGGCTAGAACAAGCTCTGCCTTTCAAGATGGCTGCTGCCATGACAGACATGGTTTGTTTATCATAGTAATGCATAAATAAAAAATTGAATGGAGATCCACTGTCTCCCTCATCTGCCTTCAGTGTTACTTCTCTTTTAGAAATGAGGATGTTGGATGTTCATCATCTTTGTAATGTTTCTCATATAGTCAGCAGTCTGATGGTGGGTTTTATCCCACTACTTCCAGCTGTCAGCTCAGATTGAGGTTGGCTCCCTTTCTCACTGCAAACAACCTGCTCCCAAGTGCAAGTAAAAGCCAAGACCCAACTTTTATAGCGGTTCTTTAGTGGGCGCTAGAGTTTGATCAACAGCTGTCACACCAGCTCACAAACTGGAGTTGACTTGGTGCACACCAAAAGAGTTAAGTATGAAAGCACCTTAATACTTGATTGCACAATGACAGATGTGTCAAACTAGATTCTGCATGTGTTCTGTTGCTGTAAATGCATCAATGGTATTAGCAGAAGCTGATTTAGGAACTAGAAGAAAGCATATACATTTGGTAGGTTCTGAACAGCATACAATCTGAAGCAGTCGTTCCCTACAGCTTTGTCTTATGACCGTCATCATTTTAACAGTCATCATGAAGCAGAACTAAAAAAATGTAACTACTTTCATTTGTATAATAAAAATGGACCTTAGATAGAAGAAAAAATATTTTTTAGCAAGAAGACCTGACAAAAATAGTTAAAAAATTACATAAGAATAGGGACTCTGCGAGAACCCAGTGGGCGTCAGGGCCGGCCTCATCAGATTTTGAGTGAAGTTTTGACTTTTAAATAATCGACCATTTTCATGGCATCAGGACCATCATCATCCAATTTTTCATGAAATTTGGACTACTTTCAAAAATCGATGATTTTCACTCCAGACAGCATCAGGACTAGCATCAACTAGTTTTGAATGAAGTCTTTACTTTTTTCAAAAATCACCAATTTTCACTACAGACGGTGTCAGGACTGTCATCATGGTGTTTTGAGTGAAATTTAGAATTTTTTAAAAAAATTGATGACTTTCACACTAGTTGGCGTGAGGACATCATCAAGTTTCAAGTGAAATTTGAACTTTTTTCAAAAACTGACAATTTTCACTACAGACGGTGTCAGGACTGTCATCATTATGTTTTGAGTGAAATTTGGAATTATTTTTTTTT
Source organism: Cetoscarus ocellatus (assembly GCA_037902135.1). NCBI lineage: Eukaryota > Metazoa > Chordata > Actinopteri > Labriformes > Labridae > Cetoscarus > Cetoscarus ocellatus. The sequence goes on from JBAMNC010000436.1 coordinate 1,266,014, forward strand.
AAAAATTGACAATTTTCACACCAGACAGTGTCAAGACTGGCATCAGCGAGTTTTCAGTGAAATTTTGACTTTTTCAAAATTAGACGACTTTCACTTAGGATGGAGTCAAGACCAAGTTTTTAGTGAATTTTGGCGTTTTTCCAAAATCGACGATTTTTACTCTGGATGGCGTCAGGACCAGCATCATCGAGTTTTGTATGAAATTTGTCTTTTTTCAAGACTATAAATTTTTCACTCCAGTCAGCGCCATTAGGTTTTAAGTTAAATGTTTACTTTTCTTCAAAATCCACGTTATGTACTCCAGACAACATCCAGACTGGCGTTGTTGTGTTTTTCATGAAATTCTGCCTTTTTTTTTTTTTTTTTAAAAATGGATGATTTTCACTCTGAACTTTGTCCGCAGCAGCTTCGTCGAGAATTTCATGAAATTTATAACTCTTTTCTAAAATCGCAGATTTTAGAAAACTTTGGATGACGTCCAGACCGGCGTAGTCAAGTTTTAAGTGAAATTTTGACTTTTTTCAAAAATCGCTGATTATCACTCTGGATGGCGTCAGAATCAGCATCATCAAGTTTTTTTTTAAATTTTGACATAATAGTGTTTTGTGTGAAGTTTTTACTTTCTTCAAAAATTGACCATTTCACTCTAGATGGCATCAGGGCTGGCAACATTACTTTTTGTAACAAATTTTGACTTTTTTCAAAAATAGAGGACTTCCTGACATCCTGACATCCCTCTGATGGTCATGTCATCAACACTGAATAAATTCTCCTGAATAAGACGGCACATCTACAACTACAACTCACTCAAATGTCCTTTATTGTAATTATGATGATTAATAAAATGTCCTTCACAGCACTATCTTGTAAGGCTGCCACTACATAACAACCTGTTCTTGTGTTGTTCCCTTTTTTTTCTGTTTCCAATAAATCAATAAATAAATCAATTTTAATTGTCTGTTATCTCCTTCTGTTTTATGGCTCCAGTAACAGATAAAACCTTCAGCCTGCTGCCCTCTAGTGGTTTCAGCAGCACACTACATCATAGCTGTTGGTTTCTTATTCTGATTAACTCAAATCAGCTCAAATGATTAACTGTGATGAAATATGAACTCAAATATTCAAAATGACTCAGAACTCAGAAAGTCAAAATGTTTTCAAAACAGCGAAGAAATAAAAGTTTGGCATTAAAGTTCATTTAGTTGTTACTGATTGTTTCATATTGAACAAATGTATTATTAAAGGAAAAGGCTCATCTTAACTTTAAGTAAGGAGTCTTATTATTTCATATAACTGATATGATGATTTGAGCTCTGATTACAGTAAAAACAATGAGTTATCCCTTCAGTTCAGTTGTTTAATATGGTTTTAAACACTTCGGTGCTTCACTTCCTCAGTATGCACTAGGAAGTTAGGAAAAATCTTGTGTAACTTTTGATCACAAAAGTCTCATCTTGCTTAATTCTGCAGCTTGAGTCATGGCTCTTAGCTGTATGACTAGCTCTTTCAAATAGGAGCTGTGGAAAAAAAGCTGTTCTGAAACAAATAACTCAGCTTCGAAGGGGAAAACTTATAGTTTGTAGTTTGGATTCTAAATAAATATTTTGTGACACCTATCCTGGAACTTTTTTGACACACCTTGTAAGTCCAAACACAAGAAGAGTGTGTCCATCCCTGTTTTCAAGCTCTTATGAGCTGTCTTTGATGAAAGATTTCCTCACTAACTGGTCTCTAGAAATGGTGGCTGAGCCAGTTAACGTGCAGACTCAAAGTCACGAGGAGGGTTCAAATCCCCTCATTAGATATACTAATAAAGTGGTTCTGAACTGGTCTGGCTTTGGGACCCACCATCACCCCTTAATTTCAAAATGTTACCCAAGTCAAGGGAAATTTTCAACGTCTCAAATTAATTTAATAAAAAGATGCTGCACGCTAGTGAAGGAAATATTCTCTTTTACACCCAATTAGCTGCATTTCAATTGAAACCAAAAAGTGCATTTTAGGGACACAATCTTAAGTAATAATTTTCAATCATTAGCACTAAATAAACCGTGGATTATGAGGCTGTCACAGGGCTGCATGGTGCAGGGGTCAGTACTGTTGTGTTTTGCACGTGAGGAACGCTTTGCCCCGCCCATATGGTGCATATAAAAGGTCAGGTGAACACCCTTGATGAATATTCAGTGATACCAATTTCACAATGGACCGAGGGAAAACGAGCGACAAAAAGTAATTTTACTCAATGTGAGGTCGATAGGCGGGCACAGTTTGGGCATCGCTAATACCAGAAAAGCAAAGGAGTGAAGCAAGTGAGTAATGCTGTAAATAATGCTGCCTCAGAGGGTCAGACTGTGGCTGAAGCAAGAAAGAAATGGTCCGACATAAAAGTGGAAGCGAAGAGGCGTCTTGCTCTCCATAGAAAGAGTGTCTGTGCGACAGGTGGGGGAAAGGGCACACTGGAGCTCACCCCCACAGACGAAAAGCTGTTTGGGATCACTGGGGAATCCCTCTTGAGCGGTGTGGTGATTGATCAGCAGTTTTGTGCAACGATCATGTCATTTTAATTACAATTATTATCAGAAAACTATAGTTGTATTGCACATTTTGGGAACACGGTTACTGTCAGCCTTATTGTTTATGTGAATGGATTCATAAAAACATGTAAGGTTTGTTTCAGAATGACATAATTGATTTGATAATATAGGCCACGTGTGTGTGGGGGCACACGTGCGTGCGTTTGCGCACTCCCTGAGGCATCAATATATATTTTCCTCTTTCTTCTTTTTGCAAATATATCCTTCATATATGATATGTACTGTGAAATGTGTAATATTCAGACAATTCACACAAATGTATCAATTTACATAGCTGTCTTTAATTTCATCCTTCTACAGTTGGGGTCACAATTTCTCTTTCCTCCAGATTTTGTGCGTACAGCAGGGTGTGCACATTTTCCCGTCAAGTTTGATTTTTATTAATCCCAAACATTGCTTACAAGTGACGTATGCTTTCTTTTTACATCGCTTATAAATGAGACCCCAGGTGGGCAGTTCTCACGCAGTAAAAGTTTGAGATACATATGTTTATGCACAGCTGGAAAAAAAAGTCTGTTTCCTTGTTTTCTAAAATTATTAATTATGAGGACCCAGATGAGGACAGATTTATGGTCTAGACATCCATAAGTTTGTCACTGTCATTCTTATTTTTTGTTCCCTCGTCTCTGCCTGGATGGATACATCTCTGTATGTATATATTGTATTATGTATATATGTATACAGATGTTTAAATGTGTATCTATAATATGAAGAGCATAGTTTCAACCTGCTCTATTGTAAAGTGCCTTGATATACACTTGTTATGGATTAGCACTATAAAAATAAATGTTGATTGATTGATTGATTGATTGACAGATGGTCCATTAAAAGTTGGAACTGTGCTGAACTGGTTTAGGATCAGGGCCTAATAAGGTACCACTTAATGGGCCCAAAAGTTCTGGCACAGCTGAAGATCGAACAGAAGGAGATGTCTCTGCTGCGTTTTTCTTGGTGAACCTTTAGCTCTTTGATTGGACTTTTCTCCTTATTAAATATTGTGATCTTGATCCTGATGCACTGCAAGATATTTGGCTATCAATACTTTTTTTGTTTGCATCAGGAAATTGTCTCCTCATCGTTCATCAGTCAGTGTTGGTCTCATCCAGTCTGTCTGTGCATTTGTTTCTCCTTCTATGTCAGGATGCTTTCAGTAAATACTGTCTCTAGTCAGTAATTACACTTCATCTCTATAAAGAGATACACTCATTATGTTAAAAATGAAACAATAACAGGAGCTCCACTTTAGACAGCCACTGGACTTTTCAGACTCTTTTTGGTTTGGTAGCTGGGGAGATGCAAGCTGACTTCCTGGACCACTGCCGCCGATTACAGCAGTTGGTAACGCAGCTGAAAGGGGTTGGCGTCCCTTGTCTGCGGAGCCTTGGGGTGGAAAGTTTGCACCCTTGTGTCCTTAAACTTCATTGCATGTAAACCTCTACAAATGAAGTAGGTCAGTGGTGCAGAAGAGTCGTCAGGAATGATGAAAGGCAAAGTGATGACCTGGCATGAGCTCCAAAACCTGACCTGACCTGATCTTGTTGCAGGGCATGAAGCCTGCTTTAAGCATGAAGTTGTTACCCACACTGACATAGAGGACACTTTTACTCCTTCTGAAGCTAAAAAAAAGTCACACGAAGTTCAGTGGATGAGTCAAAGCTGATCTGCATCCTAAATCAACTATATCATCGTTTTCTGCCTCCATTCATGGTTGTTATCCACAGTTTGAGACATTGTTTTTGTAGCTAACAACAGAAGTTTCTTATTTTTCCATTGAAAGTAGAAATATTTATTTACATAAGAAGTAAAGTTGCCTTTGTGAAAGCAAGGAAAAATTACAGAATAAAACCATAACAAAGATAAATCACAATGAAATCTCATATCTTAATTTATGACCTTTCCTGGTTTACTCAACTAAAGGTGAATTACTGAGAAGTGTCAATTATGTCACATCAGCAGAGGATCATTGACATTGTAACGACTTAAACAAACATGACTAACTTAAATAAGGCACTGAGGTGGCATGCAGGTGAACTTGTTCGGACGCGTGTTCTGGGATAAATAATAAAACAATGTCCAGTACATTCTATACATTCGGATCCTCCTGATCCATTTATTTCACAGTTAAAGAAATTCTCACCAAGTTACAACATTGTCCCAAATCCATACAATTTTACACGACAACCATTCTGACGTGCCCCCTGGTTGACATGGTCAAAAAACTGTTTGCTTTCCCTGCAAACACACACCTTATTTCCCCACCTGCAGCCCGTCTAAATGCCCCTCTCAATGGTGGTGCTTCCCCAAGGCAAAACCCCAGAACTGCATGCAAAATGCCAACACAATGATCCAAATGAAAGATAAATACAAATTAGAAAATGGCTCCAACAGACATCACAGAGTCATTTTGTTCTTAAACTTCTGAATGAACAGCAGGATCCAAGAGCTTATTCGACAGAATAAGGACTCTGAAGCTCCTGCCTCTAATGCAGAGGGGTCGGACAACTTTACAACTTTTTTTGTCAGTTACAAAGTTCACTATGTAAGTTTAGGAGACCATGGAGCCACAAATCTGTGCTGTGACTTGCCCAACAGGCCTGACAGACTACACCGCTGGAACCTACTGCATTTAACAACCAACATGAGGACGCTGGAAGGAGTGGCAACACAGAAGTTTCTACACAAACATTGAATTTAGAGTACAGTACTTTTATTTGTGTTTAGAAACGTTTGTTAAACTATACGTTAGTTTTGTGATGGATTCACTCTCTATTACCCCTTTCAGACTGGCCAAAAAACCTGTGTAAATCCGCCAACAACCGGCTCTTGTCCGCAGTTTGAAAGGGTCTAATTTCTACCCTGGGTCGACTTACCCTGCAAGCGACATGGGTTTTTATCGGCTCGTCTCCAACCGGCTTCAGTAAGAACATTACACCCGGGTCAAGCTGCTAAGTTACGGATGACGTCAGCGTTACGTGCTCACGGCATAACATCGCGCCCGTCCCCTCTGTTTGTAACTTACGTGACTCTTTGCCATCTCAGCAACAAATTCCATCCGCCTTTGTATCATCAGCGCTGAGTTTGTACATTTTTAAAGAGGGACAAAAGTACAAAGTACAGAAAACCGTGTCCACGACGTCCATGCTCTTTTCCATTGTTTATGTGGTCGTGTTTTGTCACGTGTTTTGTCATCAACGTGATGACATCAGCTTGATGCGCCAGAGGACAAAAAACAGCCACACAGCTCGTCTGCTGCTGAGTAGACCCGGGTCTGCTGGCAGTGGTAAAGGAGTCCCTCGCGAGTTAACCAGCGTTGAAAAAACTAGCGTTGACCCGCGGATTTTAGTGTGAAAGCGGTATATGTTGCATCTGCTGTTTCTCAAACAATGCACCTTCTCAGTCTGTCGTAGCTCCTCTACAACATACTATAAGGCCAGGGATGCTGATTTTAAGAGCTTGAGAAACTCTGACCTCTGACATAAACCTCAGTTTGTTTACATCTATGACCATCGCACATGCAGGTCGAAGTCTCTGACCAGGACGGATAAATCACAGGAGGCAGGCAAAAATCAAACCTGCTAGACTTTCAGTTGCAGAGCCTTTCCTTCCTCCACAGCAGATCACTGGTGGTCGCATGTTGATCTCCGTCCACTTGGAGGCAGGGGTGGCACACCTGATCAAACACGCACACTGACGCACACACACACACACACTCAGTCACACCGAGGGCACAGGATAATCCTCCCAACACGGCCAAACACATAAAGAAAAGCACAATATAAAGCCAAATATGACCAGGGTTGTAACACAGCATTAAATTGCTCAAATATCAAAAGTTTTAGATTAGTCTTTGTTACAACCCAGACCATATCTATTGTGTCTATGATATGTGGAGATGCTCTCTTCTGTTGTGTGTGCCTGTGTGTGAGGAGTGAGTGCTCTGTCTGCACAAGGATCTCTGCCTACATTCAGGTGGCCTCCTGGAATTGGCTGGGGAAGTGGGTTCGGTGGAGGGAGAAGCAGCCCTCCTGTATTTGGCCCAAGAGCTGATTAAAGCCCATCTGAAAATCCTAAGTCTGGCTCAGACAAGAGCATTTTCTGATAGCATTAGCTTGTTGTTCTTGGCCTCCAAACTGTTCTTTAATTGTTAATTGTGTAATTCTTAGTTTTTACCTGTTTGTATGAGTAAGTTTTTTGGGTGATTCCTTGGTTTGCCTGTGAGCTTTATCTGCCTTTTGTTTTTGTACCTATTTCGTCTAAAACTCGCTTTTCAGTTTGTTTTGTAGGTACCTTTTGCCTTTGTTTGTAATTAAAAGTGTCATTTAGAGTTTTAGGGCCTGATTTACTAAAGATTTGCGTGTATGCAAACTTGATAGCGCGTGCAAAGCTGATCTACTAACCGGGTGCACTGAGGACTGTGCCTGTCAAATGAGCAAAATAGCATTTGCAATCCATTTAGCTTGTTTGCCTTCATGAATATGCAGAATACATGCAGATGATCAGAATGTGCAAAATACTGGGAGGAGGAGATGCAAATGTAATCATTTAGCACCCGTAATGTGATTTATCAAACCCGAAACTGATTGTGGTCAGTGTTTTTGCGTCTAAATTTAGCACACTTAAAAGTCTGGTGCAAAAAAAAGCACAGCGTTTGCGCACAGAGGGCTGTGGTCATTGTGGCAAGAAACAGGGGTCACATTAACCAAATATTTTCCACCACTGACTAAATTTTTTGATGAATGACAGAAAGATTTGGAGTCTGTCTGTCATTCTGATGGACTGGAAAAAGAAGGCGATCCAGTGTGCCATCATACTCATGCAGACACACATGTAAAGTAAACCCTCTCTGTTTTGCGCTCTACATCACGGAGGTTATTTAACCTATGTAAAAAAGATCTCCATAGCTGGCTATGAGGGAGAATCCCTTCGTTTGTCACTCAGAGCTGACTGCATCATACTCTCCATGCTCTGACAGCGAGTTTAGGAGCTGTCAGTGCGTAAAAAGGCGAGAGTACCCACGCGGTCTGTGTGTGCGTAAATGTAAGACTGCTCTTCACATGTGAGGTTACTGGTGATGAAGCTGTGTAACTATGTAAAGCTGTCATTTAGATTATGTTTAATTGTAAATCAGAAAAGGAAAATGAAAAATGACGGATAAAAATATGGCATGAGGGAAAGTGACGACCTTGTCCGTCAAAATGACAGACAGCACAAAAGGTTACTGCAAGTGTGTTTATTTGCCTCCAACTCCATGGCTTCAAACTTGATTTTCATTTACGGCCACTCTGCTCTCCCAAACTGTCCATGGTGACAGCCAGTCACCATGGACAGTTTGGGAGAGCAGACGCAAAATCCTCATTTAAAGAGGGCGGTCCAAACCACTTTCGTGCCTGTTATCAATTGTCCATGCAGTGATAGTAGATCACCCGCAACATGCCCACAAATAGCACGTGCAATTTTTTAGTTTGCACATGCAATTTAGCACTTTTCATTTTGGATCTTAGTAGATCAGACCCTTAGTCTGGTGTTTGGTTTTGGGGACCAAGCAGTGATATTCCTTACATTTATCCTCTAACATGTTTAACACCTACCCTCTAGATGGGTGCGTAAAACTCTAGTTTAAGAATCTCTTAACAGTCCAAAACGTTTTGCTTTTTTATTTGTTGTTGAGTTTCTCTTATTTCCAGTGTTTTGCTCTTTATGGCCCGTGAAACAGACTGCTGAATTGTTGCTTGCCATCCCTCTGAGAGAACTTCATTTGACTCCCAGTGGTTGAATCATAAAGTGTTGGACGACGTCTCTGACGGTGATGAAGTGGAGGAAGCTTGAGTCATCTCATGTTCTTTGTTATTCTACCCTCATGTGAAAAGAGCACACAGAGTCAGAATCCCAGCTCAGAACATAAAAAGGTAGAATACAATGTTCTTTGTATTTACAGGACTGTAAGCATGTTGCTGACAAAACATCTCCAGTGAATAAAAAATAGAGAGCTAACGACTGCACCTAACAGAGAGTGTTCCCATCTTGACTAACATGTGGTTTTGATTGTGTTTTCCCACCCAGGGCCCACAGGGACCTGAGTGGGAAACGTAGACAGCTGAGAGGCCCACAGCAAACGGATCACTAACCACAGCAGACGCACGGCAGAGTATTTGTAAGAGCTTTTGGGAAGAAACACTGATTCACTTAAACACCTCCACAGTCACATGTAAATAGACAGACAGAGAATTAAACACATGACAGTCTCATCAAGAAAATACAAGTTTTGCACTTTTAGCGCCAGGAGGAATGTTAACTTAAATATTTACTTTATTAATGTGATGTAGACTGGTCAAGAGAAATATTGGGATTTTGCACAAGCCATTTACATCGCATTTGAAAATAAGCAAATCCCTGTAACGGGTCATTTACCTGCTTTCCTGCTAAGATGAGAGATGGATAAAAATACCACAAATAAATAAGAAATGGCAGCTACTTTAACTTAGTTCCTCATATAAATCTGAAACAGAGGGTGCAAGGTCCATGCCAAAAGCCCCCAAGTTCGACCATTAAATCAAGGTGCACCAGTGGATCAGTTTGGACCAGAATCTGCCAGTTTTCAGCACAGTCTTACCTGATCAGGGCCTTTACAAATACTGCTCACTGTCCACGCTGCATCTGTTATTTAAAAGTAACTTGAGAGTGCTTTTCCCATATAGAAAGCATAAGCGCTCAGTGAAGAGACCCCTCACCTCATTTACATCCCAATATAACATGAGACTGGCCCTCACGGGGGAGCAGGGGGATGATAAACAATCACACATGTTGTGCATAGTATAACTTACCATACAGCAGGATCAGAGGGAGACATGGGCTTAATCCTAAACCCCAATAAAGAGACATTCATGACGCAGACTCTTTTTATGAACTGCTTTATAATGACATTTAGGAATCCACTCAGATGAAAGTCATCACTTGACCTTACTAAGGGGCCGTTTACATGACAACAAAAACGGAGAGTTTACATTGCGTTTGCGCCTTCTGTTTACTCGAGAATGGTGCCCAAAGTGCCTGAATCTGCAAACTTTTGAAACCAGGGTCCAGAGTGAAAAGTTTTGAAACGTTTTCATATCCGTCTCAGTGTAAACAGGAAGCAGCGTTTCCAGGGAAAACGATGATGTGTGGCACATATGGGTTGTTTCTCCCCGCACAATCTCTCTGCACGTAGTTGTTTAATCAATCATAATAGTTCCTTTATGACCACAGAAATACAATGAGGACAAATTTGTGGTCTGGGTTACCATTAATTCATTGTTTTTGTAAATTTTTGTATTGTTGTTAAAATTTTATTTTTAGTTCACTTGTCTCTGCCCACCTTTCTCTTTTTCTGCATCTCTCTGTATCCACTCACATCCCCAACACAGCTTCAATGGATGTCTGTTCATCACGAGTCTGGTTCTGCTTAGGATTTCCTGCCTCAACTTTTTTCTGACTGATGTAAAATGGTGTAATCATTGTGGATTCATGTTGGGTCTGTATCATTGAAATAAAGTACAATTTAATTAAATTAAGCAAAAAAAAAAAAAAATCAAATGAATTGAAATGAAATAAAACAAAAAACAAAATAAGATCAGACAAAATAAAATTGTTTAAAATAAAAAAAAAGTTAAAATAAGATGGAAAAAAAAGACAAATAAAAGACAGGAATCAGACAAAACAAAATAAATCAAGATAAAATGAAAAAGAATAGAACAAAAATAAAAACAACATAAATTGCAAAAATTAAGATAAGAATAAAATATAACTCAATAGGATAAAAAATAAAATAATTTAAATAAAGGTAAAATAAAATACAACAAGATAATACAAAATAAAAAAAAGATTACATTAACTAAAACTAGATTATATAAAATAAGACAAACTTAACTAAACTAAGTAAAAAAAATAAAATAACTGTAATTCAATATATGAAGGGTATTGTCTGTACCTACTCTTTGATAAAGTTTTATTTTAGCTGACTGGGGGAAAAGCAAAATCAAACTTTATTTTCAATGTCAGTTTCTCCACATACTGTATTAATCTTGGGCTCTAATTTCGTAGACCAGGCGCAGGCGGGGCGCACCTACCCTGCGCCATGCCTGCGCCCCGCCAACAGGGTGTGTCCAGGGCATTTTGCAAGTTTCGTGCTCGGCACAGTCTGGCGCACCCACGCCTCCGTCTCTCCTACCGGAGCACGTAGCAGAGTGGGAGGAGATAAGACTTGAGTGGGTTTAACACAGCCGAGTGTGATCTTCACCAATCAAATGAACGCCTCTCCTCGCCTTTAAATGTGCTGCGGGCGAGGCGCAGTGACAATTTCATCTCGGTGGCGATGAAGGTCAGAGCTGCTGTCACTTTTACAGCAACTGGGAGAGCCCAGGAGCCACCGGGTGGACCACCTCGCGGGACAGATGTAATCTGTTCCTGTGTCATAATAGGAGTACAAAATTAAGTGATAATTACATTTAAACACAGCTGCAGGCTAATCCATTCATCATGCTTGTGATCCACCTGCATTACTGGTCTGTCATCGCCAAATAGCAGCGTCTTAGGTGAAAATATATCTCCTCCTCATCCTCCTTGCAATAATCTACTCCATCTTTTTAGATCACGTTACGAAAAAAGATAAAAACAGAGAAATATGGGCAATCACAGCTAAATCGTTAAGACACAGAGTGACTTACATTTATTCAGCGAGCGTCTCTCTCTTTTTTCTTTTCTGTTGAATTTCATGAGATGAGAGAAGCCGGATACTCCGTATCGGATGATGTGGCTGTTTGTGGTTGGCTCGTTAGTTATGACAAACGTCTCTGATCTGACATCAGATGTGACAGGACAATTAATATAGATACAAATGTATATGCTGGTTCAGACGGTTACATTAAGTAGTGGTTGCTGTGATTGTTTATTGCATTGAAATGTGCCTGACACTCTGGATACCTGCCCGTGAGGTTTTGGTGACGTGTGCGCACTGTGCGCCTGTCAGCCAAATTACCACTGCCCCGAGTGCGCCTCATCTGCGCCGAGAATAGACCAGGTTGGAGCTGGCGGGCTTTCAGCGCACCTTCCGCGCGTTTTTTTGGCACCAAATTGTCACTGCGCAAAGCTGAATCTGTGGAAACCTTCCCCTGGTGCGCCGTCACACCCATCTCGGCGCAGCCGGTCTACCAAATTGCCAAATTGGCTGCACACGGCGGTGCGCCGGATGAAATTACCACTGCGCGGGATGCGCCAGGCTGCGCCACCCTGAGTTTCGCCAGGAAATTAGAGCCCCTTGTCTTTACATATTCTCCCAATGTGGACACAGTGATACTGAGACAATGTAAATATGGCTCTATATTGGTCATTTCCTGCATCTTGGTTGAGAAATGTGTGCCACTTGTGATAAAAACAATGGAAAGCCTCCTGCTCTCTAGATTTTCAGAGTTGTGGCGCTCAAATTCACAGTCTAAAAGCTGTAACTTCATAACATGCGCACTGAAATGAGACTGACACACAGCTATATATCCTCAGTAGAGAGGCCTAAAGCCGGTTAAATTTTCTTCTCTGTTGCTTGTGTCAACACAAACAAGAATGAAAGAAGACTGACAAGGTGCTCAAGGGAGTTTTCCAGATTTTCTTTAGCTGGTATCTCTCATCAGAGCTTCAGACATTGCTTTGTGAAGTGGAGATGTTGGACATTCTTAACCCCCTGACCCCGGACCCCTGTTTTAGGACTCTGCCTTGAAAGGTCCATACCCATGACTGACGAAGTGTATTGCTGCAACCATGAACCCTGGTTTGAATGATTAAGGTATCGCAATGAAGAGGACCCCTGAGAGACTTGTTTACATGTACACACTCAGCGCCTCTTTTAAGTCCACATTGACAATCACACTGCTGGTTTTCTCATGGACGTCAAGATAATCTGCACTCACAGGCCACTTTATAAGGCACACCCTGCTAGTATTGGGTTGGACCTCCTTTTACCAGAACTACATTAATTCTTCATAGCATAGGTTCAACGAGTTCAACATTTTCTCTTGGGTTGGTTTTTTCTTTCACACTGCATCAAGTCAGACAAAGGCCTGCAAAATATTGTGTAATCTAGCCTCCTGCCACTAGTTGGGGCTGTAGCTACAGCCTTTGTTCCTGACATCCAGCTAATTGCTGCATTACGAGTCAGAAATACACAACCGGCCAAGAGTTATAACATTTAGTTTAGTTTAAAGCAGTTCAGAAGTATTCTCTACCATTAAATGAACATAAAGCTGCGTTTTGGTTGCCCTGAGTCAGCTTGTATATGTTGTCATTATTCTGACAACATTTTTTGGAGGACCAGAGTTCAGAACTGTGGTCCACATCAGAGTTTGTATGAGCTTTCACACCAGCCCACCCTGTAAGTCCAAAAAAAGTGAATCAGAGTTCATTTGGTCCTGACCAAACCCCTCAGGTGTGAAAACACCCTTAAATGCAACTTGAGTCCCAGGCTTTAACTCAAGTCCCCATCTCTGCATGGTTGTGAATGAGTTACTCCTGCCTATTTTTCATCTCGAGCACCTTGGCCATTCTCCCCTGGCCTCTGGCAACAGCGACACATTTTGACTCACTGGATAGTTTCTCTCTTCCAGACCATTGTCTGTAAACCCTAGCAATAGTTGTGTGTTAAAATCCCAGATCAGCAGTTTCTGAAATACTTAGACAACAACCATGACACATTCAAAGTCCCTTAAATCACCTTCTTCTGCATTCTGCTTTGAACTTCAGAGGGTCTTCTTGACCCTGTCTACATGCCAAATGCACTGAAATGCTGCCATGTGATTGGCTGACAGTCTATTTGTGTTTTAGAGAAGTTAAAATGGTGTACCTAATAGAGTGACTGATGAGTATATTTAAACTGTTTTATGTGTTGGAATAACACATGGTTGTAACAATACAGGATGATTCTTGTACAAATCAATTGATAAAAGCACCAGTTTCCAACCACAACAACAAAAATGGAAGTCCCAGACACCAAATGTGCTAAGTTTCATTTTTAATCATCAATAATTGCATACACACTTATTCACACTGTTTGAACTGTACACAAATACTGACAATTTTTTGTACCTCTTGAGTTTTGGTCCACTTCACCCATAGCTCGGCCCGCAAGTTACAATTTTTCATTATTGATGCAGCAAAAACAAAATAAATGTTAGAGAGCAGATTATCCTTCTTACAGCTCCATACAGTGCAGTCAAATAAACTCATCTAAGGACAGAGTGATGTGAGGAGGAAAAATCAGTTTTGTATTAGCTCAGGAATTTGTTAATGTGTTGATTTAATTGGTTCTGTGTGGTCTTCCAGTCTCATGGGGCATTTGCTGTCTGGAGAACAGCTGTAAATATGAATGTTGAAACCACATTGTCATCACTTAATAATTTGTGTAAGAATAATGATCCTTAGGTACCTCTATCATTTTTACATACATATCAAGTTTGCTTGACTTTAATTTGGGTTGAAATTATTACACTGTTGGATTTGGTCTGCTTTCACTGAGCGCTTTGTCAGGCAGAAGATAACAGGTCATATATTGTGTAATATAGCCTGTCACCATGGTAACTTAAACCTGCAACTACTACTGCACTATGGTCCTAAAGCCTGGCTCACACTACAGGATTTTAAAAATCTTATAAGATTCTGAAATCGGGTTGTATCACACACATAAAGAGAATCTTGACGGATTATCTTCTCTTAAATCTTAAGCACACACACACTACAAGATTTGAAAATCGTGACCAGCGCACACTACAGGATTTCATCAAGATTATCGGACTAGAGAGACGCTCAACGTGATCCTACGTCATCTCACCAAGGAGATGACGTAGGATCACGTTGAGACAAAATATGGAGACTAGTGCGGCAGTTTAACAAACAAATCATTATTCCTTCTCGCTTATTACTCTTAACTAGTAAAATGCGTTGGTATAACTGATGTATACAAGCAATATCACATGAGAGCGAGAGCTGTTGTCCTGGATATCAGCGTTGGGGTGATTACCTGCGGCACTCTGCCACATTATTACCTCACCTGCAATATTTAATGCGGATGCAATTTCTCTCCGACACTTGTCCTTTTCACATCGGTTGTGATAATCTCTGCATGAAACATTGTAAAAACATTCGTGGTCATGCCACAGGTCGACAAGACTGTCCTCCATCTCCACTGTCCATCACACCCGTACGCTCTTTGTGCTCGCCATTCTGGCCTCTGATAACTCCTGTCTCACGGTCATTTCCGGTCATCGTAGGCGGCTCTCTCTGATTGGCTACTGCCATCCTCAGCAAATATGAGTTGCGTAATCATCCAGATAAATATCAAACATGTTTGAAAATTATCGGGGCGGCTCCGACGAGTCTATGAGAGCATCGTGGGGCTTAAGATTGATCTGTCACCCGCTCACACTAGAAGATAATCTTGGTCGAACGTCGGGGCCGATTTTGGTCCCCGACCAGATTTCTTCCCCGATTGTCGGGAGGGCTGAATCTGGGTTGAATCGGGCCGAGAATCCTGTAGTGTGAGCCAGGCTTAAGTGGTATGAATCATTATTGTGGTATTTTAGTATATAAAATCAAAACAAAGTTGAATTTAGGTTGTGTCAGATGAAACTGTTAATCAAGTGATGTGATCATATTTAGCACAGACTCATAGATGTTAACCTGTGGGAAGGACCAGAGGCTAACAATGCTAACATTAGCCGCAATCTGCTAACATGTGAAAATGATGCACAATGTTGTATTTTTTTTCAATGTTGTGTGTGTTGTGTGTTGTGTAAATGCTTCTGAATGTGATAATCTGATACTGACAGACATGTAAATAGCAGTTTATGCCATCAGTGTGTGAATGTGCAGTGAATGGGGGTGTCGACTGCAGTTTCAAAGCACTTTGAAATTGTCCGACAACTAAAAAGGCACAATCAAACCTCAACTTCATCACCATTATTTATACACAGACTTTGTAGACTGTTTTAAAGAACTGTTGATTTTCAGTCATTTCATTAAAAAAATATACATTTTACTGTCATCAATCTAAAATTGTCACAATTCAGTGGACATCGTTAAACAACTGGGTAACACTTTCTGAGAAGCCACTCTCTATACTGCATTAAAAGGCTGTTATAAGCAAGTTTATAAGATATTATAATACATTTTACTGCACTTGCAAAGATGTTTAATCAGTTATTCAGCACTTGTGATAATGTATGATGCTTTAATATAGTAATCATACATCATTTTAATAACAGTGTCTACAAAAATTCTAAAGATCTAGATTCTAGTGTGTGATATTGTGCTTATACCAACAGGACACAACAAATATTCATAAGGCTCAATAATAAATCTGATACAGCAAAGCACTGCTTAAAGATTAATGTGGTTATGTGTTGGTTCAATGTATATACAGGCTTGAACTGTTTCAAAGGATTTATGGAGAGTTTCACTGTTTTATGCAATATAATCAATTTATAAAACATTATTTCACTTTTAAATACCATTATAATTTGATTATAAGTCACTACAAGTGGTCATTAGATGCTCTTAGTAAAGTAGAAATAATAATACTGTTTTATAAGCAGATGTATTTTAAAAATCTGGTTAAGAATCTCCATACGAGGTCACTGAATGCTATACGTAAAGTGAAAACTCACTGAATGCAAGAAAAGCAACAAAATGCTGTAAACATTATTCTTTTTTAACATTAAATTCATACTTTTATAAACATGGCTTAAATTCAAAGAAGTATATTTTTGTTACCACTAAATAAAAAAAGGACCTGCTTTAATCCTTGTAGATATAAAAGTTACAATTAACACAGTTATGAGAAGATAAAGGCTTGATAAAGCTGGAAAATGTGGGTTTATCTAAACTTTTAATCACCAACAGAAACACTTTTTATTGTTATATAAAATACTATATCATAGCTCCATGCACAGTATAGCATACAAGAGGTATAACTTATTATACGCTGTAGCATTGTAATGACTTATCAGTGTCATTATAGTGCATGAAAAGTTAACTTAAGTGCTTATAACTATGATTATACAGCATTATAAATGCCTAATGATATCTTATAAACATGCTTATAAGTTTATAAATAGTTATTAAGAGGGGCTTCATAGAAGGCGCTACCAACAGCTGTTATCCTTGCATTGTGCTGGATCCCAAATTCAGATGGACAGAAAATTCAGAATTCTGTATGGACAGAAAAGTTGAACCAAAGTCCCAGCAAAGACTCTTTTGATGTCAGCAGCAAAGTGCTCCAGTGTTTTTATTCTGCTTTTACTGACAGTATCCTGTCTTCTAGCATTATCTGCTGGTTTGGCAATGCAGAAGAAGGAAAATTGTAACAGTGTCCAGTAGACCGTCAGGTTTTTTTCAAATATGTACTGCATTTGTAAAAATTCAAGAGTCATTCAGTATTGTGGTTGATGGTGATCAGAGACACCCCCTTTTTGCCTCTTCATTTACACTGTTGCCCTCCAGGTGGCGTTATGGCGCTCCTATATTCACCAAAAACAGTTAAAATGTTCTTTTCTACCACAAGCAATCAATTTTTTTCTGCAACACCCTATTTTCCCTGCAGAGACAAATAAACTAACACTGTTAGAACATATCCTGCTTTTCTTCGGATTGTGAGGCCATAAAAAATCCAAAAAATCTTGAAAGGTCCCATGTCCTGTCCTGGTGTAGTTGACTGTTTACATCATGTCTTAGGTGTCTATCAAGCAAGGATTTGAGTAAAGTTGAATGAAAAAACTAAAATTTTCATCTCTGTACAGGATCAGATGTAGCTCTTTTTTCCTCCCCTTTGGAAATGCTCTCATCTGTGGGGATGGGGGGGCTACAGGAGACTTTGATAATGAGCTCTACGTTGATTGGTTGCCCAAACAATGCTAATGTGGGTGGAGGGGTTCCAGGCCACTGTGCAGCAGTGTTAATTTTGACAGCACTTTTTAATTTAGTTATAGTCATAGTCTTGTGCCTAAAATATCTTTTAGTTTCAGACATGATTTAGCCATCTAAAATTGTTTTAATATTAGTCTAGTTTTAGTTGATGAAATTTCACCACATTTTAGTCGATGAAATCTTCTGTAAATTTGGTCGACTAAAATAATAAAAGAGTTTTAATGTTTCCTTGAATTTCTGAAGTCATGTTTTACACTTGGATAAAATGAAACATCTAATAAGCCTTCATTGAATGCTAGTAAAGTTTGATTGTCTTAATTAAACGGAAACAAATTTAACTTTTGTGTGAAATGCAGTCACCTTTATTTAGGCTACCTTGCAGAGCATCTCAGTTACAATACCAGAACTGACAACAAACAGTGAACCTGCTCTACATGAATATATCAATTCATAAAGTGAGTAGCTCTGATTGGATCGCTCCCCAACTTATCCCAACACCATAAATCTAAGGCAGGTGTGATTGGATGTCCCTCTTAACTCATCCAACCTTTCCACACAACCAAAGTAGCTGTGATTGGATATATTCCTAACTTGTCCCTACTTTCTACATGACCAAATTAGGTCTGATTGGATTAAGTCTCTTTCAAACATTTTAGTCTAGTTTTTATTTGTTGACGAAACTGTTCGTTAATTTAGTTTTAGTTTTTGTCCATGTGCACCTGCTTGTTTTAGTTATAGTCTAGTTTTTGTCAGAGGAAAAACGTTAACGAAAACTATGACGAAAAATAATTAGTCAACAAAATTAACATTGATATGCAGACTTTCAAAACAATCATGGCACTTGCCTGTGACACAAGTTTAGGTGGAGGCTGTATGGCTGTTAAACCCCAGGAAGTAAAAATAGAGCATTTTAAGGGGATTTTTCTCTAAAAACTCTCAGAGCATTTCTTTGTGGACTTAAAATCTAGTAAAATGTGTCATATTCTGCTCCACAAGCCCCTTTAACATTGTTTAAAGCAGAGAAAACAGACTTTGCAGGACATGGGACCTTTAATTGCATCTCAGTAACTTTGCTGGAACAGTCTCCACATAGCTGCACTCAACAGTTTATCACCCTGGACACTACTTCAGCTCTGGTGACCTGTATGTGCCAAAGAGGTGGTCCCAGTGGGTGAAATAGGGGGCGTAGTTGCCACTGTGGAAAATGTGATGGAATTGGTGATGGGGGGCTCCTCCCATGCAGGGCAGCAGTTTATCCAGAGACCAGGGCAGGTCGTAGCCGCAGTGATCCTCCACCGCCAGCCAGCTGTTGATGAGGTGGAACAGAGTCTCGCTCAGAGGGTGACACCCCAGCACCCAGGCGCTGATCAGAGCCAGCAGCAGCAGAGACAGGAGCTCGGCCGTGCTGCTGTCCTGAGCAGCCAGAGCGAATGGTATTCTGTGCTGGTGGTGCTCCTGGTGGATGTTTCTGTACAGCCAAGGAACCCTGATGAGAAACAGACAACAAACTGTTAACACTGAAGCGTCATGGAAAACTACCTAACTTTTCTCTGAATGACACAAGTGTGCATGTCAAGGTCTTAAAAGTTGATCCTGCCACTTACATAAGTACTAATATCAGTTCAGAAACACTGCTGAGACTAAGAATAAGAATATTGTTTGATATTATTTGAACATAGCTGCATGTATTATTTTCTTCCCCATTTTTTCAGAACATCAACTTTAAAAAATCCACTTGGACCAACGTCTGAGGCAATATCAGTGTTTCCCATTGGTTGGGCGTAGCATACTACACATATATAATAATAATAACTTTATTTATATAGCACCCCTTAAAAACAGACGTTTACAAAGTGCTTTAACAGACAAAATAAAAGCAGAAAAGGCAGAACTCTGAGCACAATAAAATCAATAATCAGGTCAGACCGAGACCGAAAGAGTCAAAGGGAAAGGCACAGAGGGTCATGTTAATAAAAACAACAAAAGGAAGGACAATGGTAAACTGGTGAGAGGGAGACAGCTGACGTATTTGTTTTATATATGAGGATAAGGCGACAGTAAGACAATTGATAGATAATGCGATTGTAAATACATAAATTGACGACTGTTGATAGATCATAGATGACAGGTGATAGATGATAGATGACGGCATGACATCATCTATCATCTATATAAAGTGCAGAGAGAGTAAATGAAAGACTCCCAGCTGAGCATTACTGGTGACTGTGTTGCAATATGCCGATGACTTAGATAGATGCTGAATAGCAAAGTTTTCGGAGCTGGACCACACCTCAACCACACCTCTTCTGGGAAATCTATAAATTCAAGCCTAATCCTCTCCTCCAATTTCGCTCTTGCTTTCTACACCCTCCCTCCCTCCCCTCTCCTCTCTATCTCTCTCTATTCCTCTCTATCTTTCAATCCCTTGGGCCCTAGAGGTTCATTGGCCCGGGAGCTACAGCGGATCCCCAAGAAGATTCCCCAAAACTGATCAACTTCACAGAAAAAAACGTAATTCACATTGCTGTGTGTTGCTATGAGAGCAAAGTTCATAAGCTGAGTCACTTCAAAACCTCATCAAACCCTCAGGAGGGGAGTGAAAGTACCTTTCTCCCAGAGAAATGTTTGCAGTGTTGTTCTTTGTTCTTCATTTAACGAAGAATTGTTCAGCTCTGGGTGGCATGGTGGCGCAGCAGATAGTGCGTGTGCCTCACAACAAAAAGGTTGCTGGTTCAAGCCCTGTGTTGGTTAGGGTCTTTCTGTGTGGAGTTTGCATGTTCTCCCTGTACGAGCATGGGTTCTCTCAAGGCATTCCAGCTTCCTCCTAAAAACATGTTTATTAGGTTGAATGGTGACTCCAAATTGCTCTTAGTGTGAGCGTGTGAGCGTGAATGGTTGTCTGTCTCTAAGTGGCCCTGTGATTGGCTGGTGACCAGTCAAGGGCGAACCAATGTCAGCTGGAATAGGCCCAGCCCCCCCACGAGCCCATGGATGGATGGATGTTGTCCACTTCTTATAAAACAGTCCCAACAGCAGGCAGCATCTATGCTTATCTTTATACAAACGCTCAGAGGCCAACAGGAGCCTCTAACTGTGTCACGGCCATAGCCCCCGCCTCTTTGTCCTCTGACTGGGCAGTGCTTTTGCATACCAAGGTCAGGAGCTTTGCAAGATGGATCTGCCTGAATACGGACTTCAAATCAAGTAGATCCATCTGCTCTGCAAGGATACCAAATGAGTGCTCCTGAATTAATTTAACAAGTAGATAGAAGACGTGGTGAATCAGAGCCCTGCAGTGACTGAGGGGCTGTGGACACGGAGATGAATTCAGTTTCTAATCCTACACTGTTAAAAAATTAAAGCTCAGAAAACTAGTTTTCTGCCTTGGCACAATTAATATATTCTTGTTGAATAAACATAAAACTGTGCATCTGCACCACTTGAAGTTCTCTTTTGGCCAACATTGATTATCTTTAATGGTACATATTTTGCCTTAAATAAATAAAGACATTCTTCTTGAATAAATGGTAAATGAGCTGAGCTTTTAAAGTGCTTTCCTAGTCTTTTTGACTACTCAAAACTGCTTTTACACCGCAGGTCACACTTACCCATTCGTTCTCACAGTCACTCACTGATGTTTCTGAGTTTCTATGTTAGTTATCCATCAGGATCAACTAACACATTCACGCCCTTTCATGCCCATGTACACGCCACTGACAATTAAAATCTTTTTCATAACAATTAAAATCTTAAAATGGAAATCTCTGCAGCACTCACTAAAAGAGAAAATTAAAAACAAGATAAGTGCACCTTAAATATATCTTTCGCAACTGTTAGAAACCAACAAGGTCAAGGTCAAGAGAGCAGCGGATGTGGCTATTGGTCAAGCTGTGCTGAGAGCGCCCTCTGTTGGATGAAACGATCCACTGCTCCACGCGCCCTGATGTGCTGCTACACCCAATAGTTTACATTCCAATATTTATTTACAATTCGGTTACGGATATTTATCCCAATATTCGAACGGATTTGAATATCGAATATAAGGTGACAGCCCTAGTAAACAGTTATGCCAACATGAAATAATCAGTAAAGAGTGACATCTGAATCCATGATTGAATTATCACTGTACCCTGCCAGCTACACAAAAGTCCGTCCGGTTGCTTAGTAAAGTAGCACCAAATGAAAATAAAGGGGCTTGCAACGATAAAAATAAAATGCTCTTAGTGCAGTATATGTTGCATACAGTTCAGCCAACATTTGTTTGTTGCTTTATAATGCCCTGAACACCACCGCTGACAAAGGTCAAGGCCTCGTGAAAGCTTCAGCCTCATGTAGACATGCAGTGACCTGTCTGCGCCCTCTTCTCCCTCAATAAGAACAGACAGTCACAATTGAAAAAAACTTCGTTTAAGTAGAGATAATAAATTACAACTGGAAATTGTCTTATGAAAATGCACCAGCTCAGAAAGATCTTTGCTGTAGAAAAATATCTCAGGAATCCAGCAGTTTTTGTGACGAAGGCGCGCAAATGCAGTCCGTTCACTGTTGGGCAGTTAAACCCGTATAAGTTACTTGAGCATGCACAAAGGTGATTTGACCAACAAGACGAAGGTGCTTTAATTTCAACGCATATAGTCTTGTTGTATTTACAAGGAAATTCAAAGTAGACCAACTATAGGGGGTCGCTTGTTGAATGAACACAGTTATGTAATTTTAATTCAAAATACTTTTATTTTGAGTCAGATCAATAAAAAAACTCAATTTAGACCAACATTAGCTAGTTATCTTTTTAACAGTGTTCAGGCGTTTCGTCCACATGGAAACAGCATTCCAGGTGCCCGAAAATGCACATTTTTAAAAAAGCATTTGGTGTCGTGCTCATGTTGCCAAAGTTACCGAGTTTGTTAGTCAGCTGTTACTGAGTACTCAACGAAAAAGATCTTGACTTCAACGAAAAAGATGTTTATGCTTTTGTTGTGTTAAAAAAAAGGGTCTGTCGAGGCAACTCACTAACATGGTATCGAAAAAAATTATGTCTGTCCAGATCACATCCAGTTAGTAAACCGCCTGCCAAAGAACCATTCAGATAGGATGAAGTCCAGAAAACAGTGGAGCGAGATTTCAATGAGCCGGGTGACCTCAGCATGCCGGATGATCCTGCAGCCGTTCAAGAGATCATCCAGGGTCAGGGGGAGATAAATCACTGATGTTTGTACTACTCTACATGCCAACAGACTCGACTTGAGCTGTTGTATAAAAAAGACTTTAATGGACACTTATATTCTGCTTTTTCTTTACAATTTTTTTTTTTTAACAAAACACAAGTGAAGGACTTTGTAAACTGTTGGTGTGATCTGCACATGTACTCTTGTGTTGACAGCAATGACAAAAAAGCTGAGAAATGTATGTTTTATTACTAAATGAGAACCTTTTTTTTTTACCCAATTTAGGGATTGCAAACATTTATAAATCTTATAAAGATTTAAACAAAAGGATGAATTCATTAAACAAAGGTTCGAATAAATTCTTGAGCAATTCCACAAATATTACGCAGTTACAGATTTGTAAAAAAAAAACATGTAAAAAAAAACACAACAAGTTTTAAAGTGGATATTTTTCCTTGATATGAAATTGTGCCTTGAGATTTTGCTTTGACAGTAAATGAAGTGAAGTTAGAGAAACCACTGCCATAGACTGTGTTTAGGAAGAGATAGATATTTACAAATGTTGGCGATAACACAATTTTTTTTGTTATCAACATTGACGTTAATTAGACTATCTTAGGCTGGAGCTTAGACATTTTTCAGAACATTTAGCAAACTCCTGGAAAAACGGAAAATTCACAGATTTTGATGCAGTCATTTATAGTCCAAAGAAATTTGTTTATTAGTTTAATTAGCTATGGCGCATTAAACGATGTCATATTTTGACCTAACTTCATTTTCAATAAATAAATAGATATATAACAAATCTAACACCTGTCATAAAAACTAGAAAACATAAATATGTCATAAATCTTTCAAAAACTTGTTTAAAACTGAAAATGTTATTGATATGGACAAAGGTTTTGAACAGGAATGAGGAATTTCAAAATATTAATATCTACATAAATACATAAATATATAGCCTATTTCACTGGTCCTAGGTCTAGCTTCGCCCCTGGGTGGAACAGCCTTGTAAACATAACATGTAGGTACAGGTGAAGCGCATGTTGCCCACCTGTGCATGGAGAAGTGCCAGAAGAAGAAAAGTGTGTCAAACAGCAGGAAACACGCAAACACCTCCACAAAGAGCTGCCAGCAGGACGGCGCCAGCTCCGGCACCGCGGGGCTCCTGAGAGTCTGAAACACGGCCGTGGAGGGGAGGACGGCGACCACGTATCTGTACAGCACCCTCCAGAAGCAGTCCACCCACTGACGCATGGAGGGTGGAGGACCCGAGCCCGCCGCGATCCTCCACGAGCGGACCCGCGCGCTGACGCTGCCCAGAGCGTCCAGCGCGAGGAAAGGTGCGCACAGGAGCAAATGGACGAGGAAGGCGCAGGATGCAGGAAGGAAGAGAGAAAGCAGGATCACCTCATGCGCTGATCTCACATAGTCCCATGTCCCCTGCAGGAAAAGCTCTGCAGCCTCTCCGTGCGCCAGGAGGAAGTCATTCATCCCCGCGGACTCTTCTCCTCAGACCCCCTACATCACCAAATCCTCCAGAGAACAAACGCACATGCAGAAGTTGCTCCCCTTTCAGCTCCCCCTGCACTGACAGCACGAGTTTTTGTTTCGAAGGACTTCAGAAGGAGTCTACATAACTTTAAAGAAAAGGTAACTTTGCTTCTGTCCTCCTGGCTGCTCCCTCACTTTTTCCAGGAATCGAGTCAGACTCCTTCAGTCCTTCCCTCAGTCCTTCAGGAGGAGGAGCAGTCATCCACGCTGGAGTTGCAACACAACATGAAATAGCCTTGACTTCTCTTCTCTGAGTTTGACTCTTTCATCTGTGACGAACCCACAACACCACCGAACTGCTGGATGGGAAATGCAGGGACTTCCTGTAAGACGCTATCTCATTAGATGTGGCTGGTTATGAATCACACGTCATGATTAGATTACACAGCTCAGTGCATATGCTCAGTCAGATAAAGGTCATATTTCTGTGGTATTTACCAAGAACAGAGACATGACAGAACAGGATTAGAACTAAATCCCGTAAAAGCACAGCCTGGCTCTTTAAAGGCATGAAATCTGACAAATACAGTGTCTTTGCTCGGTTTCCAGTAAGATTAATAATTTATAAGATTAGCTCATAATGGCTTTTAGTTGTAAAAAATATCCACATGTGCACACATTAGTTCTCTTCCGTTGTTAACAAATACACACTTTTTATACACACATAAATCTTGCATTTGCAGATTTATGTGTGCATTGGTAAAAGTATTGCAACAAGATAAGCTCCATACAAGTATTCCTCATTACTGTAAATCAAGTTGAAATTTGTTGAAGTTAATTCCCTCATAATGAAGCATTATTTAAACCAGGATAGCAGGGATGGGCAACTTTATCCAGAGGGCCACATGAAACCTTCTGTTCCTTAAAGGGGCTGCACTGTTACAAATTACCGGATACTCTCAATGTGAAAAGAATGTATGTATATTAGGGAAGTGCAATTTCATCAGTATATGCAGATATTTGCCTAAAGGTCCCATATTATGCAAAAACCGCTTTTTTAAGGCTTTTGAACACATTTTTGGGTATTTGGCCTCCCACAAAATGTGATAGTAGACAATAAAATCTGTATTTAGCAGGTTGCATAAATGTAAACTCATCGTATTTAGCGACCTGCTGAGTCTGTGGATATAGCGTTATGTTATAGTATATTTTCATTTGCATAAGCCGAACCTGATTCGTTGACCTGAGTATTCCCCTCCTCTGCTGGAGAAATTGCTCATTGCTACGAGCTAATGCTAACAGCAGGGGTAACTTCACATGTTCGTCAATGTTCACATTACTTGTTGATAGTCTGAAGGATAAACTTCAAAGTATGAGCATTACTACATTAGTCAAGAGGAGTTTAACAGTTGGCTGAATATAATCAGTCCTTTACCCACCCCATCACCCCTCCATTTGTGCTACGTTAGCCCGGAAGGTAGGCTAAGTTGCAGCTGTCCCACTGCGGTTAGCATGTTGTGCATTATCCTGTGACGTTGGGGGGAACAAGCTTCGCTGTTGTATCCGTGTGTGTTTTGGTAACCGACATGAAGTAAGGGTTTGTGTGTGTTCAGGACTGTAAGCAGCACATGGCTGGAGCACTCCGCTTCGCTCGAGTTATGCAGGTTTATTGCAAAGTCCCCATATATACACGACTCTGCCCTGGCTCTTTAGCATATTAAGGTAACCGACCTTAAAACCAGCCGTTCTGAAAGGAGCGGTTATGTGAGCGTGGAAAGAATGCAGCTGTGTTTTATTCATAGGCTTTCTGGACCAAAGCATGTTACTAACGTTTCATGAAGACATCGAGGATCCATGTTTAACTTCAGAAAAGAGGAAAATATGGGACCTTTAAAATGGTAAATGATAATGGAATTGAGCTTATATCTGCAAATTGTTTTTACCTTTTGATACCCTGTGTACTTTACAATGCTGCTGAAATCTTAATTTCCCTGAAGGCATCTTCCCAAGGGATTAATAAAGTTATATCTAATCTAATCTCACCTAATTTAGCACTTTTATAGTCAAAGCGGCTTTACAACACAGGTCACATCTACCCATTCACATCCATTCAATCTCACGTTCATTCACTGACGGTTGGAGTTTCTATGTCAGTTGTCCATCAGTATCAACTAACACTCTCGCACCCTTTCATTCTCATTTACATGCCACTGATGCAGCAGTGGGAGAAACTGAGGGTTAAGTGTCTTGCCCAAGAACACATCGGCATTTGACAGCTGGAGCTGGGCTTGATCATTCCATTATTGAACGTAATTTTGGTAACAACCGATATTAAAATTTCTGTCAGTGTTTACAGCCGATATTCTGGCCGTACATATTAGCCATATAAATCACATATATTGGCTGTAATACCCACAGAATGCAATGTAGCACAATGCTTCATCCTATTATCCCTGTTTACATGTACAAATTAACAGTGTCTTCTATGAGAGAATGAAATGTTTGTATGTTTTTGGTCCACATCAAAGTGTAACACAAATACACTGTCACATTGAGAGAAACAGGTCAATTTAGGAGATACCTTGTACTTTAAATAATGAATTCATAGATGTTTTTCAATTCTGTTTGTTTATTTATGTATTCAGAGAGATGTAGAAAGATAGAGAGTCAGACAGAGATAAAGAGACTAAAATGAGAATCCATCATCATGATAATTTATGGATTCCCAGACCATAAATTTATAAAAAAGGAATTTTTTAAGTCTAACCTTAAAGGTAGAGAGGGTGTCTGTCTCCTGAACCGTGGTCGGTAAATGGTTCCAGAGAAGAGGAGCCTGATAACTGAAGGCTCTACCTCCCATACTACTTCTAGAGACTGATGGCACCACGAGCAGGCCAGCATTTTGGGAGCGTAATGTTCTAGAGGGGTTGTACGGCACTGCAAGCTCTTTGAGATAAATTGGTGCCTGTCCACTGAGAGCTTTGTAGGCGAGAAGAAGAATCTTGAATTCTATTCTATATTTAACGGGCAGCCAATGCAGAGAAGCTAATACAGGAGTAATGTGGTCTGTTCTCCTAGTTCTAGTCAGTACACGTGCTGCAGCATTTTGAACCAGCTGAAGCGTCTTAAGCGACTTACTGGGACAGCCTGAAAGAAGAGAATTACAGTAGTCCAGTCTAGAGGTAACAAAAGCATGGACTAGCTTTTCAGCATTGCTTTGAGACAGGATAGGCCTAATTTTAGCGATGTTACGAAGATGAAAAAAGGCTGTTCTTGAAATTTGCTTTATGTGAGCGTTAAAGGATAAATCCTGATCAAATAGAACCCCAAGATTTCTAACAGTTGTGCTTGGCGTCAGGCTAATGCCATCTAGGGCAGTTAAATCATTAGAAAAGGTTTCTCTAAGGTGTCGAGGGCCCAGCACAATGACCTCTGTCTTGTCTGAGTTATTAAGAAGAAAATTTCTGGCCATCCATGTCCTAATGTCCTTTAGACACGCGTCTAGTTTAGGTAACTGATTTGTCTCACCTGGCTTCACTGATATGTACAGCTGAGTATCATCAGCGTAACAATAAAAATTAACAGTGTTTCCTCATGATCTTTGTAAGGGGGAGCATTTATAAGGAGAAAAGAAGCTGACCTAGAACAGAACCCTGATCACACATTCATGATCTTGTCATAGAATTCAAGTCAATTAAAGCTTTTTATTTTAAACACAACAAAACAATGAGTGTTTACCAGATTTTGAAGTACACATATTTGACCTTTAACACTTTGTAAATGTAACACTAAGTAATATTTATTACAATATTGTAATACTTCATAAAAGAGATTTAGAAAAACTAGGTAATGCTTTATAAGTCAACTGTCAAGAAGTTAGTTAAGCATTAATTAAAAGTGCATGTATCATTTGTAAGTAATGTTTCTTACATAAATACTTATTAGCATGTAGTTTATTAAGATAGTTGTAAATGTTTTAATCATTTTAAATAAGCACATTAGTTAAGGGTTAGTAAGCTTAACTTTTACTTAAGAAGACAGACCAATAGCCTGCACCTACCACTGCATCTTACATGTCGAGGTCAGTGTTCAATAACATACCACAGCGTTCAATAATGGAATGAATAGTTTTATTCACTACTTCTTATTCACTACCAAACTTTCTGTATCTGGACAGAGTCGCTGTCTCTGTCCAGATACAGAAACTCTTCAATCAAATTTTAATTTTGTTTCACAAAAT
Organism: Cetoscarus ocellatus; assembly: GCA_037902135.1. Lineage (NCBI taxonomy): Eukaryota > Metazoa > Chordata > Actinopteri > Labriformes > Labridae > Cetoscarus > Cetoscarus ocellatus. The sequence goes on from JBAMNC010000436.1 coordinate 1,294,444, forward strand.
ACAGTATATGTTATATTCTATTTCTGTGTTGGCGTACACTCTTATTTTGGTAAAATGTATTTTATTGTTTTTATTTATCTGTATTTACTCTAAAGGTCAGGTTAGTATATAAGCCCACATTGGGTTTCTACCTCACCTGCACATGTGACTAAATCTCATTCACATTCTTTGACTTCTCTTTGAATTACATGCAAATAAATTAATAAAAACTAAATTAAAATTGTTGCAGATAAGTGATTTATCCTCCTCAGCTCACTCCGTCGGGACTGAAATATGCTCCTCTATGGTGGACAGATGGACAGAGTTGCCAGTGAGTTGTTTTATGAGCAGCGAGTGCACAAAAAATAAAGGTCAAGGCCACACAGCCACACAATGAGCTTCAACTGCTATAAAGTCCTGCTGCAGGAGTGTTTTGAAAATGCCACTGATCCCTCCAAGGGATTATTATACTGCCGTGCTGGGTTTGCTCTCCATGACATTATCCAAATTCCAGCCCACACATCCGCACTGTTTATCAAAATGTATGAGGCCATTCATCTCAGAGCGAGAGGCTTGGTGCTCACTTTGTTTGGTTCTTCAGCCTTAAAGGGATCTTTACACAGTCTGACATGTCTGTAAAATTAGGTCATTCCTGCGTGTTAATGCAGCAGTTCTCAACCTTTTTTCAGTTCAGGCGCCTTTAAGAAAAATACAAAAGCTAAAAATCTCTTTTTACTTATGACAGGATGTTCTGGATATTAATCAGTTTAGACAGCTGCCCTGCATTTTTTAAAATCTGCATTTTATTGAGAAAAAAAAAACAGTTCAAACTAAAAACAAACAAACAAACAAATAATAAAAGACAGCACAGTGCCACAGCAGGTAGTGCATGTGCCTCTAAGCCAGGGTAATTCAATTAAAAGTCACCGAGGTCCAGTTAATAAAATTTCCACCAATAAAAGGTCCGAACCGAAGTCCGGTTTGTATCTAATAGCCTTCCCCTATGCCCACATTTTTACGGTTTCAACAATATTTATTGTCAATTTTTAATGCATGATATGTTTTATTGAGTGCACAGCTAGCTCCTTTACCATTAATAAAAATAGTCCTGGCAAATTAATTTAAGGCCTTTATTTCAGATTAAAAAAGAAAAACCTAAAATAAAATAAATAAAACAGTGTAAACAGAGCCAAAAAAACATTTTTTCTCTGAAATGAAAGAGGTCCCAGCCAAGAATTGAAAGCCTACACATCAAGTAAAAAAGTCAACATCTTCAGAAAACAATAAATAAAAAGTGACTGGAGTAGCAGCGCCCGCTGTATATCCACGACTGTCGGAAAAAATGCTCAATTAAAATCTATTCTTGTGAATTTATCAGAGATTGGTCAAGGGTCTGGACAGAACCATCACTCGGTCTGGATCCGGACCGAGGTTCACCATTTGGTGATGCCTGCTCTAAGCAAAAAGGTTGCTGGTTCAATCCCTGTGTCGGTCAGGGCCTTTCTTTGTAGATTTTGCATGCTCCCCCCGTGTATGCATGGGCTTCCTCTGGGCACAGACAAAAAAACATGCTCCTTAGCTTGATTAGTGACTCCAGATTGCCCTTAGGCATGAGTGTGCATGTGAATGGTTGTCTGTCTCTCTATGTGGCCCTGTGGTTGGCTGATGATTGGTTCAGGGTGTACCACACCTCTCACCCAATGTCAGGATAGGCTCTGGCCCCCCTGGGACCAGAATATATGGCAGTAGGCTGATCAGTCAAAAAAGGCTCTGTATGGAATTAAAATCCTATCTTTATTCGAGGGCATGCTTGAATGTTTGAGAGCAGAGTTTCACATTTGAGAGCAAAATTTCAAGTTTTGAGAGTAAAGCCTTTTTGTTTTGAGAGCATTTTTTATATTTGAGAGCAGATTTACATGCTTTGAGAGTAAAACTTTGTCATTTTGTACTCAGATTTTTCCTTCAAAACCTTGTTTGTCAAATCTCTTTTCTCCTCTCAGATTTTTTTTGCTCGCACACGAAACAAAACTGCTCCCAGCCAATTTATCTATATAGCACCATCTTTGTTGAAAATAAATTTATTAAAAGTAAGCCCCTTCAGATGTGGCATCTCATTTTCAAGAGGGTCCTCATGTCTATATGGTTGTAAAGCTGGTTACTGTGGATGTATGATCAAAAACAGCCGTGGATAGAGAGATAAATCTAATACTCACATTAATATCTATAATGAATACAATCTGGTGAGGACTGATGTTGATTAATATAACAGCATCTAGCTGAACTTAAATAACATGGATTTAACTGGTCTAAAGATATGAATTTATGTTAAATGATGTCATTTCTGTCATCAAGGCATAGTTTCAAAAGGAAAACATAGCATCATTAAAATATTTTTATTTCATTTCTTTTAAACTGTGAGGTAAAAATAAATGAAAAAGTAATCACCCTTCTCCCTAATGGTTTTAAAGACATCGTAGTCCCTGTAGATACGCTGTATAAGAATATCATCTTCTGCAAACACAACAAAATCACACCACTCCGTACCTGTCACTAACAGCTGGCCTTGCACCTGCCAGTAGTAGCTGTGGCTCTGCTTTAGTTTTAAGGCACCACGCTGCATTTTCAAGTAGCTACAATCCACATAGCTCTTTGCATTTGAGCATTTAACTTCCAGCAGGCCGAATGGTGGACTCCCACTTGGATCAAACACCAGACCGTCAGGAGATGTTCCCAACCAGGGGGCATCTGGATGAACAACAAACCCACAAGGCCAGTAATTAGTGTTTTTGATGCAACAATATTGTTGGATGGCAACTGATTCTAATGCCAGTCCCCTCTTCATTGCCACTGTTAGAGTCGATCTCTTCTGAATTCTGTGTGGCAAATTTTCCGCTGAACCATGACCTCTGACATGCCTGACACTGTGCCAGTCTACACTGTTGCTCTGCTCCCTGATGGCAACCTCTATTTGTCTCGCCATTTGTGATGTAGTGACAAGTGACTGAAGATGGAGATGCTGCTGGTGACTGCACACAAACTGACAGCTGCTTGGCTCCAGTCTGTAGCCATCTACAGGTAGAGGCGGTGGTGGAGGGGCATCGGGATGGCGTAATATTACCCAGCTCACTGGCAATGGATGCTGGTAGGAGATGGGACTACCTTCCTGGACTTTTCCAAAGGCTGAATCGACCAGTGGGACATGCGCAGTAATTGCCATGGTGGTGATGAGGGGAGCAATGTCTGCTGAGTCCCTGTGCACTTTATTAACTTTAAGGACATCTGGATCCGGCAGCTCCCCACGCACTGCCTTGTAGCGTTTACTCCTTTGAAGAATAAATTTTGACAATTCAGACTTGAGGAACAATGTTATACTTAAATACACTCACCAACAGACACACATTAATGGTTTCGGCATTTTCACACTGGCTTAATGTCAAAAGCTCTATTAAGGATTAATGGACCAGCCCTCTGATAAGGCTGTACAATTACATAGAGTAGGATAATCAACATTACCTTGCCTGGCTTCACACCCTGTTGATTACACACATAAAAATATCTAATTAATTAAGGTTGTGGATGCAGTACATATATGTATATATATATATATATATATATATATATATATATATATATATATATATATATATATATATATTTTTTAGTCCAAGGTACAGAGGAAAGCCACATAAAACTGGTCTGGTTGTGGACACATTTTTACCTTGGTCCTTGGCTTGTGCCAGCGCTGCTCAGTTTCCGTGCAGCTGAGGACAGGAGGTACAGCTGCCAGGTTCAGAGCGGAGGAGTGCGCTGTCTGAAAAAGCAACACAACACAGTGGTTACAGAGTGCTGTTCCAGCCACACAGGAACACTCTGCTTCTGAAATCTCCACTGGTGAACAGTCCTCAAAGACAATCTGCACATAAAAACAAAATTTCTGTCATTTCACATTTCTCACTACATTCATACATAAAAGAAAATGAGAAAACTGAGAGCAGGATCATCAGTTAAGTAGTAAAAATGTCATAAAGGTTAACCAAGGAACTGAATAAATAATTCTGTTCAGCTTGGATAATTTAAATTTGAGGGTATTAAAACACACTTGAATAGCCGCTATCACCTGTCTCAATTTACTCACATTCAAATAAATTATGAAATGAGAACCAGTTTCTGGGGTTTTTATGGAGCTAGGATTAGGTCACTTAAGAACACCGGGTTGTAATACGAAAATATTGATGTAGCCTTTTCATGCTACAAACAGTTAGCACATGTTAGCGATTGTTACACTGGAAAAAAATGGAAAATAAGATGTCAGGACTCATATGAGTCTTAATTCAAAGACTATCCTAGCCACAACAAAACCCCAAAACATGAACCTGACTGAAACTGAGTAATGATGAACACTTTATATCATCCCCCCTACTCTGAGATCGTGAGGTTTTTCCCTCTTTCTCATCTACCTGTGACACGTAGCCCAGGCGCTCACTCTCCCTGATGCCTCTTTGTTGAAACTGTGGTGAATTAGACATAAATTAAATGTAAATACTTAACTCTAGATTAAAGCATTTTACTCTGGTCAGTCTGTCAGAATGTCACAGTAACGTGATTACAGCTAGCTTGTCAGCAAGCTAACGCTGTGTAGCTTACCTTCATAGTTGTGGATGTAACTCGGTATGTACAGCTTGAATCCTTTTTCTCATTTGATTGTCGGGGCTGAGCTGGCTGCTTGTACATGCCGATGTACATCGCTGATTGTAACACAAAGCAGGCCTTGGCGGCATCTTGTGTAAAGTAAAGCCTTCTTGTCGGACGTTCTGTCATTCCAGGAAGTTGACAACCGCATACTCACGAAAGCGGAAACAGAAATACATCATCCAGTGCAACAAGTCGGTCGTTATCACCAGGGGGCAGTAATATGCCGTAGTGTAGTTTCAGAAGCAGAAAAAGAAGCAGCAGCCGCAGAAGAAGAAGGGTTTTCCGGGCCAAGGTAAAAGCAAGCTTGACGAAAGGAATTATATTTTGTCTCCCGACTTTAGTAAAAAGTTTTGTTTTGTGTGCAAGCAGTTTTGTTTCGTGTGCGAGCAGAAAAAATCCGAGAGGAGAAAAGAGATTTGACAAACAAGGTTTTGAAGGAAAAATCTAAGCACAAAGTTTTGCTCTCAAAACATGTAAATCTGCTCTCAAATATGAAAAACGCTCTCAAAACCAAAAGGCTTTGCTCTCAAGACTTGAAACTTTGCTCTCAAACAGTAAGATCAGTAAGGTGAATTACATGGATGAGTGGAAGACTGAATAAATTCACAACTTTTTTCTGCTTGAACTTACACTATAAGCTTTATATATCTCCAAATATGATCAAATCAGAACTCAATAGCTCTGTTCGAAATCATTCCCTATCACGGATATAGTGCACTATATAGTGTGTTCGCCATTTTGTAGTGTTGTTCGAATTCTCAGCAGTTAATTTGATTCACTATATAGTGCACTATAAAATACCCACAATGCACAGCAAATGTGAGTGTACCCTATATTGTACTCCTTTATACCACAATGCAACACAGTCGTGTTTTTCCAGAAAAGAAGAAGAAGAAAAGAAAGAAGGCTGCTACAACACAGATTGGCGCTGCTTTTGTTTATGTATGAAACGTTAAAGTATCTTTAACACGTTCGTAGCGTAGCTTTTTACGTCTTTAACGGTTGTAAACAGCTGCAAAATTTGCCACGTATCTTCCTGAGTGCCCGGTTTGTTTATGTGATTCTTGGCGCATCCACTTCCGTCACAGGAATATCCGGCTCATATACTGACGCAATGATGTTTGAAAAATTTCAGTGTAGTGTTCGAAATCTTATTCGGTCATTCCCTATGTAGTTCACTATTTCATTTACACTACATAGGGAATAGTGAGTGAGTGAATGAGTGGACGGTTTCGAACACATCTAGTGATTCATAAATAAAGCACCCACACCATCCTCCAGCTTTAACTTCCACCCCCTTAATATTCATAATTTAATTTCTAAATTACTTCACTTGACAGCCTAAAGATTCTCTTGGACCTCAGAAATGGTCTCAAACTCAACTCAGCTAATCAAATAAACTTTGTTTTCATTGCACACAGATAGTCCCAGTAACGATAACAGGGAGAGATTATGGCATAATTTAAAGAAACTCTATCAGAGTGATGGAAGTGAATTTAACAGCTGCTTCTTATTGCCTGTTCTCACATTATAAATCTTTAGGCCCAAATAATCCTCCCATGTGCAGGCCAAAAGACTGAATGGACTTGTTATGTAACAGTTCAACAAAGCCATTTGATTATGCAAGATGAATACTTGGAAACTGATGCTGAGGACACAGAGACTAAAACTCTTGGGTGTTCTTCAGACTTACTGCCACTTTTTTTTTTTTAAAGGTTTTTCACTTCCACAGTCAACAAGTCTGTGATATTTTTATTCTGGATGACACAAACAAAGTGAGTGAGCCAAGAAAAGTTTGTTTTGCTTGGGCAGAGTTCAATTCTGCTGAAGGAATACTAACAGTGGGGTGCACAGACTTTTTCAAGGGCAGGGGCGAAAAGAAAAAAATGGCACATACAGTGCATTCTAGCCACTGAAGAGGGCACTTTAGACATGTTTATATACAAATGGCACATTATATAGCCTTAAAACAGACTAACCAGACAGACTACTAAAGTTAGTTTGTAGTTAGGATCAGCATCCTCAAGACCGGTGTTGATTCAGCGCTGGACTGTGAAGAACACAGAAATAAATAAATCCCAGGGGGTCCAGGGGTAAGTAAATGCCAGTTCCTGTATAGTAGTGCATTTGAACACCATATTTGCACCTGATAATCCAAACTGGTTCTGTGAGATATAGTTCTGGCTCAATATAGATCAAAAAAGGGTCCAACATGTCATTGCAGCAGTAGTGTTCATAGTATTTATTGGTCCTAATGGTCTTCTGGAGTTTAGTGTGTTTTGGCTCCCAAGAGGGCAGTTTAGCGAGCGTTCTTCAACAATTGGGCCATGAGGGGGGCTACTGCTCCCCCCGTGCACACCACTGAAATACTGTGTTTATGTTTCATCAGGGCTACATGTCTTCTGGGGTCATAAAGTGTTTCTGGTCTCGTAACATCATACACCCTCGTCCGGGCGACCCAGCCGGGGTTTATCAGGCGCCAACTTGTAACCAACGAATCAGCCCTTTTAAAGCCATCTTGTGCACTGAAACTGATTTTTGTAAACTGAACAGTATTTTACTATAATATTTACAGTTACCTGCTGTGAAAAGGTCTATTCAGTAAATTACTGTAAATGACAGTGGATTGAGGGGACTATTCAGTCACTACTGTAATCCTATTTTGCTCAGCGAAACTGAGAGGAGGAGGGCAAGATTTAAAAAAAAAATCACACCTTGGTTTAAGACACGTTTGGGCCAGTGTCTTTTATTAGACAACAAAATGTGATATAGTGATACATAAATAAATAATATATTGCTTTTAAATAATGAGAAAAACAGTAACATATAGAGTTACATAAATATAAATCAAATACAGTGAGTTTGTCTCACTCCTCCCCCAGACATGGAGGTCTGCTGGTTACAAACACAACCTGCTGCCCCACCACGCTGTCTTGTGGTTAAGTTTGTACAGAAAAATGAATAACTGATTTTAACACATTAGGATATTCGCTGTCTTATAACAGCTGATTTCCACATGTCAGTTTTACAAATAATGCGTCATGAAAAGAAACGAATCAAAACAGATCACAGTCATGCTGACATTCAGTGTGACAGTATGACACTGAGTGTGTTTCATGCAACTGACACCTTCAAAGAGGTCATATCCTGCTTTTTTAGGTTTTATCTGCTCTTCATTGTGTTTTACTTGTCTCCGAACCGTGACAGAGCACCACTATGAACAACACAAAAGTCTATGGCATCATGTGGGAGTGTGATGCCCACTGGCTCCTGGTAGCAACTCATAGCTGAGAGCAGATGTAAGAGTGAATACAGAGTTGTTGACAACATGTTGCTGATCAGTGTTGAACCGACCAATTACTGCAAAGCGGACTTGTAAGCCAATCAAAGTGGACTGGACCAACGTAGGGGAGGGAGTCTTAAAGCCTTCGAACATGACTTGAAATTTTTAGAACTTTAATAGAATATCAAATCTCAGCATGTCATTATGCATGCATGAAAATTTGAGAGAGAAAAAAAAAACCCTACATTTTAGAAATTTGTGATCTACAACAGTTAATTTAATGGTTGAGATGATTTCTCTGAATTTTTTGGTCACTATTGCTTTGACGTGGGCAGGAGTAAAGTAGTTCTGCTGCCTTTGAGTGAGTGGTACTTTATCTCTTCATCGGCCAAGTTATCTTCACATAGCAATGATTATCTAAAGCACGCCCACTTTACATCCAGTCTCTGAACACCCTCAAAAACTGGACAGCTGATATTTTAAAAACTGTGAGTTGATAGTATGCATTTATGATCATAAATAGCTTAGTTTTTTGTTGATTTGTGATCCCAGGGGCTTTACATGGGCAGGAACTATAACATTCTCCTTTCCTTTTTGTTCACATGAGCTTTGTCTTGTATGGTTTTGTGGAGGGTGATTTAAGTCTTTTCATCCCTTTTGGATCAAATTTTGGATTGCCATAACACGGATGACTGAAATCCCACACACACTCATATCTCCATTTTAACCCTTGCAACTTCAAGCCATTACCTGCTGTTTTTATTCTGCCTGTTTTTTTTTTATTATTTGTAATAATCCATGTTGAACCTCAGCACTGTCAATAAAAACAGAGTTAAGTACAGGTTTAGTCCCAGGATAACCTAGGTTTTCAGAATATTTATGCTGTAATTATGTCAGATTGATGGACGAAAAGGGGTTTAATGAGAAAAACAAAATAAAAGATCAACAAAGGAAATGGAAAATCACGAAACTTCATCCAAATCACAGATCAATCATGAGTAAGCTTTTCCACATCTGAATGTGGTTCTGCCAAGCCTTAGCAATCAGGAGAAACAATTTACAACATGCAAAGAAAGAACTGTAAATACTAAGTACACTTTTACACTTTCACCTCTTGACATTCATTTTTTCCTCATAGTCATTTGTGCCACAAAGACAAATGCCCATGTCACCTTGCTGATACTTTTTCAAAAATATTTTGGAGGAATGAAGGTATCCTGCTTGTCTTTTGTTGTCTTTTCTTGCTCCTAATTAGACACTACTATTAAGAAAAAAAGGTTTAACCCTCAGGTCACAACAAAAATTACTCACAGCAAAAAAGGTCTTCAAGGTAGAAGAAAATGATCAGATTTTAATATTTTTTATACTTTCACTGCATCTTTTCATCCACTTCTGTTCTTTACATTTATAAGAAAAAAAGTGAACGTTGTTTTTCTGTTTAACTGTGTTAGTTTGTGAAAGATAAGTCATTTTTGTTTTAGATTAAATGAAATTAAACATATATTTCTAAAGTACGTCAATGATCAAGAACAAAAGTGATTTTGTGGTATGACTATTTTTGATGCCATTTTAGTGTAAAACAAAAAAAACAAATAAAAAAACAAAACTCAAACTCAGGCCCAGAAAGTGGACATCCTAAAACACTGGCACAAACTTTTCATATTTTAATATCATTTACACATTCAAACCTCAGATCTGTTCATCTGCTCCTGTTCTTAAATTTCTAAAAAAAAAAGTATTAATGTTTAAAAGTGGTATAAAAAATGAATTAACGAATGAATGAATGAATGTTCAACACTTTGTATGCCAGTTTGCATACATCAAGTCACAGACAACAAGTCACCCCCCCCCCCCCCCCCCCCCCGAAATAAATAAATAAATAAATGAACAAACAAAAATCAATAAAAATACTAGGAGAGAACTCCTTTTTGGACGAACAGAGTCTGAGTCTGGGATATGCCAATTATCTATGACCAAATATATTTTGGTGCATATCAGACTGTGCTGGTGGCGCCAGTTGCAGGTTCCAGGCCAGCTCTGGCTGTCACATGGTGATGTGTCCTTGGGCAAGACACTTAACCCCAAGTTGCTCCCACTGCTGTGCCAGTGTCTTGTTAACGGGCATGAAAGGGCATGAATGTGTTGTTTGATGCTGATACATAACTAACAGAGAAACTCCCACCATCAGTGAGTGAATGTGAGAGTGAAGCTCCAATCTACAAAGATTGTGATCGGCCCAAAGTGGAACGGTCCAATCAGCATCCATTAGAGCAGGAAGAGGAACGAGCTATGAGTGAGAAGTGACTGTTTGTACAGAGATTAGCATAAATGCTAAAAGCTTCAGCAGCAGTTTTATCAGATTGTGACCGCATTTTTTCACCAAATGAAAAACAAGATACAAGAAAGTTTATTTGTCATTGTGCTACAGGTTACACAATGAAATTAACTTGTGGCTCCAACACAAAACAAAAGCAAAACCATTTGCTGATGTATGAAGTCACTGATGATGTGTATTCAGGTCGATATGGTTTTCCTGGGTAGCAGCATCTCTGAACATCTGCCAGTCTGTGCATTCAAAACAGTCCTGTAGAGCTGCTGCAGCTTCATCTGTCCACACTAGAACTGTTTTTACAGGTGGTTTGACTCTTTTTGTCAGCTGGTTGTAAGTAGACAGGAGAAGCAGGGAGATGTGGTCTGACTGGCCAAAATAAGGATGAGGGAGGACTCTGTAGCTGCCAGGAACATTGGTGTAGACCTGATCCACTGTGTGGTTTCCTCTGGTGGAGATGTGGATGTGCTGGTGGAAAGGCAAAACAGTTCTGAGGTCTGTTTGATTAAAATGCCCTGCAACAAACTGCTGATGTGCAGCAGCAAAAACTCAACATTCTCCATCCACTCTTGCTGCACACACAAAGCAACCCCCCCCCCCCCCCCCCCCCCCCCCCCCGACCCCTGTGTGTCAGGTTTCAGCTGATCTTACGGAGGCGTGATCATCCTGTCAGATTTGACAGGTCGACCATGCCTCCTGCTGAAAAAACACGTCACACTAACATCAGGTGACACTTCAGACAAAGACGGAAGATTTCTGTTGAAACATGTAAAGGTATGAACTAAAAAACCTTCTAGTCTGTTAAAGAAAGTACAAGCTTATGATAGAAATGCTGTTGGCATCTGTGGGTCTGAGCTCATCTGAGATGGACTGACGCAGAGTCGAAAAGTGTGTTGTGGTTTGACGAGTCCACATTACAAATTGTTTTGGACGTGGTGTCCGCCTAAAGAGGAAAATGATCATCCAGACTGTCATCATGCAAAGTTCAAAAACCAGCATTTGGGATGGTATGGGGGTGTGTTAGTGCCCATGGGATGGGCAACTAGCACAACTGTGAGGGAACCATTAATGTGAACAGGTCCTTACAGGTTTTGGAGCAACATATGCTGCCATCAAAGCGGTGTCTATTTCAGGGACATCCTTGCTTATTTCAGTAAGACAATATTAAGACACATTCTGCACGTGCTACAACAGCGTGACTTCATCGTAAAAGAGTGCGGGTACTAGACTAACCTGTCTGCAGTCCAGACCTGTCTCCCACTGAAAATGTGTGCCATATTATAAAGCTAAAAACATGACAACATAGACCATGGTGTTGCACTTCAAGCAAGAATGTGAAAGAATTCAACAACAAAGCTTCAACAATTAGTGGCCTCGGTTCACAAATTCTTATTGAGAGTTGTTTAAAGGAAAAGGGGATGTTAAACAGCACCTGTCCCAGCTTTTTTGGAATATGTCACAGGCATCAAAGTCAATGAGTGAGTATTTGCAAAAAAAAATGAAGTTTATCAGCTTGAACACTGATTATCTTGACTTTGTATTGTATTCGATTGAAAATAGGTTGGTATGCATTTGAAAATGTTTTGTTTTTTATAATTTACATTTTACAAAACATCCCAACTTCATTGGAATTGGGGTTGGTAGAAACACATAACCAAGTGGGTCACCATGTTGAATGTTTAGACTATGGTAACAACAAGCGCTTTAATTTCAATCAGGAGAGACCAAATTTGAGTGTACAATTATTTATTATACAAGTTGATAAGATTGAAAATGTGCAATGTCTCTGTCGTTAGAATCTCTTTGGTGATTACTCTCCATCCTGATGTCTTGGTGTACTTCACAGGTTCTGAGGGCGAATGCGAGATAGGATACCCCCCTTAGAGTCTAGACATTGGTGGCGGTCGCCTTAATATGCTAATGAGCCAGAGCTGCGTACATACGGTAATTCATGATAGAGCAGCTTAACTTGAGCGAAGCGGGCGATCCAGCCACACGCCGCTTACAGACCTGAACACATACAAACCCTTAGTTAACGCTGGTGTAAGTACCAGATCTGTCCCACACAGATGAGTAAAGGACTGATTATATTCAGCCAACTGTTAGACTTCTCTTGACTAATGTAAGATTGCTCATATATATTTAAGTTTATCCTCCAGACTTTCAACAAGTGACGTGAACATTGACGAACATGTTGAGCAGTTACTGCTAGTTCATTTCACCCTGCTGTTAGCATTAGCTCGTAGCAATGAACAAGATAAATACTAGACAGCATTAAAATACTCATTTCCATCATCAAGTTTGGCCATGGATTGTTGGTACTGAGCCTGGATTCAGGAAAAGTCTAGTTCCCAGTCCTGCGTTGTTAAAATGAATCCACTGGGCCCTTTGGTCCTCCGAGGCTGGTAGCCCCTATGTGAAGATATATGTGGCTGTTTACAGATACTCAGGTAGACTAATCAGGTTAGGTATGCAAATCAAGAAATATACTGTTACATAACAGTATATCCACAGCCTGTCTGCTAAATACAGGTTTTATTGGTTTTGTTGTCTACAATTACATTTTGTGGTCTGAGAGGGAAGCCAAATACCCAAAAATGTGTTCAAAAGCCTTAAAAAAGTGTTTTTTGAATAATACATCCCCTTTAAAGAGTGGAGCTGAGGTGAGACTAGTCTATAACATAACATAGACATGTGTGAACAGGCCAGAGAACTTAACAGCGATCGCTGCCAGTGACACATCATATAACCGTTGTTTGAACAAGGAAAAGATGTTAAGCTGTGTTACAGTAAATTTGTAATTGGATAAACAAATATATTCTCACTGTGGCATCATGTTACCCAGACAATAACAAGACAATTCCAAAGGAACAGTGCCTAAACATGCCTGTATTTCTCATAAATGCACAGTAAAATGGGTAATTCTTTAGAAAACACATGGTTTAGGCACTGACCCATCCATCTGGTACCAAATCCTTGATTTAACACTTCGTATTATTCAAGAGATACACATTGAGTGCTTCAGTCATTTAAGAAAGAACACAAAGATTGGTCCTGATTACAGGTTTGAGGTGCCCATAATGAAGAAATGACCCAAATTGAAATTTAGATGTACCAATGCAGTTGAATTTTCTTAAGATAATTAACTCAGTCACACGGATGTCTGCGGGACCATCTGGCTGAATACTGTAAAACATAACATCTGTTTCTTCTTAAGGACATGAGACATGTTGTTAGTGGTTCTAAGGCAATTCATAACTAAAAATCCCCTTACAGGACGCCTTAGGATTTGGTTACAATAAATCAGGGTTGGGCAACTAGCAGCCTGCTGGCCAATTCGGCCCTTCTTCTCCGTAGATGTGGCCAGCCAGTCAGTGTTTTTAAAGCTGGGTTGTTTTAGGTACTAGACATTGGTCAGTGAAGTGGCTGACAGGGCTCACAGCAGCGATGGCCCTTTAAAAAGGAACCACTTGAGACCGGCAATAAGGTAAACTGCTGTTAATGAGTAGTTATTTCACATAATTGTGTGAGTTTTACATAAAACAGGCATGAAACTATATTGGGTCTAACGTTTGATTGGGCGAAACATTTCAGGGTGCTTTCTTTTCCTATCATAAAGTCTCTGTGTTTGGCGCTGTTTTATGATGAAGCAAATGGCCACCAATGCAGTGGTTTCAATTTTCCCCTCCCAGTCAAATGCCAGCCAAGTTTCACCTAGTTACCAGTCAACTTCCAGCCATTGGGAGTCTAAGCAAGGTTCTTTTTTTTATTTTTTTTGTCCTCAGTTTTCTGTACATAGAGGCATTTTTGATTTATACATCCTATAAAATGTAAGTGGTAAAGATTACAAGTTTATCACATAATTGCAGGGACAACCATTAGAGTGGGCAGGTTGAGGTAATTTCCTGTCATGGACCAGCCAAGAAAACTGGGGAAAATTTGGGCTCAGGAAGACACAACAGCACAGGAAATTAATACTGAACCAAATATAAATGATTTTGACCCAAGTGATGATGACTTTCCTTTTACTGTGGATGCATGGGGTCACCTTCATGAACCGGGGTATACATACGAGGGCTGATTGATAAGTTGTGAGCCTCATATTTAAGGGTTTGACTTTTGGCAGACATATTGCATTATTTTTCAACATAATCCTCTTCAGTATCTACACACTTTTGCCAGTGATGTTTAAGGGCGTCAATGCCACTTTTAAAGAAGTCCTTTTCTTGACCGTTCAGAAAGTCCTCCACTGCATGTATGACGTCATCATCTGACCGAAAGTGGGTACTAGAAAGTGGGTAATGGCCTTTTTCAATTTTGGAAATAGATGAAAGTCTGATGGAGCGAGATCAGGCCAACAAGGCGGATGCTCAATCAATTCAAAGCCACAATCTTTAATGGCAGCCATGGCAATGACAGACTTGTGAACAGGGGCATTTAGTCCATTTTGCAAAAGTCACTTGTCTTGTTTACTTTAGAGTGCTACCTCTTTGACATAAACTGACCAAATGACACCAGTCTTCAGGGACACAGCCTTAAATAGTCAGGGAATAGTAGAGCTGAAAAAGGACATCCCTGCTTATCCTCTTCAGTACAACGTATCAATCGGCCCTTGTAAGAAGAAATTCTTCAGTACAAGAGTCAGTGAGCCTAATCAATGCACACAGGAGGAAGAACACAGTCATTTACTGCTTCATAAAATAGAGCCAAACACAGAGACTTCCAGGAAGAAAAATAAAACCCTCTGCAGTTTTAATTTTGACATCACTTTAGTTACAGTCTTTTAGTTGACGAAATCTACTGTAAATTTAGTCGTCTAAAATATGAAGTGTAAAGGGTAAGGCTTTTTTTTATGTTTCCTTGAGTTTCTGAAGTCATGTTTTACACTTGGATAAAATGAATCACAAAAACCCTTTACTGAATGCTAGTAAAGTTTGAATGCATAAATTAACAAAAAAAACCCAAAACTTTTGTGTGAAATGAAAACACCTTTATTTAGGCTACCTGGCAGAGCATCTCAGTTACAATACCAGAGCTCTACATGAATATATCAATTCATAAAGAGAGTAGCTCTGATTGGATCGCTCCAGAACTTATCACCACGCAGCTAAGACAGTTGTGATTGGATGTCCCTCTTAACTCATCCAACCTTTCTACTCAACCAGAGTAGCTGTAATTGGAAATATCCCTAACTTCTCCCTACTTTCTAAATGACGAAATGAGGTCTGATTGGATTAAGTCTCTCAAACATTTTAGTCTAGTTTTTTAATTGTTGATGAAAATGTCAGTTAATTTACTTTTAGTTTTTGTCCATGTGCACTTTTTTTTATTAGATACTGTCTGGTTTTTGTCAGGGGAAAAAAAAGGCTGTTGACAAAAACTATGACAGAAATAATAAGTCAACAAAATTAACACTGGTCCTCTGATTTTTTTCTCAAAATAGATTTGTGTCTCATTGCTATATAAAACTCACGATTGAACACAATACATGTACCCATTAACAGCAGTGTACCTTATTGGTGGTCTCAGGTCTGCGCTCTTCAAGGTACAGAACTGCTGAGAGACCTTTCAGCCACTTCAATGAGTTTTGTAAAGTACCTGGTACAACCCAAGTAAAAAAATACTGAACTATCCCTTTAAAATATATATATATGAAAAAAATAATTTATGCACATGAAAAAATCCTGACAAATATGTCATTTCAACATTTAAAATAGCTATTTTACCAAGAAGATAGGGCTGTAATTGTCTTTGTAAATTACCTTTTTATGCCAGGACATTTCAGCAACTGAAAAATATACTTAAATAACCAGTAATGCTTCGAAACTTCCATCAAAAATGAAACTGGTTTGGATTCAGTGATGAGCTGATTCATTACATATAAATGTATGAATTAAATGTCGATGAATATCTTCTTATGCCAACTCAAACTATATGTATGTTTTTTCGTTTTTAAATCAAAAGTTGTTTGGCAAATTGCAACAACTTGGCCCTATGACAGTGATGATTAATTTCATGTGGCCATCTTGGTAACCAAAGTCGCCCATCCCTGCATTCATTGAGAAAATGTGCAGACACTGGTCTATTGTTAAAAACCTGATTTGTAAACATGAATTTCTACATGATTTCCCTCTTACAATAATCAGACTAAGGTCTTTTATTGGAGTAACTCTGAACAAATCCATTGATGCAAATCAGACAAAATCAGTTGTAATAAATTCTTTAGCTAAATTAACAGTGAAAAACGTAAGTGCTACATCCATTTACAGCAAAAGAGTGGTTAGATTTTTAGACCTGATTTTGGTTAAGACTGAACATGTTCCAATGCAGACATTTTACACAAACATATAAATAAACCAAAGGAGTGATGATTTTTAAAAGCCAGCAGCTCCCACACGACACATTCATCATCACGTTGTTTTGTCAGCGCCTACATTTCCTGTCAGCGTGTTTTTTGAGCAGTTCAGAGAAAAAGATCGCAGCCTGAGATTGACAAATATCTGATCCCTCTTTCAGCAGAAAATCCACGTTAACAACTCTCTTTAACTCAAGTCATTTCATGTTTAACAGAGCTGCCCTGGACTGGAATGTACAGCATGTGAATCACAATAACAGCTTATTATGAAAATTAAAGTGTTTGATTACTTCTTTCTTTACTGGGTTGAAAACTCTACTTGAAGAACTGGTAGCAAAATCAAGGTTGTTGCAGACAGATGACCGTTCACTCGACCCCTTCACCAGCAATGACAGCACTTAAATGTTGCACTTCAGGCTGGAGAAATTATAGTTAACTTGCCTGCAATTATGGCTTGTGGTTTTCAAAAGGGCACATAACCCAGTTACTTAATTAGTAAAGAACCTGTCAGAATTACATTATTTTTGTATTTAAAAGGTGAAGAAGGTATTTAAAGGGAAGCGAATCACTTGTTTTCCTGTTGAACAATTCCCTTACCAGTTTCTTCCACTTTGTCTTAGCCTTGCAGTGCAGCTGGATCAACCTGATTCAGAGTCTTTAATCAGGCAGATCAATCATGCCAAACTCTAATATACAAAGACTGTGATCAGCCAAGAGTGGCACGGCCCAATCAGCGTCCTTTAAGAGCAGGAAACGGTCAGTGCTACGAGTGAGATGACAGCGGGAAGTGACTGCTTATACAAAGATTAGCATAGATGCTAACAGCCTCAGTAGCAGTTTTATCAGGTCTGGACCACATTTCTTTTTTAAATGAAAAACAACACTGAAAACAGTTCTTAATAGAAGTGGAGTGGCTTATGTTTTGTTTTTTACACTGCGACAGTAGAGCCCACATTATTGATGTCAGTAATCGATGTGATTATCAAAGTTATCGTCCAATCATCTGCCGGATACGCTTTAAAAAGGCTCTGCCCACTCCCAAACACTTTCTAGGGGCTGTTGCCTTCATGGATCGGTGAAATACATCGAATGGGCTATCTGGTGTGTCAGGTTAGTCCTGCATGCCTTGCAAATCAAGGACGTCGTGCTCTCTTTGGAGGCAGTCAGCATAAACAAAACGAGTCGAAGATGTCATCATTACAGAAAAGCAATGGAAGTCTAAAGTGTGACTTAAAGCAATGGTGGAAACCCCTGAAACCTGCAGCACAGGATAAAGGATCAGAAGTGCCATGTGATTGACATTGTTGCCACTGAAGACCTGTGTGAGCTGATTACCTCGGAAAATCCACAGGAATAGACAAGTGAACTGGTAATCGAATGTATGAGCAAAATTGATAATGACATTGTTATCAATAAAATCTGATTACCAGCCCTGCCAATTCATACATGATACTTGCTTGACCTGGTAGTTGTATCCAGTAGCTGCTTGTGATGAGATTAGCATCACAGCATGCTCCCTGCTTTAGTGGCAGATTAATTAGAAGTGGACAATATTTTTCCCTTAACTGAGAAAGAGCCTGTGAATAAGAGGCTCTGGCCAAAGTTTGATTTATGCTGGCTTGTGTTATGTACTTTGTTAAATGGCAGCAGTGATTATTCAATCTTCTGAATATGTTTTTGAGAGTCTGCCTTCCCCTGATAATTCCTACGGGCTTTTGCCACAATGGACAAGTGAAATATACCCTGTAGATATGCAGGCATGTCTGCCGGATTTGTCAGGTTACATAAATGTTAGAATTTCAATCACAATATATTCGCTATGTGAAAGTCTCAGAACTCTTCCACTGATTTACAAACAGGTCAGGGTGACACATTTAAATACAGATCCTTGCATGCTCTCACAAGTTGAGACCTCTATTATAAATCTTCATATCATCTGAGAAAACTGACAACAGCCTTCCTTTGTATACTGCAGAAAACAATGGGCAATTGTTTGAACAAATCACTAGTAATTTTTATGATTTATCTGTCCTTTAGTTTCTAAACAGCACTTTACCACGTAAAAATAAAACCTGAAATGGAAAGTAACAAACAGGAACAGGGGCCTGTGAACGGTCAGTTCAAGTAAACAGGGACACATCAGTTAAAATCATCTTCATTTGTTTGTTGACATTAGACCTACAAGCTTGATCCAGATCAGTCATTTCCCAACCAGTGAACACAATCAAAAAGCATTTAGAGGACTTCTGTATCAACAGACTGCAAACATCACTGCTTCAAACCCTTGGTGAGAACATATAAACATGTTACAAACACTCATTTAGTGACAGATTTTTGGTCCTTGAAGCTGTCTCTAAATGTGCTACGTCCTTTTAAAAACACAGACCAGATGAGATTAGCAGAAAGACGGCTGATTCCTTGAAATTGTTGGTTTGGCTAATTACCAGTTTTGAAGGAGCTGTTGTACAATCATAGCAGACGATGCTTCTTTGTTTGGTCCTTCCATATAATGTACAGGGAGAAGAGTAGATGTGCAGGGCTCCTTATGGAGACTCAAGCTGTCTGCTCTCCGCCAAAGGAGTTTAAGGTGATTCTGAGATTTTGGAGACATATGGGCCCAGGTCAGCGGAGCTTCTTTTGGCCAGAGGGAGACCCCTCCAGCCAGCCTGTGGGCCGAGTCTTTCCCTGGAGCAGAGAGTCTTCCACCCTGGGGTGGTCCCGTGGGTCCTATACTTTCTTAGCTAATCAATGTCCAAAATCTGCTCACCAACAGCGTCCAAGGCTGCTTTGATCGAGCTTCCGGTGGAGCCTGAGTCCACAAACATGTGGGGAATGTCGTTCCCAAAGTATATTTTACTGTTTGCTGAGATGGCCTTGTACTTCATCAGCTGCAGGTACTCTGGTGTTAACTTCAGCTGCAAGAGGGACAGACAGGACAAAATTAAAGGAGCAGTCACGACTTTTCTGTCTCATCACCTTGCAATGACCTCCAAACTGGGAACTGGGAAACCAAGTGGCTAGCTCTAACGCTAGGTGTGTACAGGTCCGCCCCTAAAAATACTAGTGTTCTTCAGAGCTCACTGTAGTGACAAATGAAGGAGTTCAAACCTCTTCAGTGACAGCATTTGCATACCGTATGCTAAACACATTATGTATTTTGGGTATCATGGTAATGTTCATGGTCTTAAACTGGTTTTACTTCATCATCATGTTTGTTCAGACATTGCTAACAGAATAATTAACATCAAGCAAAGTTTAACAACACCAAAAATATAAACTTAGTATAACTGTGACGTAAAAATCACAAAAATATGTGCTTCGATCAATGATTATTTCTGTTCATATTTCCTTATTTGTAAGATTGTTTATTTGCAGAAAAAGAGGAGAAAAGCAAAACCCTGAGTCACAGCGAAAGTTCAACAATGAGTTTAACTAGGCCAACATTAACAATACGCAGATTTTTCTTCTCATAATTTTGATTATAAGTTATTCTCAAAAATGTGGGATTTTTATGTGAAACCATGGCAAACCAAATTCAATTCGCAGAAGCGAAATCAGTAAAATCTGTTCAGTGCCCAATCCTTAAAATGAGGGCCGCAGAGATGATGCAGGAGCATGGGATTGCACGTTGTCACTGAAGACGAACCATTACTGACAGTGCAATCACATGTGGTACCTATATTCACTCTTGTATCCAAATACCTACATCAGATGTTATTACAAAGTATAAATGACATTCATTTGTCTCGGCTGTGTTGGAGTGTGTTTTGGCAGCATGTTGTTACCTTGTTGGCCTCAGCAGCCTTCTGGGATGTATAAAACTCTGCATCTGCCTTCGCTCTCTGCCGGGCCAGGAAGGCTTTGTCTGTGAATCAGAGACTAACATCGTCAGAATCACACACAGGAGGCTGGTTTGAAAAAAAATCATCTAACTCACTACTGGGAAAGTAGCAAGCTGCTGTAAATAAAGACTTCCAGAGAAATGATCTCTATCTGAGCAACCATATCAGTGACACAGTTACAAAAGTAGAGTTCAAACAAACATGACTGCAACTGAGTAGAGTGATGCTGTGATGGTGCTCAGCTGCTGAAGAAAACACCGACACTCACTCAATCACATCAACAAGTCATCTTTAGTTTTCTTGGTAATCACGATCACTTCATTGGCACAAGTCAGTTGTTGCAAGTCAGTAAAGTTTCCTTGGTTTATGAACTAACACTAAAATGGTTGAAATAAATTAAAATTAGGGCTGGGCAATTACTTGAAAAATAATCGAAACTGACAATTAGACCCTCCAATCAAAGTAATTTTACTCATGTCAATTATTTTGATTACTCATGACCGTGCCCCCTCCATATAGTCTGCGTTCACTTCGCCAAGAGCGAAGGATGCGCTGCCAACATGTAGGAGACAAGCGCCAATCTATCAGATGACCGTGCAGCCAAGAAAAATGCCGTCTCTGTTGTTTGGGCCCATTTTGGATTCTGTGAAAGAAGTTCAGTGTAAATACTGCAGGAAGACCGTTTCGACGACCGTCGGTCACACCACCAATTTGTACCAGCATAGCATAAAACAATTGTTCAATAATCGTAATCGAGGTAAGAGCTTCAATTAATTGTGATACTGAGATTAGGTAATATCGCCCAGCCCTAATTAAATAATTTTACCCAGAGTAACAGGAAAATATTGTTATCATTACTAGCAAGATAACTCTCAAGTTTGAGCAGTGTTTCATTACACAGGCTCTTAGGAGTGTTTTGTAAATTAAAAAAAGATTTTGACAACACTGGCCATATGAGTGCTTAAATATTTTATTACATTCTGAGGTATTCTAAGCAAATTTTACAAGAAAAGCAAGAAAAATTTTTTTTTTAATTCATACACAATTTCTTTGAATAATTTTGGGTAAAAAGAACTTTCAACTAGGAAGCACTCAGAGAGCGCAAACCTCCACCAAGGTAGCTCACATATTGCTGTTACATCTATAAGCAATAGCTCCATGATAAAGTTACCATCATGATATGATTAATGACACTGAAAACCCACACCTAGCACTCAGAATCATGTTGATATCATTATTAGTTAGACAGTAATTGAGCAAAAATGATTGTTTGCTAATGGTGGTTTTCTGGATCACCACCAAAATCTAATCATTTTTAAGTTAGGCCATTACCAACAGCTCCCGAAAATTTCAGCAAAATCTGTCCATGAGTTTTTGTGTAATCCTGCTAACAAACAAACAAACAATGCCCTGGCAAAGACATAACCTCCTTGGTGGAGGTAATAAACATCCTTCATGCAGTTTATGATACAAAATTACAAATAAACACACTAGAAAATGACACTTTCAAGCCTATGTCACAGCTGTTAAATCGACAGTATTTTATAAAGCTGGAAAACTGAAGAATTCTGACCTCCAAACAACTGAAGTTATGTAAGTTTTTTTTTAAACCAAAAACTACATTTGTTTTTCTAAAAATGATTTTTGAAAACATCAAAATGAAATGTTTTCTTTAAGGCTGATGAGCCAAGATACTTGCTACAGCAAGAAGTTAAATTATTATATCAAGTTTAAAGGATTGTTCTGCACTTCACCTCGGCTGCATACAGCACTTGATCATTTTTCGCACTGAACAACAAATTAGAGCTACTCAGTTTTGGTAAATTTCCAAATCAAAGTTATTTTGATTATTACTAAAATACCAACTATTAGACACAATAATAAATTTGTTTTGCACCATCTGTGTCAAAGGTCGTTGTTAAAGTTTGACACTCTTTACATTTAATCACCCCAAGACTTTGAAAAAAAACCCACAAAAATTAGAACAAAATACATAAAATGTCCCAAATAATTAAATAAAATAATAAATAATAATATATCTAATCATTCAGCTTCTGAAAATGTATGTCTTTTAAAGAGAACTGGTGTTACAGTTTCAGTAGAATTGAATTAACAGGATGTACGATGTGAAAACTTTTCCTTCAGAGCTCAGTTCCTGATTATAAGACTTTAACAGTGAATTCTGAGACATTAATTTAACTGGAAAAGGATTCATGTGGCCAGGAAGTAAATGTAAAAAGAACATCATGCAGGAAAATAGGTGCAAATCTAAGCAATTACAGTTAGAGTGTCAGGGTTCTTGATTGGTCTAAGGCAGGCATCACCAAATGGCGGACCTCGGTCTGGATCTGGACCGAATGATGGTTCTGTCCGGACCCGTGACCAATCTCTGATAAATTCACAGGAATAGATTTTAACTGACCATTTTTTCCCGACAGTCACGGATATACACCGGACGCTGCTACTCCAGTTGACACTAGAACCGCTACTGTGGTCTGATCACAAGCTGGTCATGCCATGAGTGTTCCTAAATATATGTTCTGTAAGTTTTCTGAAGCTTATACTGTTGTTTAATGAAGAACTAAAGAGGAACGAGACATGATTCGTTTTGCGGAGGTGACTTTCCCGTGGCTATCGTGTTTACAGCACGAGCTGCAGCAGCCACAAGCACCAGCAAACAGGAGGCAGAGACAATTTAACTGGGAATAAACTGCCTGTGCAAAATAATAAGACCCTTGTCACCTGCAAGCTTTGCGACCGACCTGTGTGGGAAATGCTGATGAGGGCTGAGAGCTTTTGCGCTGTGGTGGCGCTGCGCTGTCCACGGGGCTGATCCTGTTCTTTTTCTAATTGATTACTGATCGAGTTGATCATTTGTTCGTGTTATTTTCATTGTTGCAGTTCTACAATTTTGGCACTAGTTTATTTCGGAATGTTTCATATTTTGCAAGTTCTATCAACACTGTTCTGTTTATTTATTTATTAGCCTATGTGAGTGTGGGTTCATGTGTGCAGCGCTGTTTGTGTGAGAGAAAGAGAGAGTGAAAGACTGAAAGACAGAGAGAGAGAGTTAAGGACAGAGAGCCAAAGAGAGAGAGAGAGCAAAATCTGAAACATGCGCAAATTAGATATTTATCTTCCTGTCACTTTCTTGTTACATTATTTTGCAACAACACAGCAGAAAAGCAGTTACAGATGACAAGTGATTGTACTTTTACGAGTTAATTTCTTGTATTCTGAAGATGTTGACTTTTTTTACTGAAAGTGTAGGTCTTTATTTTTTTAGGCTGTGACCTCTCTTATTTAAGAAAAAAGAAGAGGAAAAATATTTAGTCAGCGCTCTGTATGCACTTGTTTTTTCCTAAAAAGACCCACTTCTTATTTATTGTTTTCTGAAGATACTGACTTTTTTACTTGATGTGTAGGCCTTCAATTCTTGGCTGGGACCTCTTTCATTTAAGAGAAAAAACTGGTTATTTGGCTCTGTTTACAATTTTTTATTTATTATATTTTAGGTTTTTCTTTTTTAATCCGAAATAAAAGCCTCAATTAATTTGCCTAGGACTATTTTTATTTATGGTAAAGGAGCTAGCTATGCACTCAATAAAGCATAATCTGCATTAAAAATTGACAAAAAAATATTGTTGAAACCATAAAAATGTGGCCATAGGGGAAGGCTATAAGACACAATTTGGACTTCGGTTCGGACCTTTTAATGGTGAAAACTTTATTAACTGGACCTCGGTGACTTTTAATTGAATACCCCTGGTCTAAGGATATTTTCATTTAAGCTTCTTATAGTTTATGTTTGCTTCACAGAACTGATGTGACAGATTAAGTAGTATTAAATTAACCCATTGTACTTAAAAGCAGAGAGAAAAGTTCCTCTTTTTACACCAGGTTACAAACCTTCAATTTCAGAGATCTTTTTCTCTGTTTCCTTCTCCATCACTTTCTGCCCAAACTTGATTTCTGCCACTTGAGCCACTTTCTCCGCCTCTGAAAGAAAAAAAAGGATATTTATGGTTTAAATTGTGTTTTTCCCTGATTAACAAACAGTGAAACGAAAGTTTTAGTCATATTATTTTCCACCTATCACAGCTTTGATCCTCTCAGTCTCTGCCTCCTTCTCCACAACCTTCTGCGTCTGTTGAGAGATGAGCAGCTTTGTCTTCTCGCTCTCCCTGCGAACAGAAACACACACTTCAACATTTAAGACTCCGCACACAAACTCAGTGTTTTTATGAAACGTGAATATTCACGGCAACAAGAAAAGTAAACAGAGAATTGCAGGGCTGGCAACACAAGGTTCAGTACTAGTAATTTAAAATGTGGGTCACTTTTCGTCAACTTTGTGTTGAACTTATTTAGACTGATGGGCACTGAGAAACACAACAAAAGTTAGGTGGTTTCTAAAAAAAAGTTCATAATAGTTTCAACATTTATTACATTTAGACGTATTTCTTAGCCTCTGATAGAGACATACAAAAGAAAATTTGTAAGCTCTAATCTTTGCCTTAAATTGCAAATAATGGTCTGTGCCCTGAAATTCTTTAATATTTCAAATCATCATTCAGTTCAGTCAAAAACATGAATATTTGCGTACATGCTGACATTCTGTATGTCTGACATCCACACTGATATGAAATTGAAAAGGTCCCATGTCCTTGTCAGTTTGACTGTTTACATTATGTCTTGGGTGTCCATTAAGTGAGGATTTGATTTAAGATACATTAAAAAATGAATGAATTTCATCTCTGTAGAGGATCAGATGCAGCTCTTTTTCCCTCCCCTTTGGAAACACTTGGATCTGATAGTGGGAAGGCTACGAGGGGCTGTAGTAATGAGCTCTGTGCTGTTGGCTTCCCAAGGGAGGAGAAGGGGTTACAGGCCGTGGAAAAACTTTAAAAACTGACATGGCGTCTGCGTGTGACAGGCAGAAAACACATGTAGGTGGTGGCTGTATAGCTGTGACATCATAAATTCCAGGAGGGAAAAAAAGAGCATTTTAAGGGGCGTTTTTTATAAAGAGAATTAGCACATTTCTCTGTGAACTGAGTTTAGTGAAAGGTGTTATGATCCTCTGTTCCCTAAGACTCTTGTAACAACATTAAAAGCATAGAAAGTTGATTTTGCAGGACATGGGACTTTTACGGCAAATTATACAACTGTTGATAATTAGTAGAGATTTCATAGAAAAAAAATTTGCCCCCACTCAACAATATTCATTCAGGATTCAAGTCAAAATCAAAATTTCCATTTCTCAGTGAAACACCAGTCACTCATTTTACTGAGCTAACATAACATGTATCATTGTGTTACCTAGGGCTGTACAGTAATGAATTTTTGCTGATAACCAGTTAGCTTACAATTCCAAACTCATTATTGCCAAAATCAATATCGATAGTTTGTGTCAAGAGCACAAAGTCTCTACTAAAGCAAATTTGCCCTGTTCCTTTCATGGTAAAAGTCCATTTGTGTAAGAAACTGATGTAAAGTAAGAAAAAGAAGATTTTATTCTCTAGTTGATTTCACTTTTTAATTGACAGAAGGGGACAAAGAGTCTCGATGAGGTAAACTATCATGGTTGATAGTACATTTTAAAAATATTGAAGCCAGTATGTGGGATATTTATGGTCAATATCTATGTTCAAAATGTGCTGAAAATTTCTGATAGTATCATACATCCCTATTGTTACAGACTGGGCCTCCAATACAAGCAATACAAACAAACATTTAGCTGATTTGCTTTTATGCTGCTGGTCTAATTGACACAGACTGTAACACTGAATTAGCATTTTTGACTAAAAGGACTGAAAACAAGGTTTTTGGGGGGATTCTGCCAGAGTTTCTCTAAAAGAACGACAGAGCAGCAGAAGTAGAATATGAGTAGATTTCCTGACATCCTGAAGGTAAGTGTGCAGTTGAACCACATATGATTGTATCTGTGACTGCAGCCATTAATTTTAAACAATGGGAATCGAAAAACTAATTCCAGTTTAAAATCGATAACAACTCCCTTAAGGAATCAATATCATTTACCTTATTAATTCCTACAACTTTGTTCTGTATGCTTTACAAATCAAGTATATTACACTCTCATCAGAGGCAGTCAGCAGGAATGATCACAAAAAAGTCAAAAATCTTGACATAAAGGGGGCAGAAGTGGTGAAAATTGTCTTTAATTTTCAATAAATTGATGCTTGGCAAACAACTTTCAGTAAACGGAAACACCAGCAAATTTCAGAGGCATTTATCTGTGCAGCACAGCGATGAACATCAAGAGTGCCTTGTCTTCGACGTTGTTGCCATTGAGAACCTATATTAGCTAACTTTTTTCCACACAAAAATTCAGCATGAATCACTGAAGGAATGGATTAAGAATTGGATCGATGAGCAGAATTGTTAATGACATTGGTATCAACAAAATCATATCAATTATCATCCCTACAAAAAATCATTTTTTTGATAAACATCACAGGATGATCAATGGCTTTCGATCAATCCAGACACCTTCGATAAGCCAACCAAGTTCCAGCCAGTTACCAGCCAATTATCAGCCAACTTCCAGTCATGGGGGTCTAAATACAGTTTTCCTGTTTTGGTTTTTTTTTTTTTCTCAATTTCTGTTCATAATAGCATTTACCATTCTACTCCTAATTTATATAAAATACAAGTGTTCGGGGTTTCTCCATTGTGTGCAGATTCTAGCACTTTCCTGTCATGGACCAGGCAAGACTCTGCCCAGGAAAGTGGGGTAAATCTAAGTGGCTCCATCTGTCTGTCGGCGCTTTAAGGAATGATTCAGGTGATTGTAGTAACAAGGCTGATAACATGATTCATAGCATGTTCAGAAACTGTCATTACAGCTGCTTTCCTATGAATCACATGAAGAAGAAAACTTCACATTCTCTCAGTATTTTATCTTTCTACAACAGCTCAAGGCTGTTAAGCAGAGAAGTTTCACTCTAACTGTTCAATAATGATGGTATAAGCCGCACTTTGATCCCTGAGACTTCACTCTGCCTTGCTTATAACAAGTTTTTCTTTCTGTCAATAGTGGACTCCTATTGTATTATTTATTGTATTTTGTATATTATATTTTGTTAAGATGCTTAGTCTCTTTTTTAGTGTGTATATGTTATTCACTTTCTTGCCCTGAAAGCTTGGGATCAATGAAGTACATCTATCTATCTATCTATCTATCTATCTATCTATCTATCTATCTATCTATCTATCAAACAAAGATTTATCTTTGGTGGTTCTCTGGACAGAAAATACTCTGATAAAGTCTACTGATGCACAGTAAGCCAACACTATCAGTGGTTCATATGCAGAGTGGACTGAAATGGGGTCAAACTCCCATCTTGAATCGTGCCAGTCGATCCCTGACATGGACTGAAAGGTTGTCTGCACACTTGGATTTGCATGTTAGTTCAAGATTTTTCATAAAGAGAAACATCACATCCTTGTAAAATCAAACAATATAACAGCTGACATAAATAAAACATCCTGTGTCTGTTTCAGCCCTAGACTAATGTCATGTTCTGCACCATCTTTCAGTGACCACATTTAACGGCTGAGACCTGTTTATATTACTGGACCGCAGTTATCCAACATCAAAGCTGAGACAGCTCCACAGGCTGCATGGAAAACCGACTTCAAACATGGACCACTTATTAGAGAGCCAAAGAGAAACTGGACCCATTAAAAACTCAGTGACTTTTCCTATTAAAGTGTCTACATTCACCAACTCATGTAAAAATACACACAGCTCTGAAATATCTAATGATGTCTGAGCGGACAGAAAAGAGTTGAATTTCATCAATGGAAAGTTAAGATATTCTGTTTTTTCCAGACTTTCGTTTTCACTGTGTGATGCATTCGGTTTCCTGAAAATGATGTAACTGCCTTGCCTGAGCTCAGCCCTGAGGTTGGTGAGTAAATGTTTCTGCAACCCACAGGAGTGAAAGAAAGGAATAAGAATGAAACACTGTAAACGAAAGCACCGCGCAGGCTCTTCCCAACATTTCACACAAAAATAGCTTGGACATAAATGTGGGAAAGTTCTGCAAAGATAGTGACTGGCCTTATGAGGAGTTCTTAAAAATGCTGTGTGGCTCATGATAAGACATGATACACCATAGCTGGATGATGATGCATAAAATACCAGATAAACTGAGGAATATACAAATCTCTAATGAGTTCAACTGCAGGACTGATGGATTAACAGTGTCATTTTCCAAAATTTGATGAAGACTGAGACTGTCTTTTTGTTCACTGACAACAAATGAATGTAAAACAGACTTCTTTAAATAAACTTAAACTTAAACAAGTAGCTATTCGACAAACATAATCAACTATTGACCTGTTAACATCCTGCTTACAGGTTTCACAAGAATAATCACTTTTCAAAATACCCTTAATAATTGTTCCGTTTAATTGCTCCAGTTTTTTAAATCTTCATGTCTACCCTGTCGAGATGTGCCAGTATCTCTGTGCATGAACAAGGCCACATCTTGACACGACTAAAGCTGTAGACATACCGTATTTTCTGGACTACAAGTCGCACTTTTTTTCATAGTTTGACTATGACCTGCGACTTGTATATTAAAATATATATAATTTAACATACAATATACAATATAATTACAATAACAATGTAATTTAAATGTTAATTCTGACTGACAGGAGCCAAGGAGCAAAAATTACCATCTACAGCCACGAGAGGGCGCTCTTGGCTTGTGACAACTTAAATACAACTGAGAAAGACTGAACATAAACAAAATGCTCCCAAAATGAAAATCCTATGCTGCAGATTGCAAACTGCAGGTAGTAAAATATGCAGTGGTAATCGAGCAGAAATAAAGTTCGGAGTGAGTGAGAAACTTGAGAGGGACTGGCGAAAAGCAAAGGTTACTCTTACTGCAATGAAGAAATCTAGTTGTAAGCAAGATGGCCAGAGCTGGAGGAACAAGTCCACAGAAGAGCGCTTGAACAACGTGCTGCCAGGAGAGACTTGTTAACGGTGCAGTTACATTTCCACGCCTTTGTACTGCCAAGGAGATGAATATAAATGAGGCAGGTGGGCCTTCTTGGCGTTACTGCTTCATGCAAGGCAACCACCTCTCTATCAGAGCACTAAATAAATGTGACTTATACGCCAGTGCGATTTCTATATGCATTTTTCCTCTTCAAGGCCCCTTTTTTGCCTGATGGGACTTACTCTCCGGAGCGACTTACAGTCCAGAAAATACGGTACTTGCTGTAAACTACGGAGATGTATCATAGCCGCCACTCATCCAATGTGTCGATTCAGTAGCTCTGTTAGAAACGGTTCCCTATCACAGATATAGTGCACTGTATAGTGTGTTCGCCACTTTGTAGTGTTGTTGGAATTCTCAGCAGTTAATTTCATTCACTATATAGTGCACTGTAAAATACCCACAATGCACAGCAAATGTGAGTGTACGTACGATGTACCCTATATTGTACTCCTGTATACCACAATGCAACGCAGTTGTGTTTTTCCAGAGAAGAAGAAGAAGAAGAAGAGAAAGAAGGCTACTAAGGCACAAATTGGCACTGCTTTGATTTATAAATGTAAGAAACGTTAAAGTATCTTTAACACGTTCGTAGCTTAGCTTTTTTTTTTACGTCTTTAAACGGTTGTAAACAGCTGCAAAATTTGCTACTTATCCTCCTGAGTGCCCGGTTTGTTTACGTGATGCTTGGCGCATCCACTCCCATCACAAGAATATCCGGCTCATCTACTGATGCAATGATGTTCAGAAAATTTCTGTGTAGTGTCTGAAATCTCGTTTGGTCATTCCCTATGTAGTTCACTATTTCATTTACACTACATAGGGAATAGTGAGTGAGTGAATGAGTGGACGGTTTCGAACACAGCTAGTGTGTCAGTTGTGCATGTCTTCCAGAATTAACGTGAGGCAGACGCGAGGTGCAGTCTAGACGTCACCAGTAGGATCAGTGTAGAGGCAGAGGACAGATGGCACAAAGGCACAAACATGACTTATAATCTTCTGATAATAGGTAAATCCTCCTTTAGAAGTCGGGAAACAAGGAAATAAGTTCAGTGTAATATTTCAGCTGGTGACTGTGTACGTTGGTGACTTGGAGTTGAAGCCATTGTTGACTTTGTGGATATTTTTGTGTTAGCTTAGTTTTTTTGGCTGTATTTTTCACATATAAACTAATGAAGTATTCTCTGAAACAATGATTAATAAAACACTTCACAGTGAAGCACTGAAAAGTACACTTTCTGCTTTTCCAGTGCTTTGACTACAACATCTATCAGCACAGTCGTCCACAAGTCATCAGTTAACACGGTAACTCATTACACCCATACACCAAGGTGCATGAAGGAAAATATCATAGAAACAGATTGCAGATGATGTTGATGTGGAAGACCACTGGTTATTAGTTTTTAGCAAATATGTGATGATGATTTGGATTATCTGTGTTTATTTTGATACTTTTACGCTCAATATTACAGCCAATGTTGAAGTTTCCTTATATCACAACAGGTCATAGTATCCAGCCTGTAGCCTTTTTCACCCTCTAGTGGTGTCCTCCAGGAACAAGCATCACAGACAGGCAAGTATACAAACAAAAATGCTCATGATCCCAACAGATGTAAATGCAGGGACATCCTGCAAGTGTATCTACGGCTTAAAGAGGTCACACTATGCTTCTGTGAGGTGTATACAACCTTTAGTGTGTTATGCATGATAGAGTACTACCAACAGCATCAAAACTCTACCTTTCCCTCCTTCAAACAGCACCACTAGCTGTCTGAAACACCTCGTTCACCGCCACTGCCTAAATGGACCTACCAGTGTGACATCATAGCATTCCTCTGTCAGCAGTTTAAGGGCCGTTTCATCCATGATACATTTTACTTGCATGATATGGCCAAAACAGTCAGGAAAATGAAAAATAGAGAGCCATATTTAAATGATACCAGCTGGTATGTATGTCAACTAGAACCGGGCGATATGGCATTTTTTCAATATCTCGATATTTTTTGGCCATATCACAACATACAATATATATCTCTTTATTTTGCCTTAGTCTTGAGATGACGCTTTGATGCATACAATTGAACCAGAATGGCAGTACTCGATTTTTTCTCTGACGTAACTGGGGGTTTCCCCAAATTATAAATTATCAATTATAAGCCATGTGCCAAACATCACACAGGTACCGTTATTAACAGAGGTCACTCTGCACATCATCAAAATCTATAAAACAAATTGGACAAAATAACTCATGTTGCCAACTGCTTTCTTGTTGTCTTAACTTAATTTTTATGCTCTTATCTATTTCAATGTATTTCTGATATTCCCACTGCTATACTATGTATAAGAGCAACTGAAACAATGGAATTTCCCCCTCGGGGATTAATAAAGTATTTCTGATTCTGAGAAACAGTAAACAAACTTTTCCACAGAGGTTGACAGTTCTGCAAATAATAGAATTTGTAAACAGACTTAAGTGCATCTCTCTGTGCAAATTTCAACAATCCTGTAAACAGAGAGCGTGTGGACCGGAGTGGTGGCTCTCCTCTCCTCTGACTGCAGTTGTTGGTGCTGCTGTGAGACTGACCACCTGAGAGTGCTCTGAGATGGGGGAGAGGCTCACCGCAGCACTGCTTATCGATGAGGACAGAAACTGCAGAACGATACGTGCTTTCACGAGTCTCTAAAGTGCCAAGAAGTTGCCAATTTCACCCAAAAAAGTATCCAGATTTGTCGCTACTCGCTTTTGACAAAAAAGAAAGTCGCTGAGTTAGCCACACTGGAGTGGAGGTGGAGGAGAGGTGGTTGTCAGGCCACAGAGCGAGGGAGGTGGAGCAGAGACGCTGTGTGTGAGACACAGACACAGGGAGAGGAGAAATAGGTGTGCACTTGTGTCACATAGGAAGAAATGTATTGCTATTTTAACGCAAAGTGAAGTATATCGATATAAACGATTCCGTCCCGTCTTATATCTCGAATAGAAACATATCGATATAAATGAAAATCTTGAGATATCACCCAGGACTAATGTCACAGAAATGATAGAAACCACTCAGTGACACTTCCTGTCTGTGCCTTTCAAAGTTAAAGCTCAGTCTCACCTCTTTGGAGAAACCGCCCTTGCTTTTTTCATGCTTTTATTCTGCCAGTTTCCCAGGTCAGTTACTCAATTTATCAAGTCACTTGTTGGGAGACTTATTGTGGTTCTTCTTATATTTTCTATAGAGGCTCATTATTGGGGTGATATGTATGGAAAAACAGAGCTGTGACAGCAGGGAGATGCAGCCACAACACAGCACATGCATGCACCCGGTGTGACAGCCAAAGTCTTCTTAAGCCAGAGCTGTCACGAGCATCTGCCACACTCATCAAGGGTGAACCTGCCATAATTCTTCGGGTAGCGGGCCCAGAGCAGAGCATAAATTGTAGAGATAATGCAGAGCCGTCAAAAACATGGCAGCCAATCAGGGCAGACTGGGCCCTTGTGGAAAAGGGAGCTTTGAAGTGGCATGAGCTCTGACAGAGAGCCTTAGACAGACTGAGGATAGAGGAGGATCAGGGCTACTATATATAAAAAAAAGTTAAAGGGAGTCACTGAAACTGAATATATGAACCTGCGTGAAAACAAACAATGAAAAGTACTAGGTTTCTGTGTATTGTCTACACAAAAAATCAATAGCTTCTGCTTGTTTGACAAAGTAGCTGGTTTGTCAGTTAATGTTCATGGTCTCAAAGCTGTATAATTCTAGAAAAAGTCTTTTGCATCACCCCCAGAATGATACACTTCCCACTCCAAAATAAAACCATTAACATGTTGCACCTGTCGAGGCAACTTTGTCATTGACTTTGCCGGAGCAAGACACTTATCATCACAACTTTAAAAATTAACCAGACCGATCATGTTGATAATTAATTTCCAAGAGTCAGTCTCTAATTAACTGAAAATTTGGAAAAATGTATGTCTAACATTGAAGATTCTTGTTCCCTTAGTAGTTGCAGTGACTGACTACATTGTGCTGATTCACAGACTGACAGAAAACAACACTGTCTTCCTTTGCTTACAGGACTTGGCAGAGACGAGAGTTGGATGAATACATCCATCCACATGAGAGGGAAAACAAATACCACACAGAGGCTTCAGGGGTCAGGGAACATTCTTTGTCGGGCACGGGAAAAGATGAAAACTCACATTAGCTCGTAGTTTCTGCGAATGCTCTCTGGGATGTTGGGTTTTGTGACACGGACTGCCTGTGGATCAACATCAGACAGACAGAAAGAGACAGACAAACAGAACGCTCATTAAAAAAAGCAGATAAAGACAGTCACTGTAAAAAATGTTCATCACCACAGCTGCTTTCACAAAGACGAAGGCAGTACAGAAGAAGTTCAGGCTGAAACAAAGACAGCCCTGTTCATAAACCCTTTACTGAAATAATATTTGAGTCTTAAGAGCAACTGCTATTGTTGTTTCAGCAATCATTGGAGATTTATGAGAAATCCAAGTCCAGGATACTAAAGCACAGTGGAGCATTTAACAATCAGGAATGAAGTATGTGCTTGTCTGGGTGTAGAGGGGAGGGTGCTGCAGGTCCAGTGGGGTGGAGAAGCACTCAGACTCCTTTAAAGCTGGCCATAATCCTGAAAAACAGTTTCTTGTGTGGTAATGATAAATGCTCTGTGAGGGAGGTTTTATAGAGGATATTAAAGTCAAAGCAATGCTGCAAACTGTAAAATGGACTCTGTATATAGCCTTTCATTACACTGAATTTACCTTTTTCAAGTAAATTACCTTTAATAGGGAAACAATCCAGTCTAACTTTGGATGTTTTTTAACCTCCTACTACAGTGCTTCCAAAAGCTGCAAGAGGTCATTTACAAAGCAGTAAAAGCATGTGTCTAATTTAGACATCATTTAAACTATCATTCAATTCTGGCTTAGATTTTTCAAGTCCAAGGTCAAACAAAAACAAAAAACAAAAAAACAGAGGATTTAAACAAGGGATGGGAATTACCAGTGACCCTGTGATATGATAATATTGCCATACCTGAGTACCAATTTGATTTTTGCAGTACTTCTGCTTTTTCTTCTTTTTTATTAAAAGCAGGAGTGCTTTCACACTTTACCACGTTTGGTCCAGACCAAACAAACTCTGGCTGGCTTTTGTGGAAAGTCTGGTTTGTGCAGACCAAAGAATCAAACTCTGGTCCACCAAAAAAACGGGGGTCTTGATTCCTTCCAAGTGGGAGAATAAGTGGCACTGAAGGTGGACACTGGGACAGCAGATCTCCATCCAGCCTGTAGATGTCTATTTATGTGAGTTCTGGGGATGGAGTTACAGGGAGAACACTTGGGCCACTTCGTACAACCGAGCATCATTTAAATACCACAGCTTACTTGGGTACCTTTGCTGACCTTATCCATGCCCCTATGATCACAGTGTACTCATCTCCTGCTGGCAGCAGCCATCAGGATAACGTCCCATGTCACAAAGCTCATATCATCTAAAACAGTCAGGGTAAATGGTGCTCTGTCTGGACAAAACTGCTCTTCGACTGGCTCAGGACAGGGGAGTGTGCTTTCACCTTCACTGTTCATTTTGTATACAAATATGTGTCGAAGCAAATTTGACAACAGGATTACTAAAAAACACGCACATGATTTTCTGTTATCGTAAGTCTGGTGCATGAAAATGAGTCCTGGCCTGGTTGTTGATGATTTTGTACATTGGTGTGAGGAGTCTTACATTCAGCTGAAAATGTGAAAAAACTAAAGATTGCAAAAAGAAAACAAATGTAAGTGAAGTCACTCTAATCTAGGGCTGAACAATTTTAGGAAAAGATCTAATTGGGACTTTTTGGGCAGATATTGTGATCTCAATTTGATTCACAATTTTCTTCAAATCAAGCTTCAGGGCGATATTAACTGTGTTTACAGTATAGACAACAGTAAGGAAATCAATGATCAAAAGCACATAACACATTATTCATCATCTAATATTGATGATAAATAATCTGTTTTCATTATTTAAGGGATACTCCGACTTCTGCTCCTAAACAGAGGCTTTGTGTTGTTGACCTGCTTACCAGCACTTCCATAAATGCAAACTGCCTGCAAATTTGTGAAACAGTATGTGTGAAATTATTGACACAACAGATCTTGGGTCAGTCAGGAGCGCTGAAAAAACTGCAGCTTTGGCGATCACATGACTGCGTTGTCTGAAATTGCGATTTTGATCTGAAAACAATAAATCTTTCAGCCCTACTCTAATCAAAGGTCACACCACAGAGCATGGGAAATAAATACAAATACAAATACCTTAGTACAATCACAGATTTGAAGCTAACTGTGAGGCAGTGAGCAAAAAAATCACCAGTATCTGTGTTGTTTAATGAAACTTTTGCAGTTTCACACTGATCGAACTTCAATGACCATGTTTTATTATCAAGCTCTTATTGTCTTGTCTTTTTCTTTGTTTTCATGGTTCAGTCAAATGTCTTTTAAGGACAAATATCCCTTGAATCATGTTGTTAAATGGTCGAGTCATCTGACTGGCCAGCAACAGCTTCCCTGTACAGTGAACAGCTGCGGCAGTAAGCTAACTCTATTTTAAAGGACGACTCCCTCCCTCTGTACAGTCACTTTCAGCTTCTTCCCTCTGGATGGAAGTTTTTCATCCCAAGGTGTGGGAGAGAAAGATATGAAAACAGCTTTGTTCCTGCTGCTGTAAATGAGCTGAAAAAGCTGTAGCAATATTTTCAGTTACATATTTATTTACTCATTCAAGTCTTAATCAGTTTTTCCCCCTTGCTTTATACATGAAGATGTCAACTTGACTTTTAAATAATTTTATGAATTGATAAGTCTTTTTCTCTTTTCCCTGACTTTTATTGTTTTTATAGCCAATTTAAGGTGTTTAATTTGAGTATAAACTTTCCCTCTGTTATGCTGCTCTGTGTTACATATGTTTTTTTGTAATTTTTGTGTTGTGTTGGATGACTCTCTCTCTCTGAGTGTAAAACAAGTTTACAAATAAAGTAACCTGAACCTGAACTGGTTTCTTGAACATGACAATGAAATCACTGTATTCCAGTTCCTGGCACAGTAATCGGATCTCAATCCATCAAATGTGCAGCAACAAATCTGCTGCATGTGTGATGCTATCATGACAGCAAATCTCAGAGGAATGTGTCCTGAACCTTGTTGAATCTATGCCATGAAGAATTAAGGCAGTTCTGAAGGCAAGAAGGGGTCAAACACGGTACTAGTTGGAGTACCTGATAAAGTGGACAGTGAGTGAAAGTCTAATTCTTTTTAGCTCCAATTAAGTTTTTTCATTAAGCTCACTTGTTTGCCCCTTTAGTGTTTGAGGGGCAAAGCTGAACTTCCCAGCATAAAAAAATCCCCCCAAAACACATGAAATGATTAAAAAACATGTAAACAGAGTGCGAGACTAAATTAAATACACAAAAGGGAAATGTTTTATTTTGGTGATGCTTTGTTAAACTACAACTCCATTTCCAAAAAAGTTTGGACGTTGTGTTTATTGTCAACAAAACAGAACAGAGTGATTTGCAAATACTGAAACCCCCTGGTTAGATTAGGACAAACCATTAAATGTTTCAATCTTGAAATGTGACATCTGGAAACGTTTTGAAATGCTAAAAAAAAAAAAAACATGTGGTGGGAAATCTCACAGCTAATATGGTTCTTGGGAACAGGTTTTTGGCATGATTGCTATTAAAAACACTAAAAAGTAGAGAGGCTGAGGTTTGAAGTAAAGATGGGGGATGTTCATACTCTGTAACACTCTTACAGTTCCAGAGAATTTGTTTCTCTTTGAGTCCTTTTTAATCACATGCATGTTTCTATGCATTACCAAGGATCTTCTTCTGATTTACTTTAATTTACATTTCACACAACATCCAAACTTCTCTTGAAACAGGACTGAACATCACAGTCCAAAACCAAAACTAAACCAGCAACAGTCTCGAACTCAGCTGTTGGATTTTGAAACACTTTGTAGTCACTGAATCTTGTATGCAGTCTTTTCTATACCTGAATGATGAGTCCAGGAGCCATGGCTGTTAGATCCTCCTGTAGGGTCAACTTCAGGTTTTCATCAATTTGATCTGTTTGGACAAGGTGGAAAAAAAGCAGCTCAATTTTTATCATGTTTATTTTATGATAGTAACACATTACTATTGTAAATATAACATGCGGATGTAGGAGTATCATTAGGAGTCACAAACACAATACATGTCCAAAGGCTGATTTCTAAAGCAGGACTAAACAAGATAACCTGGTCAAAACACAAACAATTCCAACTAAAAAATACCTTTTCAACCAAAATCACAGCAAAAGCATGAAATTTAGGCATAATATCTGACCTCCACCTATACTCTGGAAACCACGTCATGAAAGCAGTCCAAGTCATGTTTCAGCTCAGGTCTATTTCTAAAACCAAATCCATACTGCCCACTTCTGATTTAGCGAAAGCAATTAATACATTTATCCTCTCAAAATTAAACTAGAGATATACATGCAGTTTGTCTCTGCATCCACGTTTGTGTCCATTAGCGTCATGAGTGTTTTTGTTCATTCACTTGCCTGTACGTGACCTGTGTTACCGAAAGACACCACAAGATGGCGCAAAAGACCTCAGGCTGTATGTAACTACCTGCTGTGTTATGGTCCGTTAACAATGAATGTGACTTGGGCGACCTGGGAGACCACTCTCCGGGGCCAATCCTCAGACAATGACACGGATGTGATCTGGGCGAACTGGCTGCACTACCGGGTCACTTTGGATGTGCAACCAGGTTGTGTTACTCAGTCGCCGAAGTTGAAAAATTTGAACTTTTCAGGCAGCATTGCTTTCTGGTACAGGGCATCTGTGTTCTTAGACCAGTCCAGCTTCTTGTCAAGGTGCACACCTATGTACTTACAGGTTTGCACCGCTTCAATGACCTACCCTCTGATAGTGACTGGCTGAAGTCATGGACCATTACACGGCAACGAAAACGGCAAAAACCTGAGAGTTCTCATTGCATTCGGGCCTCCGTTTGCACAAGAACGGTGCCCGGAGTACCTGAATCTGCAAACTTTTGAAATCAGGGTCCAGAGTGAAGTTCTGAATACATTTCAAATCCGTCTCGGTGTAAACAGGAACGAGCATTGTCAGGGAAAAGGTGACGCTCAGCGCATGTGCAGTACTCTTTCAGATAAAGTTGCACGAGCACCTAGGAACAACAGCAGCAGCTATGGCCATTGTGCTGCTAACTGTGCTCGGTTTGTGATCACTCCTCCAACAAAATGTGGATTTGCTACAGCAATATTCTGACCAGCAGAGACGCATTTGTTTTATTTGGCGAGGACTGAGTCTTCGCCAAATATAACTGAAAAGTTTGTCTTCACCAGAAAGCTTTAGTCGCGTATTGTAACACCGCTGTTTCACTGCAAACCGCCATGACGAACTATTGGCCTGACATGCATGCCTCTGCGTTTTTGGTCGTTCTCACAGATTCGTGTGAACGTGCATCGTTTTCACACTGTCTCTGTGTGAAGAGCTTTTGAAAACGCAAAGGAAAAACCTTTTTGTTTCTGCTGACAACACTGGGTTGTAAACAGGGCCTCAAAGACCATCTCCTTGGTCTTGGAAGTATTCAGCAGGAGGCAGTTCTTAGTGCTTCAGTCAGTGAAGGCCCTCACCAGGTCCCTGTGCTACTCTTCCTGCCCATTTTTGATACACGCAACAATAGCCGTGTCATCAGAGTACGTGTAGTTAACACAACTACAACTGTCCCATGAATGCTTTGTTTTCAAACGGACTGGTTGTTGGCCTTATGCTTCATCTGTATACATAAACTCCACAAAACTACACTTGCCACCATATAAAATAAGCTATAAAATGGGGTATTTATGATCCTGAGCTGTTGCCTGACTCCCTGCTGTCAAGGCAGATGTAGCTATAAAGAGGCTCTCAGGAAGTGTTTATATGGAGTTTACATCAGTCTGCAGACCCCAGACTTACCAAACAATCCAATGTAGACCTCCTGCAGTGAGTGAACGCTGCAGAACTGGTTAAGCTCATGGTGAACTTTGTTGAATATCAGAGCTTTGTCGTAGTCTGCCGTGAAGTTCTTCACGATGTCATACACTGAAGGAAAGGAGAGAAAGAGTGCATGTTTGGCAACAAGACAATGAATGTGTCAGTCAGTGCAGATTTATCTACTGATGAGGAAAAAAACTGGGAGGTTTGGAAAAACACAATGTTCAATGCTTTTGGTCCGTTGACCAATGGTGAGTTTACCTGCTGATGGAACAAGGTAGTTCACCACTTCTATGCGGTCAAAGTAAATCATCACTCCTCCGCTGAAAAACAGAGAACCACAATGACTGATAACTTAAAGCAAAAACAAGATAGAGGATGTCAATTTTCAGTCTGGGTAGTGCCAATGAATGCTCTGCTTTCTTAAATAATCTGGCAAACATGCTGTTTGGGAGTATGTTGAGTAACTGCTGCAGCAAATCTTTGAAAGTATTTAAGTGGATCATATGGAGTGGACCTACCTTGTTCCACATGGTACATTCTTCACCTCATCAGTCTGCAGCGTTGTCTGAGAGACAAAAAAAAATATTCATGTTTAATTCTTAATGTTAATTAAGAAAACATGGCTCTTACATCATTGTAAAAATACCAAGTACACAGTGAAATCAAACCACAAAGAGCAAAGTTACAACATCAAATATGTTTTTAGGAACATGAATCTGATTACAGTTGTGGCTACAGGGGGGGATGGCAAATGTCACCAGATGTCCAACAGCACTAAGAATTAGCATGTTTTTTTGGAACATTACAACACTTGTTATGTTTAACTTGAGGCTACTCACACACGTGAAATTTCATCTTCATATTTTTCCATGTAATGCTCCTATTTTATCATCTTTTTCTGCATAGATGGGCAATCCTGCCCCCAACATACTGCTCACAAGCTATTTACGTGGACATTAACTGACTGTTTACAACAAATCTGATGACAGTCAGTGTGCCTTGTAAAACCACATTCACACTCGCGGAAAAACCCTAAAATCATCCGGACTTTACCCGAGTGAAACATACTTTATATATGAAGTCTGGGTGAGCTGAAGTGCGAACGTAACAGCAAATAATCAGGGCAATTCACTGAGGCGAGTGGGGAGGGGTGATGACATCGTCCTGTGCAAGTGGCACAAAACAGGGTTCTCAGTCTTTTCTAGAGATGATTTTCCAGGATGTTTTCGACCCCACACACACGCTTGTGTCCTTTTCTACAGTTGTGCCTTAAATTTTGTACATTTACCCAGACTGCTATGTTTATGCCTCTTCGGCCCCAGAGGTCTGATTTACAAGATGAGCAGTCTACGGCTGTAACAAGTCTTTGAAATATCAAACATTCTCTGACATCCTGACATCCATTTCAGATGGGCTGTCCTAATATGAAACAGTAAATATTTAATATGGTCCATATTTACAATCAACAACTCCTAGTACATGGGAAGATCACTGAGGATGACAAAACAAGCAATCTGTGTTCGATCACATGGAATTGAGCAATAGTCCCCAAGGAAGCAAGCTGGCTACAGCACAAAGCACTTTGTAACTATGGCTACATGATGACAGTAAACACAAAGCATGGAGTAAGATGGATGTTTGAAACTGAGGACCAAGTTATTGATTTGTGACTAAAGCATGAGTGTTTTCATACGTTACAGTTTACATATGTCCAGTGAAGCACATCCTGACCAAATTGACAAGGGCAGGAGATGGACTAATTACCACCAATACAAATGTTCTAGGAAGCTAACAGTCAACCAGTTTTAGCTTTGTTTGCTCCTGTTTGTCTGTCATGTTTGTTAACATTGAAGCTGAGTTTGCCTGTGTGAGATTATGAGCTGCGGGATTATAGGCTGGGTCTTGCCGATGTATCGATTTAATCAATTCATTCAAATTTTCTGTTGTTGCAGAAAATGTTGTTTCTTTTTGCCTGTTCATTAATTTTACTTTTTACATTTACATTTTTCACTTAACCATCCAAGTGCTCATGTTAGAGTGTATAATAACAACAAATCCATGTAATGGTCTTAAATTAAATCAGCAAGTATGACTCAATACCACACAAAATAACTGCAACACAAATCTGCAGCTGGATCTGCCTGATTTAATATCTGAAATTAGGCAGATCCATCTTGCCAATCTCCACTCCATGACTGTGAATGTCCCAAAGTGGTACAGCCTGA
The DNA here is from genome assembly GCA_037902135.1 of Cetoscarus ocellatus. Lineage (NCBI taxonomy): Eukaryota > Metazoa > Chordata > Actinopteri > Labriformes > Labridae > Cetoscarus > Cetoscarus ocellatus. Next base: position 1,336,242 of record JBAMNC010000436.1, read on the forward strand.
TCAGGGACCTGTAAACCAGGAAGAGGTGGGGGGCTTCAAGCGACACGACAGCAGGAAGTGACCGCTCGAACAGGGATTAGCATGGATGCTAACAGCTTCAGTAGCAGTTTTATCAGATCTGGACTGCATTTCTTTTTAAAAACAGTCTCTTATTGCATTAGAAAAAAAAGAAATAACTTAATTTTGAATATTTTTACACATTGCCCGTTGAAGAGGAACGTCAATAGTGGGTAAAAGTAGCCAGCTGTGGCCATGGAGAAGTCTTCTGTTTGGTTGTCAGATTGCACTTATAGAAAGCTCTGCCATCATTATTAGCACGATCAGCGTTACTATAAATCACATATAGTTCCCTCATAATAAGAAGGACCAATGCTATACCAGGGCTCCCACTCTTTTCTAGAAATCATTTTTCAGGACTTTTCCAGGACTTCGCAGTGTCCTTTTCTACAGTTGTGCCTTACATTTTGTACATTTACCCAGTTTATTTATGCCTCTTCGGCCCAAGAGGTCTGATTTACAAGATGAGCAGTCTACAGCTGTAACAAATCTATGAAATATCAGACATTCTCTGACATTCTTAGAAATTGTGACAAATTTATCACGGAATAGCGCAATCACATCCACACATTTATTTATTCTGGAAAAACTGCTCCTTTTTTATTGTTAGGATGTCATTGTACACTGTACTTTGTCTTCACTCTCTTCCCTTTTTACTTTTATTATTTTACCATCTCAAAAGCCTCCTGTGGACAAGTGTTGCAAATTAGCACCTGTGCTAAAACACTCTAACAATGCATCTGGTTTGTCCAATGCAATTGTGCTGTCCACTTCAAAAAAACAATAAATTAAATAAAATAAACATTCCAGTGTCACATAACCAACTGAAGTTACAATATTGGAGTGGGAAATTCTCACGGTAATCTAGACTTCTAAAAAACAAGATAACAGGTTAATGATAAATATCTCTAGCTAGCGCCACCGTATCATATCAACTTTAAATGTATTTATTTCTAACTCTCGGGCATGAACATTGTCTTTTTAGTCTGGCTTTTATGTAGAGTCTCACTATTACAAATTTATGGTTTAGACTTTTTTATCTTTATTTACTCTGCTTTTTATAAATATATTTTGTTGATTTACTGTTTAAGAGCTGAAATTTTATGTTGCCATTTTTATAATGTCTTTTTGTCACCATCATTTTGAGTTTTTAGGCTTTATTCCTCAACTTGCATTATTTTATCTACTCATATTTTATGGCTAAGTGTGCATTAGTTACCAAGTACATTTTTACTTCATTTTTTATATTTGATTTTTGTTCACTAACAAGGTAGAAGGAAGGTAAATAATTTCCAGGACATTTTACTTTTTCCCCAATTTTCCATGTTTTCCATGACTGTAAATATGATCAATCATTTTCCAGGTTTTCCAGGGCCTGTGGGAACCCTGTATACACTTAGTCGGCTTTGGGTGCTGACATTTTAACACAAGATGTTAAATAAAGCAACTCTAAGTGACATAACACAGGGGAATGTGATACAAGAGGCTTTCAGCCATTTCCGCTCATTTAATATACCTCTTAGGAAAGAAATGGAGACCCTCTTTATAGGACTTTATGCTTCTGAAATACATTTGTACCCTGACTTACCTGAACAGACTTGTAGGTGGTGATGAATGGAAGCATGAGATGGAAACCAGGACTGCTGGTGGTGGTGAGAAGAGCTCCTCCCCTACATTACACAAAGTGCTATCATTATTATCATGTGTGCTTAAGAACACACACAAAATACTGTTTAAAGGGAAACAGGCATGTCATGGCAAGAGCTCAACGGGTGAATTGTCATGAGATTGTAATTAAACTCTTAAGGTTTGATGGCATAGATAGATATCCATTTCAGCCCCACATACCCATGTATGAGGGCTAAAGATAAAAATGTTAAAAGATGACTGTTTTCACATGATAATCAAAGCATCTTTGTTTGAAGAGACTTAATCGTGACCCTTCCTTCTGAGTCAGCTGAGTGTTTTCATAAAGAGCTCGACTGAAGCAAATATTAGTGAATGAGTGCCTCTGGACTGTTGTGAAATTGTGGTATTAACGTCATGTCTCTTCAGGTGATTAGATTTAAAAACTTGACACCTGTGTCAGTACAGAGTTACAAAACCACTGCTTTGTATATTTTCAATCTTACACACTGGTATTTAAGGTGATTCACAGTTAAAGTTGCTTAAGGCGAACACCTTTGAAGCATATGCCCGCTCCTTTACAGCCTCTTACGCAACAGTTTATGTCTCATGCATTACCTCAAACAGTAAACACATCAGTGTGTGCTTCCTCTTACCTGTAGTAGACTCCAGTATGTCCCTCATCGATCTTGTGCACAGATGCTAAGAGCGCTGCTCCTCCAAGAGCGGCAATTATTGAGAATATGGTCCCCCACTGTGCCATCCTGGCAGAGAAACAGACAGACGAGTAAACCAGGGAGCACACAGAATCTGAATTTCTGCTTTATTCTGCGTCACTTACAGTCAAATGCTTCGTTCTCCACGTGCTAATGAATAACCTCTTTTTATCCATTAAGTTAGCATGACCAACATCACCGGCAGCTTGTGTGCTTCTCTGTAACTCTGTGGTTAGCTTCTTTCTCTCTGCTTTATCTCCTCTCAGCTCAGGCTTAACCTGCGTCAGCTGAGACTCAATGACCTTGTCACACTTAAAGAGGATTTGGACAACAGCGCAGCATGGTTGTGACTTGTCTTGTACAGCATAATTCTTACCATCAACACCACTCTCAGTATTTTCCTATTACATATTAAGTGATAGTTTTAATAACTTAAGCAGTAGGTACTGGATAAGGTGCTGCTGTGAAGCTTCGGCTAGATTAAAAAAAGTCAGAACTGAATATTCACTGTTTATAAGCAGTGTCTTGACTAAGAGCAGTATTGATTTCATTGTATGTACAGTTTTCACAATATTGAATTTTCATCAATATTTAATAAGCTGATTATTTCCAAAGTCATTTTCCCTGATGGCAAAACCACTATACTCTTTCTTAAATGAATCCCTTTAAGCTGACAATCCTGCTGGTGTTACTTCACCGTGTGTTATTTTTGTAACGTGACAGAATAAAAATAGAAACACATGAACGTTGCCATAAGTTTATGCACAAGGTGCTAAATTAAAACTCTCTGCCAGTTTCTGTCTGATGTCATCAAGCCTAGTCAAAAAACATTTATGATAATTATAATTTGATCTCATAACATATATTTCATGCACATATAGCAACAACACCAACAAAAAAAGCCCAAGTAAACACATCTGATTTCTAATACATTATGTGTTTCTTTTACTGATGAGTCCAACCTTGATTTTGGAGGGGTATATGCACGATTTTGGATTTTTGCTGATCTCCCATATGCCATCAAAACTTAATATGGCTTACACCAATATTGATAACCATAAATAATAATAACTGAAAGTAGTTCTCTTCAGATCACACCTTCAGCATTTGCAAACATATTTTAACAGTAACAGTAAAATCAAGCTCGATATTCTCTTTTAAGAGCTAAAAACATTATTTATTTACCTGCTGACAGAAAACCAGCCCTATTTTGGGGGCACACACTATCAGTTTAAGACTAGTATGCAAAAACTTTCCCAATATTGATGCAAATACATAAGACTAAGATATTGGCAGAAAATACCTGCAGAAATTTAACATTTTGAAGTTTAATGGGGGTAAACATTGATTTTCAGGCTCAATGCTGATAATTAATGCTGACATATGCTTCAATATGTTTGTTGTGTTTCCTCTCTTAGTTGAAATCACAAGACACAGAAACTTGCTGTTGTTCATTCAGCATCATGTTGTGATCAGCTCCACTTTGTCCTGTCTGCCATGACCACACCTTTGACTTCTTTGTTGTGGTTTGTGCTGACTGCCTCTGATGAGAGAATGATCTCCTTGATACAAAAGAAACCTAAGACTTAAGGCATTGATAAGGGAATTGCTTAGCAAAAAAAGTATATCTAAACATAATCCATTTAGCTATTTAAATAAAAAAATGTAAGTATATTTTTTAACATTATACACAAAATATGCTCAATTTTTACCTCCACCAAGGAGGTTATGTTTTTGCCAACGTTTATCTTTCTGTCTGTCTGTTTGTTTGTTTGTTTGTTTGTTTTCAAAATAACTTGAAAAGTTCTGAACCGATTTGGATGAAATTTTCAGGAATTGTTGGAAATGGGATAAGAAAGAACTGATTAAATTTTGGGGGTGATCTGGTTCACCGTCTGGATCCAGGAGTTTTTTTAAAGGATTCTTTAACATTGCCAGATAGGACCATTTTCGCCAAAGTGGACCGAAGCTGCTTGGCGGAGGTCTGTGCTCTCTGAGTGCTTTTCTAGTTTACTTTGGATATCAGGCCAGGACGATAACTCAACTAAATCAATTTGTTGCAGAATATATATATATATATATATATATATATATACATACACACACACACACACACACACACACACACATATACATTATATATACATTATATATATATATATATATATATATATATATATATATATATATATATATATATATATATATATATATATATATATATATATATATGTAAAACCAAGATCTTCTCCTTGGCCTACTCTGCTGCTCATTTTGCTCCCCTGGTCCCTTGTACTTCACACCTTTCCCCACGTTTCTCTCCAACACATACAACAACCATGTTTAAGCTGTGGTTTTGTGTAAAGATAGAAATAGTGAAAATGTTTATTGTTTTGTGGTGGTAGAGTCTGCTATTTTCTGCACAGGCACATTCCTGGACATGATCTGTTTGTTGTCCTGCTTGGTGGCAGGACTTGAAAACCAATTCCATTTGAGAATCGTGCATGAAGATTTTAAGGAATCAATATCAATAGTGTTTATGCTAAATGATTCTCCAATCAATTCCTTCACCAAGTTCTGAGGGCCTTGCAGATCAAGGGCGTCACCCTTTCATCACAGTCAGTTGGCAGAAATGACAACCAAGAGGTTCAAGATGTAAATCATAGCAGACAGGAGACAGATATTTACATTTATGGCTTCTTTTTACACAATATGGGTCCAACTGCTCAACATTCAGTGTTTGTGGTATTTAACCAAAGGAGGAAAGACTAGCGACGTGCTGTTGCACTTGTCGGCATTAAATATCAGGAATGACGTGTTTGGAACATTTTGACACTTAAGACTTTTTTACATCAGAATCAGAGCACTGAGTTCTGATACTAATCCTAGACAATCCCTCCCACCCTCTGCACAATGAGCTGTGGGACATGGGCAGCTCGTTCAGTCAACGCATCATCCCACCAGAACTGAACGCTTCAGGCGCTCCTTTGTGCCCACCGCCATCAGACTTCTCAACAGCAACAGAGGCCACAGTATGTCACTGCACTGACCCCCCCCCCAACAATTAAATTCCTTCTGGACAGTACTTAATCAATATTACACTGTACTGCACTTTAATATTTATAACAATCCTCCATATAATAATTGCACTGTTACTGTACTGTAAATAACTCCTGTTACCCATCACACTGTCACTTTAATATCACTGTCACTTATAGTAATAACATCTTCATACATGTATATATCCATCTTTGTCTTGTTTGTCTGATGCGCCCCTGTCCCTACAGTGGCCTTGACATGTTGTAAATTGAAATGGTCCCTGTCCCGGGATTGAGTTCAAGGCACACCATGTCGCACTGATGGGTCAAACAGCCACGTTATCTGGACTTTTGCTATAATTAGTATTATTTAGTATTTTTTGCGCTGCTATTTGAACCTATGGATCTTATTGTTTGTCACTCTTTGGTATGTCTTAAATTATGTGTAATTCTTTTGAACCCAATGCATGCTACTTCCCTTGTACTTGTCCTGTACTGCTGCAGCACTTCCCCTCTGGGGATCAATAAAGGATTATCTTATCTTATCTTAATATCACATTAATGTGAATAAATCTGCAGGTGTAATGTGATGATGCTTCATTAAGGCAGTGAATACACACTGTGAAAAGGGCTAAAACAGTTAATATCAGAGTCAATGAAGACATTTGCAAGATCTAATGCTTAGTAAAAAGATTGCTAGAGCAAGAATTACTCATAATTTCATCAAGCTTATTGACCACATGATAAAAGTATTGTGAAATATTTAGTAAATGGGACATTATTATTTCAAGGATGGGGAGATTTGAACATTTTTGCAGATAGTAACTGCCTATATTTTAGTCTCATATATCAGCTTTATACATGAGTTTTTGTGTTCATTTTAATTTGAAAGTGTAAGCACCAAAAACAGAGCTGCTGTTCTGTCAGAAGACGGATAAATTAACGGTTGTAGCTCTTAAAAGGGCAAATGAAGCCTAATTTCACTGTTACTGGGGAAAACACATTTTGCATATACTGTAGGTGGAACCCAAAAAACCACTTTTATAGACTTCCATTTATTGGTATCAGTATCTGCATTGGCCAAAATAAGTTCTGAAATATCAGCACATATGCAAATATCAGAAAACATGCATCCCTGTCATTTATACTAAATAGTTAAAATAAAATTATACAAATGCCTGTTTGATGCAATGGCAACAAAAATATAAGTCCTAACATCTGATACTGGTTAATGTAGTGCTACTAGTTTTAAGAAAGTCCTACACACAGTCTTAATTGCACAAACACATGAAGATTTTGTATGGTTTCTTTTATCAAGGCGCTAATTCCACCCAACTCAGTACAGAGTGCTGTGACCAAACTTTTTTACAATTTAGACAACTGTTAGGGCATCTGGCTGCTGGTTATCAAGCTGAAAAACTTGACACTGATTGGTGTTTCTTACTTTATTTTTGTTGCCATGCGATCAAACAGACACCAATTTCGTAAGTTTTAGAAATTCCCTTCAAAGTATAGGTCTGATATTGAGAAAGACAATTTTGTTTCTTGACTTAAACAAATTTAAGTTTATCTTTGTATAGCACTGACATTTAGCCAAAAATAAAACGAATTCTGGTCCCTATCGCCCAGCACTCAAATAACAAATATGCCAAGTGAAGGATAAACTGTTTCCTTGAGCTTGTTTACAGTAGTAAATGTTTAACACATGTATTAGACCGCCTGTCATAAAAATGTGCAAACAGAAATACTTTATGAACGCTTAAGAACTTGTTTGGACTAAAAACATTTTTTTTGTTGGACATTTTGAACAGGAAAGAGGAATTTCAACCTGAATTCGCCTTTTTATACCCAAGTTTGAGCCGGCTTGCTGGGCTTCACTGAGAAGTAAGAAACTAATCCAGCATAACATTCAACCTCTAAAACTAATTTTTCTGTTCAGGGATGCAGGTAAATAAATATAATTTGACATTTTTATCAAGAAATAATAATGAGCTTTACCACTGTTTCTGCTATTTGTGTAAAACAGTAAATTTGAAAATGTATGGATTACAATAACACTTACATTTCCGCATTAAATATATAACTTCCGTTATAGAGCTTCAACATATTGGTGTACTGACATTACAGAAAAATAGAAATGATTTTAGTAATAACCAGTGCTGTTGATTTAGGGCAGCAGCTGTGTCATAAACATCACACTGGGTGGTGCTCTAATCATTTGTTAAGCACTTTATACAAGCAGTATCTATTAAAAGGTTTTAAGGGCTTTTGTGCTAACAGCTTTAGCTCATTAAATTCACGACGTTATTGTGGCCAAAGAGCTGCAGTTTTTTTCAGTATCGCTGTGGTTTAAGGACAAAGTGGTTAAGCTCCATGGGTGAACTTGTCCAGCTCTCACTGACAGCTCACACTCATCACAAGGCCATCTGAGGCTCACCTCTGCTAAAGGTAAGTTAGCACACAATCACAGCTCGTCTCAGGTCCTGTAGAAACGCTGAAGTCTTATTAAACAGGCCTGAAGAATCAATAAAAAGCTGTTGGATGTATATGAAACAAATGTCCCTCTGCTCAGCAGGTCTTACCTGATATTTCCCCTGAAAGAAGACCAACAACAGACAGACAACAGGAACTCCGGACACCTGCTACCATGTTTATGTTCTTCTTCTTCTGTGAGCGCGGCCGCTGCTCAGCTTCTGCACCGCAGCATCAGCGCCCCGAGCGGCAGGTCAGGCCAACTGCCCCCGTCTGTCACTGCAGGAGCGAGGCCAGAGCAAGTAGAAGTTGACGACTTCTACTGTTCTTTGCTGCTTGAAAGGCCGTCCATAAGGAGGGGAAAGGTAAGCGATACAAAGCACTGTAAGACAAAACCACCAGGCACCAGAACCGTCTCTTCCCCCAGGCTGTTGCCAACTCCTAACTGCCAATGTCCGATTTACCCTATATTTGATCATTCATTGCACATATCATCCTATATGCACCTGTGCACTTTGATTCTTGTTTGTTGTTGTTTGTTGTCCTTTGTTACATATTGTATTTATATTCTTACTTTAATTTAATTTTTAATTTTTAATTTTATAAGTTTAATTACTGCTTTGCGATTTCTGCTTCTGATCTGTTTATAATCTATACAATCTGCTCTCTCTAAGTACAGACTAGATACACACAAATTCCTTGTATGTCTGACATACCTGACCAATAAAGCTGATTCTGATTCCAAAGGGAAAATCTTTTTGGGGTCCACAGTAGGGCTGAACAATATATCGTTATCGTATCGATATCGAGATATGAACATTCAAGATACTAATATCGAAAAGCAACGATATAAACAATATAGATTTCCCCTGCGCTAAAACTGCACTTCCCACATTCTTTTGTATTATGATGTTTTTATTTTTCTGAAAAATGCTTGATTTTCACCAAACCCGTAGTCATATCGTATTGATATCGAGATATCTGGCATAAATATCGAGATATGAAATTTTGTCCATATCGTTCAGCCCTAGTCCACAGTCATGTAGTGGCCAAAGGTTAAAGACAAAGTCCATCCTGCATGTAGGCCATCATTTTTCTATCGTTTCAAATCTAATTACTTACCATTTCTTATAACAGTAGAAAAAAATATATTGTATTTGTTGTTGCCTGTTTGGAAGTGCAAACCTCCTGCTAAAATGTTACAGTCCTTATCTCTATAATATTAATGCTGTAGACTATATAACCTAGCAGTTAGAACAATAATATCTGTTCTGCAGCAAGTTTGCCCAGAGCATGAATGTTCTCAGCACTAACATAACTTATCTAACATGTACATGTTGATATTATTATTGTCTTTTTTCTGCTATTATATATATATATATATATATATATATATATGTATTTTTTTTTTTTTTTTTTTCTTTTCTTATTTTTATGCCTGTAAGTGACAGGACAGTGGATAGAGTTGACAGTTGGAAAGTGAATGTGGCAGGACATGGGGTAAGGGAGCCACAGGCCAAAGATTTTATTATATTGTCTTTTTCCTAAAACAAACTCTACTGTCTAATTTCCTTGATCTTATGTCATGTATTACATCCCTCTCCAAAAAACAGATGTACAAAAAAACACGAAAGGGTATCCGGACCACTGCTATTTTGTGATCAAACTACTTTTATGTTTTATGAAAAAAGTCATGACTCTATGAAAAAAATACCAATTTGAGAAAAAGAGTCAGAATTCTTAAATCAAAGACAAAAATCTGATTAAACTCAGGATTTTGATATTTCTGTGAGGCACCGGCACAGCCTGCTTCACCACCATGCAGGCCCACGCACAGAAATGTCTGGGCTCCTAAAAGAACTAGTTAAAGAAATTTTGAAAATATCTTCATTTGACATTTGGAGAAGCAAAATCCTAACACTAAAATGTAAATGTAATGGTGATTACATGCAGGGACACAGCAAATGATTTATTTCTTCCTAAAATGGCAGAAAATCCAGGAGTCAGTGATGCAAAAGGGATGTGTTTCAGTGGAAACATTCATTTTATTTGTTATTTTATCTTATTGATTCATCTATTTATTGGTGCTTTTACAAGCACAAGTTTCATCTAAATGTTTAAAAATGGCTCAAATAATATGCTCTTGAAAAAGTAGTTGCTCAAGCATGCAGATTTACCATGTTACAGGCCCTAAACACTGTTTTCATGAAAGTATATCAGTACTGGTGTTAAAGTGAAAATTCTCAGTAAAACATGTGTGCTGGTCGTAAAATGAAAAGTTTAAAAGGAGGATTGAACTTCTGCATGGGACCATAAGAGCTGATATAGATCACATGCGCAGTGCTATGAACCCCTAAAGGATAGAAATTCAAAAAAGATAATAAAATAAATAAATAAAATAAAATAGAAAAATAAAAATAATACTGTTGGAAAAGTTGGTCAGCAAGTGTGATACTACATGTACACATTACAGAGCATACAGTGTAGATATTTACATGTAGAAGTGAATATACAAAGAAAATGAATGAAACTTGAGAACCTTTCAGGGCAATACCTCCCAAAATGTTTTGTTGTGGATCATGACTATTTAATTAATTCTGTACGTTTGTATAAAAATGCATTTTAGAGGTTAATTAAACCTTGAAACTACAAAATCAAACACTGTAAATTTCTGAAAGAAAAGTTTTCAAATTAAATAATCAATTCACTTGTGACCTTAGTTTTTCAAATATTGTATTTGGTTCTTGTTTGGTGGACCTGGACCCAAACGTCAGGAGTTGTTTTCAGTGGGTCAAAAACATGGGTAGCAAAATCAGCAGAGGTTAAAAGTCTATGAGCAATGGTTGCCTATGTGGACAAACACTCATATTTTATTCTACATGAAATGTTTTTTTGGTTATTAAGATCTCAGTCTGATTTTTGCATAATTTCGGTATGACAAAACTGGTTTTACCATGGTTACGTGTTTATTTCTTGAGATCTTTGAGAAAAGAAACAACCAAAATGTTCATGTTGTCACAGGAGGTGTGGTAAAGTGTGCGTGCAAACACATCATCCAGTGCTTTTGTGATGAAGCATGATTGAAGCATATTTGTCCTGTTTGTTGAACTTTTTGGTTTCCTCCATTATCTCTACCACTTGTCATGAAAGGGTTGGAGGCTATCTCAGCTATCACAGGGGGATAGGCCCTCTGGACTGGTCTACAAGCACACCACAGGGTGAACACCATTATTATTTTTTTGATAACTATTTAAAATTTTCTGTGAGGAGCTGGTGGGCCCTGAGACTAAACCCAGGTCCCTACAGATCTTTAAAAAGTAAAAAATAAATAAATAAATAAATAAATAGATTTTATTTTTGAATTTTAAGGCAATAGATAGACTGAAATAGGCCTGTTGTGTCTTCTGAGAGATCTAAACGTTTAAATGGCAGTTTTTTAAGACTGTCAAAAGTCAAATCAAGATTTTCTTCAAATATTTTGAGTAATATTTCAACTTGAAAAAAATGCAGCAATAAAACAAAAGTTAGCAGCACAATTATCCCCATCACCCCCATCTCTCTCAGAGTGAGTGCCGCTAGTACCATCCCACCCTCATATCTCTCTCTAACTCTATATATATAGAGAAAGAAGACACAAGGGAGAGGAGACAATAAAAACAAAAAGTAACTTGTTTTTGTGTCATTAGTGTTAAACTGCTAACAGGTCTGTTTTCTATATGATACAAAAGGCTTCCCTGTAGCATAGACAATCTGACCTCGGCCTTTGATCGGTTTCCTGTGATAAACAGAGGGAACGGCCTGCAGTACAACTTTGTAGATGGAGGGATTTCCCCTTCTATTTCAGCAATAAGAGTTACAAAAACAACCATATTCTCTGCAGAGTTTATGTGTCTCTGATGGACCAACTCCAAAATAAGCAGTTATCAGAGGAAGCTCAACAAGTTGTCCCAGGATGTCTGAAAATGTGCTAAAATTACCTGCCATAAAGAAATGGCAGCACGGTGGCGCAGCAGGTAGTGAACAAGCCGAACAGTAATAAGGTTGCTAGTTTGATCCCTGTGTCAGTAATGGCCTTTCTGTGTGGGTTCTCTTCAGGCACCCTGGCTACCTCCCACAGTACAAAAACATGCTCATTTGGTTGATTGGTGACCCCAAATTGCCCTTCGGTATGAGTGTGTTCGGTATAGATAATGGATGGATAGTTAGTTAAATAAGGCCAAAAAATATGTTTTTAGGTTAGAGGACCATTTAGATTTTTTTACTTTAAACCAGTGGAGGTGGACAACCTTGAACTGGATTATAATTGAAATTGATATCATTCAAATGAAATCTTACATTTGGACGACTTGCACTAGAAAGATTAAAAATAACACGATCAGCTATGAGAAGCCTCCAAGGCTAACATTTAAAATGTCTATGCCTGTGCATTTTCATGTGCCTGTGCATGAGCAGGCTGTCTCTAACCTGTCACACCTGATGGGCTGTTCAGTATATTTTATTAGTCCATCTTGGAAAGGGCCCATAGGAAGTGTTTGAGGAGGGCAGAACCTTTCAGAAGCATATTCGGCAGATGAATGGACGACCGTTTTGTCAGTCACATTCATTATGGGCCAATCAGAGCATGTAGTAGGCAGGTGCTATTGCACTCCAGAACATGAGCCACTTCGTAAAACAAACTCTTATCAGAACATGTCAGAAGTTGAGCAAGAATATCCTTATAGTGGAGAGGTTTGTAGTGTTAATTGTTTTTCAGTTAATAAAGAAATGCAGTCAAAATCTGCTGCTTAAGCTGTTAGCATTTATGCTCACCTCTGTCACTTAGTCACTTCCTGCTGTCTTCACACTTGTATCGACCATCTCTTCCTGTTGTAAAGGACACCGATTGGGCTGTTCTGCTTTGGGCCACTCACAGTCATCTTGGATTCGAGCTTGGCAGTGTTAGTTTTGACAGCATTTTTTAATTTAGTTTTAGTTTAAGTCTTTTGCCCAAAATATCTTTTAGTTTTAATCATAATTTAGTCATCTAAATTGTTTTTATTTTAGTCTAGTTTTGGTCGATGAAATATCACAACATTTTAGTCGACGAAATCTACTGTAAATTTGGTCGACTAAAATATGAATTGTAAAGTTTAAGGCATTTTTTTTATATCTCCTTGAATTTCTGAAGTCATGTTTTACACTTGGATCCCGCCACCATGAAGCTAAGTGTTGGGATTGGATGTCCCTCTTAACTCATCCAACCTTTCCATGCAACCAAAGTAGCTGTGATTCCTAACCTGTCCCTACTTTCTACATGACCAAATTAGATCTGATTGGATTAAGTCTCTGTCAAACACTTTTGGCTGGTTTTTATTTGTTGACGAAAATTTATTTAATTTAGTTTTAGTTTTTGTCAATGTGCACTTGTTTTTTTTTAGTTACTGTTTAGTTTTCGTCAGCGAAAAAAAGGTTGTTGACGAAAACTATGACAAAAATAATTAGTCGACAAAATTAACACTGGAGCTTGGAAAGATGGATCAGTGCGATTACAGTCAGTGAGTCAGGCAGGTCCTGCTGCTGTGCAAGGTTCAGCTATCTGTTTGTGTCTCTTTTCTCTTTTGGGAGAGAAATGCATCTTTATGTTCCATGTATATCAATATCAAGCACTACATTTTAGAAAGATTTGAATCTTGTTTTCACAAACTAGCCTTTTAGGTTGATATAGAAAATGAAATTAAATGCACCATCCTTATATTGATTGGTGTTTGTCCTGTTGTGCAAAAACTGTATTAATTTTGCCCAGTGCTGGTCTTTAAAGGTCTTGAATTTTATTTAAAGAGTGGAAGAACCTTGGGCTGGACCATTAGTGAAACATCACAATAATCTCAGTGTGGAACAGATGAAATTTCATGAGGATTTTGTTTAATGCATTTTACAGTTTGAGCAGCAGAGGGTGACAGAGACCAGCTCAGATGAACCAGAGCTTAATTTCATAGGACAAGTGCTCTGAGGGTTGAGTTATCTTTCTACCTCAGTCTCCATGATTTCAACATCCACTGTATTTCACTGCTCTTGAAAAGCATGATTTTTATGTATTTTATTCAGTTTTGGAGACCTCATCATTGGCTGTCAGCAAAAGCAACAAACAGAAAGCTGAAGATTTATTAAGGACACATGAAGCCAACAAGGAAATCATTAAAAACTCAAAGATGTATTTATTTTCTCCGATCAGCTATGAGCCAGAAGGTGACACACAGCTAAAGGTCCTGACTCTAAAATAGCTGTGGTGCTTTATTTTTAGATGTCTGCCTCTTGAGAAATTTACAAAGGACCAGAGCTAACCCCAAGGTGCTGCAGTGGCAGCTCTGTGCCGTGCATTTTAAACAGGGAGGGGCGGGGTTGGGGGGAACAACAGAGCAAGGGAAAAGAAGTTTGTCAGAGTTCATTAAGTATCAAGGGAACATCGCTGGAACTGGCAGTGTAAGCCGCGCCGGGGCCCTAGTGCCATTAATCACGACTGACAAGAAACCAGGGGCCGAGGGAGAAGGAGGGGGAGGTAGGGGGTGTAGCTCTGCCAGAGACTCTGGTAGTGATTATAGAGCAAGGAGAGCGGGGTCCAGGCAATGCAGGCCAGAAGGTAAAGCACACCACAGCCAAGGCTATAAAGTTGAGGTACACTCACGCAGATCAGACTCACATAATCAGCAGGTGACTGACATGACGTGGAGCTGCAGGCTTTGAAAACATGACAAGGTAAGAGCAGAGAGGGAGGAATGCTTTCTTGTAAAAGAAAAGTGAAGTGCCATGTCGAGGCTCCATCTCCTCCTTTGTGTATCTCACCCTCTCTCCCTCATTTATATGAGCTGAGCCTCTGGCCTAATAGCATGCAGGAGGACGAGAGTGGAAGTGCAGCAGGAACACAGTGTCGCCCATACATCTCTGTCGGCCTGCCTTATTTTCTCTCCTCACCCCCAGAAATGTGGAGCGAGCTCGCCACACTGCTGCCACCCTGGAAGAAGAAGAAATAAATGGGAGGGAGAAAGCGAGGGGGAGAAAAGAAAGGGGAGAGCTCGTGACTCGTGAAGATGGAGGCCTCTGTTAAGTGCTGTGCTTGAAAGCCCGTCCGGCCTCATTAGCTGTCAGTTGTAACAATACTGAGCTGGCAGCAAAGACTGCTCCCAGTCTCGGTGCCATAAATCACAGGCTGACAGGGCCCTGACAGGGCTGGGAACCAACACACATGCAGGACTCGCTCGCTCACTTTCTGTCTCTCTGCTGCTCCCTTTTCTTTCTCTTCTCCCTGACTTTTTCCACCACTCATTCTTTTTCGTTCTTTATCGTCCCCTCACACTCTCATTTGTCTCCCTCTTTGTCAGAAACGTCTCCCTTTTTCTTCTCCTCTCTCTCTTTAATCTGCCTCACTCCCTCTATTTCACAGACACTTTCAGCATGTCAGCAGAGAGTCCAGGACACATGTGCTCTCACGAACACACTTGTCTTTGCAATATTGTTTTAAGCTGTCCAGAACGATAAGTGTGACAGGCAGATCTGGAAAAGTCTGTGATTTCTTGATGAATGAGCTGTCTTCACTGGCACGAGTAAACATGGCTTCAGCTGAAGTATATTGGTACAAACACCATAATCCTGTTGGTCTATAGGTCTAATCCCTGCTGTCTCAGGAATATGTTGTAATTTATGATCTATTTAATATCCCTTATCATTAAATTATCTTGAGTAAAAGTTAAAGGGCTGTATTGTATGACAGGCACTAAGTGTTTTGACCTTGCTTTGGGAGGTGTCGTTTCTAATTTCTATCTCATGTAGCTGTCATTCATACAGTCCCTTCTGTGCCTAGAGATATGTCTGAAAATGAGGAGTGGTCAGGCCCAAACCTGGCTATTCCTATTTTGAGGATGCAGAAAATGACTGCACCTTAAACCCCCTCAAACATGGTCTACTGCAGGGGTCTGCAATTAAGCTTTAACTTGGCACACCAATGGACAGTTCAACATATTTCACCAGTCCACCTGGGAAAGAGCCCATAGAAAGTCTTTGGGGAGGGCTGAACCTTTCAGAAGCATATCTGGCAGGTGATTGGACAATTGTTCCATCAATAAACACTTATTGCAGGCTAATCAGATAATTTGTAGGCGGGAGCTACTGCACTGAGAATAGAGTGGACTTTCTTTTCTGTTAAAACAGCTAAGTGTCTTCTTTGGATTAAACTGTGTGGTCAGCTAAATGTTAAAATCAAGAAGGATGTATACATCTATTCTAAGGCAACACAATGTTAACAAAGTCAGCTGTAAAACATATTATATACAAAAAAACAAACTATTTTGTTTAACCTGGTGAATACACATCACCATGAAGCAAACTTTGCTTCTTAGCTTTACCTTCTGTAAGCTAATCTGTTCATGTAATGGTCAGTTTCACCATGATTTCGTTGGTCATCATTTCATTTCAATTCATTTAAGTGGAACTATAAATTAATTATCTAATATTAGCGTAAACGGGAGCCAAAGATTGTTTAAAAGTAACCCAGCTGATTACAATTGACATATGTCTTACAAAGACAGGTACCAGCTGGCTAATGCTAATGCTAATACTAATGCTTATACAATGCTAACATTATTAATTCAAAGCAAATACGCCCTTTAGAGTTCAAACAAAGGTTAGCTTGTGCTGACATAAAAGTAACATTTGTAGCTGTCTGTAGTTTTAATATTTCAGTATTTTGTCAACAGAGAGCCCAGTAAGGGGCTCCCCCACCCCCTCCAAGAAACTAGGACTGGGGCTACAGGAATCTAGAAAGATTCATTGAAGTAAAACAATAGACATATATAACCTACCCTGCTTTGCATGAACAGTGCTGATTGTTGACGCTGTTATCTCAAAGGTGGTGGCAACAAAATGAGGTTTCTTCCTCTTGAGCTGAGATCTGTAAACTCTTGCCTCCATCTTGGTTTTGTTACCCTTCATTCCTGCTTCAAATTTTAAATATATCCATTAACAGCATCGTGAAGACCTTTCTGATAGCTTTGGTTTGATTTAAGGCCCTGCTGTCCAAAAAAAACTGTATAGCATCCTTTGGTATGTCTTGAATGTTGACAGCTGCCATTGTTATTTAGTGCAGCCTGCTGTTCGTTGTGCAAGTGCGTTCAGGGGCTTCATGATAGGACACTTGAAAACAACTTATCTTACCTCAAGACCTGCCACTTCCTTTATGAGACATAATAGCCCAAATATTATAGATGTAGGCTGCTTTGAATACAACATGCCTTCTTTAGCTTCTTCTACCAGGTGATGTTATAGGACCACTTTCATGACTTCAATAACATAGAAGTCCCCATTTCCCTGCATCATTAAAGCTCTACAAAACTCCTGTGACATTTCAGTTTGACATCTAAATGAAAAAAGATTCTTTAAACAGCAGTCAGTGAAAAACTTGACTGTTATAAAGCTGACCTTCACTTCAGGTCAGAGGAGACATTTTTCTGATGTCACATTATGTTGCTTCTGACATGCAAACCTCTGCGTGTGCGGCTTGAAATGTAAATGTGTCAGTGTATTTGCATGTGCAGGATGTTATGGTCTGTTTGTTTCCATGAGGCCGAGCAGGAGCTGCTGCAGCCGTCTGCCGCCATCCATTACAGTGACGCGTGATGATGTGTGTGACACGACTGGTGAGGAAGGAAGTAGAAGAAAGCAAGGCTGCGGGTCATTAATCACTGGTCGCTGACACATGAAAACACACAGTCACATGCTCACATTTATATTTCTACACACATGTAGCCCTGACGTGTTCTGCTGAGTGTGCAGCTGGAATAAATCCAATCTTAGATGTATAAAGTGTGAGTGAATACATACAGTAAGTATGTACATATATACGCACACAGATCAGGCACACAGCTGGACTACATGCCTCAAATTTGTTGGACTCCCTCCTCGAAGCTCCTAAACTCATCCAGAGCTAAGCACCCAAATCCATGAGGGTTCATCTGGATTTGGCAGAGGTGGGGTCAAGCTGGGTTAGACTTTCATAGTAGCTGCTGTACCATGAACAAGGCTTTAGTGGACCAATTTGGTGACAGTTTATAGAGAGTGTTGTATTAAATTAAATTCACATATTCACTTTTGAAGACTACTAGAGTATGTTCACAATCACTAAAGTTAAAAAAACTCACTGTAAGCTCCCTACAGACCTACCTTCCTGTAGTTTGGTTGGCCCAGTGCTGTGTAGGGTTTTGGATATATGTTTATATATATATATATATATATATATATATATATATATATGTGTGTGTGTGTGTGTGTGTGTGTGTGTGTGTGTGTGTGTATTTTATAAACATGTATATACGTACACGCATGTGCATATATATGTGTCCATAAAATGAAGAGTTTGTCTTCAGCCTGCTCTATTGTATAATGTCTTGAGATAACACTTGTTACCTCCACCAAGGAGGTTGTTTTTGTACTGGACGGATTTTGCTGAAATTTTCAGGAGAAGTTGGAAATGGCCCAAATTAAAAATGATTAGATTTTGGCAGTGATCAAGATATTTGTATGGAGGCAAAAATTCCCAAAATTTCAAAAAAGTCCCAAAGGTTAACATTGGGCAGAAATAAAAAAAAAAAATCATATACCTGCATTTCTTAACAGATTCGCTTCCACTTTTACAGGAGTATTTGAGGTTCATGTCTCTATCATCAAAGTAAATTTCATCTGGATCCGATCTAGATTGACGTCATAAAAAAACATTGAAGTTTATAATGGCAAATCTCATTCATTTCTCCTTGGCCGCTGTGAGGGTTTCGCTCCCTTTATTTCATTATGGTAATTTTAGTTTATTTGCAAACTGAAGTCAATGTCTTTCAAACCTATGTGACTCCATTTCCCAGCCTCCCTTGCCTTGCCAGCAGGGGAGCTCTTCACATGCAGAGACATGAGGAGAGACTCGGCTTTCCAATCGGAGCGCATAGGGATCCAAAATTGTATCTTTTATGGGGGTTGTGGAAAAGTCACTGTCATTGGTGGAGGTCTGCACTCTCTGAGTGATTTTCCAGTTTTGAATTAGTGCTATACAAATAAAGATTGATTGATTGATTGTTGGTTTTCATATGCAGAAAAAGATGTGTGTAGGTTCTCAGTCATCCATATCATGGTTATCGAACGCTGATCTACATGGGAACTTATGGAGGGGACATAAAGTAGGAAAAACACATAGTTATAGTAAAAAAAAAAAGGATAGACTTTTGCAAGCCCTCGCAACTTTGCAAAGTTTTGCGGGAGTTTGCAAAGTCCAGACTTTTTTTTTTCCTAAGACTTTTTTCCTTCTTATGTTTCCTCCAGGGCTCTGTAGCAACTGGACTAGCAACTATGTTTACTTTCTCCTCTGTCTGTGATGTCACACTCATCACCAGTCATTTGTGGTACTGTGGCACCACAGCTTCAGGCGAATTTGTTGAAGAGGTTGGATATTTTCAACTTTGGCAAAAGAGGCCAATTTCCTGTCATCCCATTCTCTTTCAATGTATTTTCACTGAGCGACAATCTGAACTTTGCAGCTTAAAAGTTTTTTCTGGGGGCGAGCTAGAAAAGTGAAGCCTTTGTCAACTATCAGTATGCTAATGATCTGGGTGGTCACCTGAGAGCTGTAGACCTGACTTTCAAAAACACAACATTCCTGTACACTTTAACCATCCAACACTGTGAGACAGAAGCTTGTTCAACCCGAGGACAGAATACCCTGACACAAGCAGCGCAATGTGGTCTATGCAATTTAATGCAACAAGGAATGCAACAATCTGTATATCGGGGAAACCAAACATCCATCCATCCATTATCTTAACCTCTTATCCATTTTGAGGTCACGGGGCTGGAGCCTACCCCAGCTGACACTGGGCGTGAGGCGGGTACTGAACAGGTCAGAAGCCAATCACAGGGCCACACAGAGAGATAGACAACCATATACTCTCACAGTCATACCTAAGGGCAATTTAGAGTCACCAGTTAATCTTACAAGCATGTTATTAGTCTGTGAGTGGAAACCTGAGTGCCCATAGAGAATCCACACATGCAAACTCCACATAGAAAGGCCCTGACCAACATGGGGATCAAACCTCGACTGTTCATCCAACCTACATCGTAATGACACAGGACATTCCTTTGATGACAACAAAGTCTGCACCCTATCCAGAGAAGACCCTTGGTATTAGAGGGGTATCAAAGAAACCATTTTTGTCAAGCTGAATAAATCAGCAGCAAACAAAGGTAGGGGAAAAAGACACTCTCTGTCTTCTACATACTATAATGCAGTTGTGGATTCATTTGACAAACAATCCTAACAACACCTACACCAGAGGACAAAGGACAAAACAACATGTGACACAAATGACCCAGGAAGCGCCCCCATCTCCAGGGGAAGTCAGGTCAACAGCCCTTTCAACACCTCTCAGGTGACCACCCAGATCATTTGCAGTTATGGCCATAGCTACCATTGAGGTCACCGAGGTCATGACCTCATTATATTTTCCGACCTAAAAAACCCCCAAAACATTTTATTGTAAAATTAGGGAGGGTGATGGTATGACTTCTCGCTTCTCCATGAATGATCTTTGATCGCGTGGTGTTTTGGCTCCCAGAACGTGAGGTGGAGGTAGAGCACGGATACCATGCCTGCAGATGGCACCAGGGATGGGGGGGATATGTTCCCCTCAGATTCATAGTGTCACTGATCCGTCCCCCCCACTTTGGGGGGGGGGACAAACATTGACTGGGCTTTACCATGCTCTCTGCAGCGTGCATTGAGAGCCCAGTGTTTGTGTGTTTCGACTAATGGTGCACTCCAGTTGGTAATAAATGTCAGAATTTCCAGGCTTTTAATCAGAAACCCCTGTGAAGTCAGATCTCTGTCTCGGAAAGTAGGATTAATCTCATCAACCCAACATAGAATTCATGCTATCTGCTACTTACGTAAACAGTAGTTACATGTTTTGTTGTATGTCTGTCAGGCTGGGAAGTGCTGGGAGCACTTCAGCTTAGGGTTACGTTGATCTGAGCTCCAGGTTACGACTTCCAGTTGAACATACCATAAGGCAAACTCTCACTCCCCAGGGTCCTAAAGAGGAACTAAAGAGGAACTGGTAGCTGCGCCTTGCTGTGTGCCATATTCACCAAGACAGCCTTGACAGACTGGACAGACAATAAATTGCCCAGCAGTATGTTCAGGGTAATGAAAGGAGGAGAGATGTTTTTGGGTCATTCAGTGAGTCTGCTTCTAGACAGTAAATGTGTTTGGCTGTGAACATCATGGAGACAGAATGGGGGAAACCAGTGATCCTCCCTTTGCTCCATCTCCAGAGGCAGTAACAGAGGCAGGATCACGGGGAGTAAGTATCCCTGCCTTTGGATGTATGTGGGGGGCACAGGCAATGTCACAATGTTATGGCCTTGCGGAATTAATGTGAATGTCTCGAGCTTAGATGGAGCTAATTGCATGAAGGCACTGTGAACTGGGACCCTTAAAACTGAAAACGCCTTTTGGAGAATAGTCAAAACAACTTTGAGAATCAGAACCGGTCCAGTTACCGCTCGGATCAGCTCTGGACACAGATATAGAGTACCCCGGATACTATTGTATTCTTTCTCTGTCTGAGGCTCCCTTCCCCACGTAGGCCCAGTCCACTCTGATTAGCTGACAGGTGGACTCTTCAGAGCTAATCGGTACATGTTGATGCATCCAACGGAGCAACATCTTTCTCTGATTTAAAAAATATGTAGTGGTGATGACAGCTGTAAAGGAGAACAGGTAAGTGGTGTTAAAGAGCGCCAGACGATGAGTCACAAAATGCCCCAAAAATGAGAAAGTGTTCATAATGTTTTAACATTTTACTAGATCCATGAACAAAGATTTGATTTAGTTTTTATAGATTAAATAATTAAGTTAAAAAAATATTCTTCTGGTTGATAAAGTTTGAAATCTCCTTTCCTCTCTCCTTTCCTCTTCCTCTCTCAGCATCACTTGTTATCAAGTTATTGTTTTAGAGGGTTTAAGTTTTTCTCTACTCTTCCCAGTGTTGTTCAGTCCCAGAGGAAATCTCTACACAAAGTTACTCATCTGCTCTCTCCCTACAGCGCTACATTAATCTTGTCCCATTTACAGAGATGTACCTTTAACATCATCCTCAGGGGTGTCCACCTGCTTTTGATTTATGATCACATTTAGAAAGAACTTGTGTGTGTGCACGCTTGTGTTTCAGTTAGTTATGTCATGTCAAACTTTTACATATTAGCCGTAACTGGTCTCCTTGTTGTCCTGTTATTTTATTTATGCAAACTTTAAGGATGGTGTATAAGCTGTAGTTGTTTTGCAATTAGGTCAATTGTGAGTTTCCGCTGTGCATTAAGAAATAACTTTATTTTGATGTCTCTTTTAAAGGCCCTGGTCACCCATGTAGATGTTTTTAACCACCCCAGTCGGTTAGACCTGGGAGAGGTTGAAAACGGATGGGGCTATGGTGAGAGATTTTGATGCCATCATTTTTAAGTACCAATTAAAATATAAACAGGCCAACCAGTTCTCCTACAAATACAAGGTCTTCAAACTTCACAGGTTTTTGAGCTGTCAGTCTAACAAACTCAACTCCACCAACAGAGTCCTGAGAAGAGGTCTTGTCAAGATTTTTTTTTTCCCACTAACACATGTTGGTTACCAGAGCCTTTAATACTTTGACACAAAAATGAAGAAATCAATCCAACAACAAGAAGAAGCACAAATATAGACAAAAGGTCTAACAGAAAAGCCCAAAAACTGTAAATTACCAAGCACAATAATAACCAGCTTAATATACCATAAAACCAAGACAATAGAAGAATCCAGCAGCATAAAATGAGACCATGAGACCAAAATAAAGTAAGCAAAAAATGAGTAAAATGAAAGGTGACAAAAATCATCAGAAGGTATAAACGTAATAATGAGAAATTAAATAGGGATGTCGCAATCAGTGTTTGGCCCCAATCTCAATCTGGTTTTTAAATAATGAGTATTTGCTAATTCCAAGTCCTGACAAAATATTTACATTTACCTAGATGATACAGTATAGATACACATCGTTGTTTTGATTTTTTTTTTTTTTTTTGGCTTGTTCATTTAAAAAAAATTGGGGAACAAAGTAACAAAATACCCTTATCTTATTCACTTAACCTGAATAGCTTTTACAGTAGCAATACTGTAAAAGTTGATAAATAAAATACAAATTCTACTCAGAACAGTATATGTCCAAGGCAGACATTGGACTCCCAGCGCTGTCTAAATTCAAGTATTTCTCCTCTACTGACATGTTAGCCACAGCGCTGCTACTGCTAAATCACTTACTGATTTATGTCCTGCTAAAAACGTGTCTTAAACTTATGTAAACTGATGCAAAAAAATCAAGGTGAGATTATCAGTATTAATTCCAATTCCTGATCAATTAAAAAATGCTGAATCAGCCCAAATACAATACTTTTACCAATACAGACACAGTAACGGGACATCCCTCAAGTTATAAAATAACTGTGACATTGCACTCTGCTGCTGCTCTCCCTGTGGAGAAAGTAGCTTATTCTAAAGTTAGTGCCTCACTTGATCAATAAAATAACTAAGCTAGTCACAAGCCTTTTGATTTAGGAAACAATAACGCTACCACAAAGCTACTGAAAATGTAATTAAGCTGCAAGCAACACTAAATTGTCTATACTATAGTTACTGCCCATCACTGCATAACCAGTGATTATCCTCTTTAGCTCGTAACAGGTTTAAAACAAAATATAGCAATGAAAAGAGATTTTGACACCATGAATGTCTTTCCCTCTTGGAACTTCAAGTATACATACAGCAAAGCTAGCATAGCCACATATCAGTATTTAGCCAGGCTACTAGTTCTCTTGACCACTCATCAAAGTTATGATAGCAACACACACACATCACACCTGTTGTATCCATGGTTGTCACTTCTTCACCCCTGTCCATTAAAGAGCAAATATTTTGTCTTAACTTGGGTTCATATACTTAGTTTTGATGACTGCATAACTATCACTAATGTAGCTAAAATGACTAAATTTTGTATACAGAGTACCCTGATCCAGCTGTATTCTTAATCTGTCCGACAAGCTCATGCCCCTTTCAGGCCCCCTTCCCTGCATGGGTCCAATTTGCTCTGATTGGCTGACCAATCTGCTCTGTGGTGATTGGTCTCTGCGGCATACTTTTTTTCCTTGTGTTCAGAAGTAATCTATCATGCATAGGGACATGTAGAGCATACTTGAGGGCATATAAACCCCCCAAAAATCATAATATAGGCTCTCTGAATCCCCCTTTTTCACATGGGGCCAGTCTGATGGTTAACCAGTCTACTCCTTGGTGATTGGTCAGTTCAGTTCCGCTTGGGGCCTTGTTGTTAACAAACCTGCCATCATCCAGATGTTTTTTCTCTACACGGCCAGTCTGACCCAATAAGCTTAAACTGCCAATGAAACAGCGGTAGAGTTAAACTAGTAGGTCTATTCAGGGTGGCTAGGGGAACAAGCAATCTCTGGCAGCTACTGGCGCTGTAAACATGGGGAGAAGGGGAAGTCCGGATGCTGCAGACTTTTTTCTTCTGCACAGAAGTACTTTATCATGTGAAGAGATGTGTAAAACTCCATAAAGGGTATATGGAGCTCAAAAAAGCACAATATGGACCCTTTACTTTCAAATATGGTGGTGAAGGCAGTAGATAACATCACTGACAGTGTACTAGGATTGATCTGTATCCCACTGTAGTGCTTCCAGTCTTGGCCAAGGAAAGGCAAGACTATTGACGCATAGTCTGAAGTGATGCCATCAAAAAAGACAAAAACCATCACGTAGTCTGTTTGGGCCATTTGTTCCTCCTCCAATGCTGTTTATGTCCTCTTCTTTGCAGAACATTGATATATGTGAGTGTAAATATCCATGTCTGAGTCTGATCACGTGTGTGCATGTTTGTTGTCTGTACATTCATGTGTAATTGGTCCAGTGTATGAGCCCGGGTCTGCTCAGGCCAACCGTTGCCTCAGTGTACGTACACTGTGGTTTGTGTGTGTGTGAGCTGTGGGGGTGTGGGAAAGCAATCACAGTGGACTTCAGAGGAAACGGAGAAAGAATGAGGAAATTGCAGACAGATAGAGCTAATGGTTGTGCTGAGGGAAGAGGTTGTAGGGCCAACAGCTGCTCTCCATCCATCTGGACCAGCCTGGAGAGCCGACTGAAACGCTCCACAGTGACGTATACGTCTTCTGGAGAGGAGAGCAGAATTACACAGAATGAGGACTATAAGTATTGACAATAAATCTGTTTGTTTTAAAAGCCCTCGAAGATCAAGTTTATTAAGTATAGAGAAGTCAGGGCTGCAGAAGATCTGTTACATTGCAGTATTAAGAAGTGAGAGAATAATTAAAGGAAACAGAAGATAAGCTAAACAGAACATATGGAGTTAATGTGCAGGATTATCGATGCACTTTGTTAACAGAACATATGCTCCCTAATACAAACAGTATCTACATTATGTTTACAAAGTTTTTACACTGATCATGATTTTCAGTAAAAGGAACGCTACTTCATCTCATAAACCAGCAAAACATAATTTACTGTAAAATTTGCTGGTGGTGCAATCTCTGGTGCTAAATGTTCTCCATTTCTGTGAGATCATTTGTTAGACAAACAGTCTGGACGCTCCAGTTTCACGTTTTTATGGAAATATTTGTTGATGCAGTTTTAGGTTCTGTACGTGGGCTCTTTGTTGATCCTTGGTTCTCTCCTCTCTGATCCAGTTTCCCATTGAATTAAAATATTCATTCAAAGTAAACATCACGTCCCTGCGGGAAATCAGTCAACAAAGGGTCGTTTTTACCCAGAGAGTTTGAATGAAAATGAAAAGACATCAAATGGACCTTACTCTGTTTCATGGACTGGGATTTGGTTACTGTGTTGGTTTTGGCTATGACACATGCAAAAATGTTTTACTTAAATACTATACATGGCAAAAGAGGAACTGAACACTTGATAATTAATGGGCAGGAAAGTGCATCGATTCATCATGTGCTAATCATAAACTCTCCCCTCAGGCTTTCAAACAGACATATTTAATCTTAAAAGAATACTTAATAATTTCAAGAATATTATATATTATATTATAATATTTTGTATCTGGGCGGCATGGTGGCACAGCAGGTAGTGCACGTGCCTCACAGCAAGAAGGTCGCTGGTTCGATCCCCTGGTCGGGCAGGACCTTTCTGTGTGAAGTTTGCATGTTCTTCCCATGCATGAGTGGGTTCTCTCCGGGCACTCTGGCTTCCTCCCACAGACCAAAAACATGTTCATTAGATTGATTGGTGACTCTAAATTGCCCTTAGGTGTGAGTGTGAATGGTTGTCTGTCTGCGTGGCCCTGCAATTGACTGGCGACTGGTTCAGGGTGTACCCTGCCTCTCGCCCAATGACAGCTGGGATAGGATCCAGCCCCCTGCGACCCTGAAAGAGATAAGCGGTATAGAAAATGAATGATAGAATGATTTTTTTATCTGCATGTTAAAAAGTTTGACTAAAGGAATGATAGCATGGTCATGCATCCACCAGCCATTTTAATAGGCACACCCAGAGCCAACCACAGGAATTCCTGGGCCCCTGGAAGTCCTGGTACATGGGCCCTCAGATGTAGCCTCCTGCAGCGTTAGTGGCCTTGGGGTTATATATACAGGCTGTAGGTCTTGAACGGACTAGCTAGGTTCAAATCTGATCAGTGCTTCCTATTCTGCATGTCCTTCTGATTTTCATCTCTCCACTGTCCTGTCAATCAAATAAAAGCATACCAAGCCCAAAGTATAAAACGACTAAAGGTATTAAATAGTGATGCACTCTGTCTCCTCTGAGCTTTAGTGATGAATATAAAAAATGCTTGCGACAGGTCTGAGCAACAATGAATGGGCAACAGTGAATATATGATGATTTCTGTTGCTCTAATATCTAACGGTGAGGCTTTTAGTTTAAAAATATATATCATTGCTTATAAAATAGGATAGACCGTGTCTTTGCTAACCTCTGGCCCCATCATGACTCTGGGACCCAGAAAGTTTTCCCCCTCCTGATGAGTAGCATTGGTCACACCCATTCAACTGCTCATCAAACAGCTAATCAGCTAATCACATGGCAGAAACTTTATGCATTTAAACATGCAGATATGGTCAAACAGCCAGCAGTAGACCAAACCCAGCACTAGAATGAAGAAGAGAGGTGATTTAAGTGACTTTAAACAAGGTTGGTTGTTGGTGCCAGATGAGATGGTCGAAATAATCCAAAAACTTCTGATCTTTCACAGACAACTATCTACATGGTCTACAGAGAATGCTGGAAAAATGGGAAAAATCCAGTGAGTGTCAGTTCTCAGGGTGGAAATGCCTGGTTGATGCCACAGGTCAGAGGAGAACGGCCAGAGTGGTTCAAGCCAATAGAAAAACAACCAATAGAAAGGCAACAGTAACTCAAATAACCACTCATTACAGCTAAGGTATACAGACGACCAGTTCTTGTCTTTGCTTTTTCCAAAGTTGGCTTTTAGTATTCAATAAATATTTGCTAAGATCTACTTTGGATTTGATAGCCCCACTGAGACAGAACACCATTACACGTCTGAGACTAGCTCCATGGTTTAACCCTAAAACTCATGCTTTAACACAGACATCCTGTAAATTACAAAGAATGTGGTGCTTGGATGAGTCATGTGAAATTTGTCAGGATTGTCATATTCAATAAATGACAACCTCATGGCATTCTTGAGCTGCTAGATAATTATTGAGGAAAAATAAAAATAGTCCTCGGTATCTTTTGAGCACTGGAGCAAGGCTGACACAGAGTTAAAGCTCAATTGAGCCAGTTATCCCCCTAGTCCTCACTGTGAGGACTTTAAAATTACCACCTGCCCTGACCTGGGCCTAATGTGTCCTAGACTGCTTTTCTCCAATAGACCTTCAGGAACTAAATTCTGTTATCTCCTCCTCCAAACCACTAACCTGTCTTTTAAACCTGATCCCAACTAAGCTGTTGAAGGAGGTTTTTCCTTTGGTTTGTACATCTTAGTTTGACACAGTATACCTTTATTGACTGGCTATGTGCCACAGTCTTTTAAAGTAGCTGTAATCAAACATCCTCTCAAAAAACTACCCTTAGTTCAGCTGCATTACCTAACTACATGCTTATATCTAAAATTCAATTTGCTGCAAAGATCCTTGAGAAAGTAATGGCTCATCAGCTTTGTGACTTCCTTTAAAACAACAACTTGATTGAAGATTTTCTGTTCACTGTAACACAGAGACTGTTCTAGTTTAAGTGACAAATGATTTACTCTTAGCGTCAGACAATGGACTCTCTCTGTGCTTGTCTTGTTAGATCTCAGCGCAGCTTTTGACACCATTTTTGTCACCACGTCCTTCAACGGAGATGGGGGAAATAGTTGGGATTGCAGGAACCCCTTTAAATTGGTTCAAGTCCTACTTATTATATCAATACCAGTTTATACACATGAACAATAAGTCTTCTTCGCACACCAAAGTTCCTCATAGAGTTTCTCAAGGTTCTTTGCAAGGTTCAGTTCTCTTCTCCTTATATATGCTCTGACTTTGTGATGTCCTGAGAAAAAATCTTCGTTGTTTTTTTGACAATACTCAACTGTATGTATCAATGAAGCCAGGTGAAACAAATCAGTTATCCAAACTAGAAGCGTGTCTAAAGGACATAAGGATCTGGATGGCCAGAAATGTTTTTCTTCTTGCGTCAGACTAGACAGACGTTCTTGTGCTGGGCCCCAAACACCTTACAGAAAGCTTTTTTAATGATGCAGCTGCCCTTGATGGCATCAGCCTGGCACCCAGTGCATATTTTGGCTCACCAGACCTTATGATGAAAAAATATGCGATGGGAGCAAGGAAATAAGGTGAAGTCTGGGTGGAAAACTCAGTTGTTTGTGTTCACATATATGGCTCACCCAGGTAAAGTCTGGATAATTTCAGGAGCATTTTTGCAAGTGTAAATGGGTTTATAGAGTGACATTTTACTAAGGATAAATCTGCCCAAAGTGTGACATGTTAGGCCCAAACTGTTGTTTTTTTCTGCCCACATGGGGATGCCCTGAACAGAGTGTCTTAAAAACTTCACCCTGGCAGGAGTTTTTCAAAATGTGCATTTTCAGTGATCCAAAATGCTGCTTGTGTGTGGAAAGACGGCAGAACTGCACATAAAAATCCAAGTTTCCAAATATACCTGCCCATGTGTTGGTCTTTCAGTGGTATGGCCCCACATGCCAAATCTTAAAGTTTTTAATCATAATTTTGGTCTTATCTTAGTGCTCTCTATTTAGCACAAACAGTATAATGGTATCAATCTTCTGATTTTTTTCATTGCAGGAGAACAAGTGCATATATTCCAAAACTTCAGAGTACTCCTTAAAGATATGATGTTCATTTAAAACCATGTAATGACAGCATGCTGTTTATCAAACTAACTGCTTACTTTTCCAGTGAAGAGGCTCTGTTAGCTTATTTAATCTACAGTATGGGCCAGACAAACATCAGCCACAGTTGAGCAATGAGAGAAATATTATTCGTTCTGTTCCAATCTCATCCGTGAGGATGGGTATTGGTGAGTGACAAATGAAAGCCTAAGTACTTCTGGACGGCTCTTTGATTTATTCTGGATGAATCATCGATCCACTTGTTGATGTTCAATCAAAGAGCCATAAAATAAAAACAGGTCGGTCTAACCTTCTCTGGTTTGTGGGGTTGATTTGTGGAGCTGATGTGGAGAACTTTCTCTCTGCGCCGCTCTGTTCCCGGATCCCGAGTCCTACGGTCATATGGACCAACACACTCTTTCCACCCTGCATACATAGGAGGGCACACAAAGTTAAACATTAGTGCTCACATGCAGGCGTCCATACACATGCATACAATCAAGCGCACACACTCACACCCTGTAACCTCACTATGGTCCCACACAGCAGGCCTGCCATAAATCAATGGGCAGGATCGTGTCTGCCAGTTAGACTAAACAAGAGCATTTGTGAGGATTTGCTCTTGCCCATTAATCATCTTGACAGCTTGAAAAACACATTTCCCCTTTAATGACTGTATTTGGATAATCAGCTCTGTTTCCCTTCCCGCCCTCTCCCTGGCTCTCCCGCAAACCCCCTCCCCTTTTTTTTTCATTTTGCCCCAAGCTCCATGATCAGCGTATGTGTAGCTCAGTATTAGGGGAGGAGAAGGTGGAGGGAGGGACTGTGGAGGTGAGGGAGGGGTCTCTTGACGACTAAAAGGGCTCTCCCAAAAAGTAAAAATAATCACGCGCCGCCTGTGGAAAAACGTTTTTTTCAGGCTCACTCACCAAACCACAGGTCCTGAGCTAATATAAATCTGTGTATGTGAGCGCACACTCTGACACTGACACCGGCCGCCTAATTCAAACAGAGGAGCCATGGAGGGAACTCGACCGCTGACATGAACCATGAAGGACCTAATGTGGAAAGGTTGTCAGGAATGTGTGAAAATGTGTGTTTGGGGAATAATGGTTGATTTGATGGTGAGCTCCAGGAGTTTATTTTTTTATTAATTTTTTTAAAAATGGAATTTAAAAGGAAAACGGCACTCAAATGCAGTTTATGAGCTGAGTATAAACTTTGGATGCATCAATGAAAAGATTAAAGCAGAAAAAGTAGTCAGTAAATCTCTGGAGCTTTTATACAACAGGCAAAATGATGAAGTTAAACCCTCCTGTCTCATTAATAAAGTAACACATTGATGATTGTGTGATCTTTTTAGTGTGTTGCCTTTAAGGACACACTAAAAAGATCGCATCATCATATTAATTGCTACTTTCACAGTTTACAGTATTTTATTAATTTAATTTATGAATTGAATCTTTAGTTCAAGTCATAAATAAGTCAAAATAAGCATTTATTCTTTAAAAGTTAACCTCTTGATCTAACCTTGCAATGCTGCTGGATCCGCTTGATTCAATGTCTATAATCACGCAGATCCATCTTGCCAAGCGCCATTCTACAATGATTGCGCTTTGCCCGAAGCAGCATGACCCAATCAGCATCCTTCAAACAGGAAGAGCTAAGAGTGAGATGACTGCAGGAAGTGACTGCTCATACACAGATTAGCACGGATGCTAACAGCCTCATTAGCAGTTTTATCTGAATGAAAAATCAACAACAACACTGGAAGCATTTCTGGGGAGTAAGGATATTTTCACCCCTCTTCTGACATGTTTTACTGCATTTTGTTCTTCGACGTGGCTCATGTTGTGTATTTAGCCCACCTACTAAATTATCTGATTGTAATAAGTGATAGAATTTGCAGCTTAATGCAAAAATTAATCCATCTTAAAAGAGTATTTGGTAGCACAAATGTTTGGACAAATTCCCAAGGCACACCTAGACTTGCCTCAAGGCACACCAGTGTATTCTGCCATACCATTTGAGAACCACTGCACTAGAGCATCTTTGGGATGTGGTGGAAGGGGAGATATGCATCATGGATGTGCATCTGACAAGTCTGCAGCAACTGTTTTATGCTATTGTGTTACTATGGACAAAAATCTCTGAGGAATGTTTCCAGAAGATTGTTGAATCTACACCACAAAGAGTTAAGGTGGTTTTAAAGCAACAGGGTGTCCAAAATTGTAGTAGTAAGGTGTACCTTATATAGTGGTCAGTAAGTATGTCTTTTAGATATGAGAATTAAAAAATCTACAGACATGACATTTTAAATATGTACTTTTCCTACTACACTACTGTCAAACTGTTTCCTGTCTTCTTCAATGTGATCTTATAATTGAAAATGATTATGGTGCCTTTGAGACCGTTTGTTTTTTTCATCATGCATAAGACATGTACAAGCTCATCTTTCAGCAGAAACATAGAGTGGGAAAAATAATAGAAATTAAAAAAACATTTCAGCTCACAGTTTTTTATTTAAAAGATTGAAGAGTCACCCCTCAACCAAAGTTAAAACAATCATTGCTGCTGTTGTACATATATCCAGGTACTCAGTCATTTTTAGCTTTAAGCACATTCAGACATGCTAGGAAACACGGATCATATGTTTATTTAGTGAATGTGTAATGTGTACTGGTGAGTCCTTGTGTGTGTGTGTATGTATGTATGGGCTTGGCTCCTGCTTGGTGTTGACAAGTGGAATAATAGATCTGTTTGAACAGTTGTGACTCAGCCATGTCTGAATACCACACAGCAGCTGAGTGATGTAGACACATACACACACTGAGGTCACACTCATGCCACTCAGGAAATTTCTCAGCTGTGTCCAGTGAGTGAAGAGCACAGGCTTAAGAAAGTGTTTGACAAAGTCTGAGTGACGTCAGAAAGTTTAAGCCTCATTTACACGCTGATATTTTGGCCAACTTTTTCCAACCTATAGAGAAACGCTGAGCCACATGGAGCTAAGTCAGTTGGGCAATGCTGATGTTTGTAGGGTACAACAAAATTTAACACATGCTTTAAAATGTCCAACATTTGATCCAACATGCTTGCAAACGCCTGCAAGAGTTGACCTTCCGTTACTCCCCAATTCCCTCAGTTAAGCATTTATCTTGGTTGGCAAACCTTGGGTCCTGCTGGCCTGAACTTTTACATCAGCTCCATCAGGTTTATAGATGTTTCCTCCATAGGACTGGACTCCTGTGGTATGATTTAGACGTCCTTTTTGGGACTCCTCTTGGCATGGTGTCAGAACACTGAGATCAGCTGCAGCTGCACCGGCTGAAATAGCATATATTTCCACTTTATATGGCGTTTGTTGAGGGATGTCACAATATGTTTGTGCAACATTCAGCAGCACCAGGCTTTGTTAGGATAAATTTCCTCTTAGTTGAGAGTGCTACCCCTGCTTTTAATCTATGCTGGCAAACGTTAGAAATCTGTCTATAATAAACCAGTTGGCTGTTGGGAAACGTTATACTCCACCAACGTTTTTCTCCCCTTTAGTGGACTGTTGTTATACACAACAAAATTTACCTGGGGCGTGTACTTTCACCAGAATTTTGATGATTACTCAGTGTTGGTCAATGTCACCTACCAAACGCTGATGTGTACATGCCTCTTAAGTTAGCAGTTTGTTTTTTTTGAAGCCCAGCTGTGGCAGCCACCATAAACATAGCATTTAGTGAAAGGCCAGTATCATTAAGTTTTCAGGTTGGCCATCTGTTTTTCTGCCTGTACTTACAGGTCAAATCTTCCATCCATCCATTATCTATACTGTTTGTCACTTTTGGGAGCTGGACCCAGCTTGCATTGGGTGAGAAAAAAATGGAGAGGTGAAAAGTACCCTAAGCTGGTCAACAACCAGTCACATGGCTAAAATGTAGAAACAGACAACCATTCGCACACGCAATCTCACGCTCAAGGGCAATTTAGAGCCTAAAGAGCATGATTCTGGCCTGTGGAAGGAAACTAAAGTACCCAGAGAAAACCCCTGCATGCACATGCAGAGCATGAAAACTCCACACACAGAGGTCCAGACTGACCAAGGAGTCAAACCAGCAACCTTCTCATTGTGAGTTACTTATTAGATTTCTAAAGTCATAGATCTAGGTCACATAGTTTTATAGTCATCTTTTTCTTGTGTACATATCTCAAGAACCCTTTGCACAAATGTTTGTTCTGACTCAAAGATGAAGAGATTAGATTTTGGAGGTCATATATCTGAGGTCAAAGTCATGGAGCCCTGTGCTTAGCCATTGCTTGTGAACTTGGTATGTCAAGAATTCTTCCAAGGGTTTTCCATTATAATTTGCACAGTTGTCCTCAAATGACAATGAAACTATTACATCTTCATTGATCCAAAATCAATTTTAAATTACTTCTAAGATCTCATGGGACTAGAAATCTCAGTCTAAGATCAATTAAACCTTGTCCCTTCTGTTTTTGTTTCTGGAACAAAACAACAATAGTTTTAGTGAATTCTGTATCAGGGTTACCAGTGTCAACAATGTTCGCGTACTGCAGTGTGTATGATATTGTGGCCACTGTATTGGGATACATGTTGTGTCATTGGGATGCTGGAAATACTCAACCCCAGAGTCACATTATGGGGTCAAAACAACAAAGCTTATAGTTTTAAAAGTAGACAAAAAGTGCTTCCATAGTACGTTTCAGACCTGAAATTTATACAGATGCAGTGGGATCCACAGCAGCTATCAGAGGACTGCCGCAGACAGTCTGTGGGCCAGTTCAGATCGGAAGAGGGAGCTCGACAATCCAGGTGTCTCTGGAAATATGAGGGGTCTTCCCCCCTCTCCAGAGTGACCATGCTAATGCTCACGAGAACATTCTCAGGCATAGGCAAGGTCAGACCCAGTCTAAGCTTTAATGTGACTTATAGTGGGTCTGCAGTCTGCCTCTTGTGGTTATTTAAAGAACTGCACTACTTACTATTCTGCACCTACTTCATTTTGGTAAAACAGGTTGATTCTTGGTGAAGAAAGATGAGATATTTTTGTGTTTTGTAATGCTCTGTCTCAGTGAAAAAATATTAACTTTACCGCTTTAATCTATGTTATTATTAATCATATGACATAAATGAATTAAAAGAAGCAAATTATCACACTGACCTTTACAGTTAAATAAACATTCCAATGATGTTTGCTCCAGTTTTTGAGTCTAAACAAATTTTTTTCTGCTGTCCAGCCATCTTTACTTTCAGAAAGGCAAAATCTACTTTAATTGGACAGCAATAATCCTGTCAGAAATCTAAGGAGCTGATGTTAAAGTGGGCATTAACTGTGTATCCTGGCATGCAGTGCACTGCACAAGATGAGTGTAATCATCATAATTGCAACCTCGGAGTCTTGATGCCCATCCATTAGAGACATTTAACCGTCATGAGCCCTGCGATGCTCTGAGTGTGTACATTACAACCACAGGCCGTCCCAAAGTGGAAGATGAAACCAAGGTGTCAATCAGAGAGTGAATCCAGACCATCACAGCTGCCCCTCTATCTCTGCCAAGGCACGTTCATCAGCCAGCACTCATGACATCTTCCTCAGTGAACTCCCTGCGTGGCGGTAAATGAAATCCAGCTGGACACGCAGGCCAAGTGCTATTAGCGGAACACCAAACTGTAATTGAAGCATTCATTTCAGCACTGTTGGTTAGGAAGGGTATGTCTATTAACAGGACTTGCTCACACCACTGGAACTTTTGGAGAGACCA
Organism: Cetoscarus ocellatus; assembly: GCA_037902135.1. NCBI lineage: Eukaryota > Metazoa > Chordata > Actinopteri > Labriformes > Labridae > Cetoscarus > Cetoscarus ocellatus. The sequence continues at coordinate 1,371,411 of JBAMNC010000436.1, forward strand.
CAGCAGCTCCGGGCAGCTCTCCATACTGAGGCCAGCTGAGGTTTGTGGAGGTCAGGGATGGATGAAAATGAAATCAGGAGCACTATTTTTCTTTTTTAAAACTAAAGCTGAGCTGACAACCACACTTTGACACTAATCAATAAACAAAATCAACCAGACTGCAAGAAATATGCAAGCATTCAGAATTTAGGCACGCTTTCTTTTGCAATTTGATGTGAAGGAAAAAATAATAATAGCAGAAATTTAACACAAGCATTTGACAGTGTTGTTGTGCAAGGATGTTTGACATGTTATTGTTACTACACTAATTTCCAGCAAATATTATTCATACAATTTTCAAAGAATTATAGGATCAAGCCATGTTGTAAAGACCTCTCTCACTCCGAGACAACATTTACACCCCGCATTCATGCTCAGTTATCAGACACCTAAAGTAATCCTCAGTGCTGGGAATGACAACCCCTCAATGTGGACAGAAGATAGTTTGATATTTAATATCACAGACTGTGGGAGGTGGTCAAAGATGTCTGCATCTAGACTGGTCCAGTGTTGAAGACACTAATATAAAGGCATCCATAAAGACCTGCTAAAGAGGCACCTCTGGCCTCTTATGCTGCTTTTCCATTTGTGCTATCTGCCCAACTTGGCTTGACTTTGCACAGTTTAGATACCACCCTCTTCATTTTCCATTACAGTATAGACTTTATCAGCACCTCTTTAAGGTAGGCGGGATGGCCATATTGTGTGACACTATGGTGGCATCCTCACAATAACAAAAGAGGAACCAAAAGCAGTAGAGATACTGTCTCCTGTGTGGCTTTTTTTCTGAGTGAGGACATGAATTTGATCCCAAAGACGGTTGCAAGTAGCAAAACAATACACTATACAAGCAGAGGAGAGTTTAAGGAGTTATACAGCATTACAGAGCTGACAACATGGGGCATTTCATTTCTGTATAAATACCCCTATCTTGTAGCGATTCTCTGACCATCCAATGGTCAGCAGAGTCTCCATGTCATGTTTAGTCTTGGCTCAGCTTGCTTGGAACCCGCTGGAGTTGCCACAAAAAACTGAGCCAGGTTGGTAGACTTTCCTTAATGGAAAACCAAAACAGTAAAGTAAAGCCAAGCTGAGTTGACCTGATACAACAAAGAGGAAAAGTCATGGGTATCAAAACATGCTTGTTTTGGGTAGCACCACTTTCAGAAGCCCATATTTTGTTTGTTTGAGTTTCATATGCCCTTAATGTGTCTTTGGGTGCTTTCACACCAAACACATTTGGTTCAACTGTTTTTGAAAGTTCATTTCATTTGGGCTGGTGTGAAAGCTCATATGAACTCTGGTGCAGACCACATCACCCAACTCTGGTGGGGGTTAGGTTCACTTCCAGGTGGATCAGAGTTTGGTCTGTGGTGGGTGTGAAAGTAGTTCAAACCAAACAAGGACCAAACAAGGTAGGCGAACTAAGGGAGTAAATTGTGGCTTGGATATTGCCTAATATCACAACAGAAAAGCTAGTGTAGCATTCACTGTCAGTATAGCTAGCATAGCTAGCACCGCCAGCCTCTGGTCCTGGTCCTTTACACATCCGTTTATATGCATGTGCCACCCGATTTTTTTCCAGAAACTAACATGTAAACTGTTTTATAAATACACACTGAGGTGTGCTGATTAGTTAAAACTGATTTCTGATTGCAGGGCGGCACGGTGGTGCAGCAGGTAGCGCATGTGCCACACAGCAAGAAGATCAGTAGTTTGATCCCGGAGTCGGGCATAGTTTGCATGTTCTACCCATGCATGCATGGGTTCTCTCCGGGCACTCAGGCTTCCTCCCACAGGCCAAAAACATGCTAATTAGGTTGATTGTTGACTCCAAATTGCCCTCAAGTATGAGTGTTAGTGTGAATGGTTGTCTGTCTCTCTATCTGGCCCTGTGATTGGCTGGTGACCGGTTCAGGATCTATCCCGCCTCTCACCCAATGTCAGCTGGGATAGGCTCCAACCCTCTGTGACCCCAAAAGGGATAAGAGGTGTAGATAATGGATGGATGGATTTCTGATTGCTGGCTGTCACTGGAGCTGTGTGGTCGATGTTAAATATGAGCTAAGAGACAAAGTGTTAAAAATTCAGAATTCTTTAAAAATGTTATTCCTTTTATAAAAACAAACAGATACATTTCTACATGTAAGGATCTTAAATTTCTCATTGAGTCATAATCAAAATCAAACAACCTGCTGAAGAGCCTGTAAGTCTTTACTGTGGCTTTTGTAGTTTTCACAGGGAGCATTACAGCATGGCTGAGTGCAGATATGAAGGAGAGGGGAGCTGTATGTAAAGCGGTCAGTCACAGGGTTTGTGCAGAGAAATAAAGCAGAAAGTGTGTGACAGGCCCTGATGAGCGATGTGTTCACGCCATCTGGGTTGCTTTAACACTGCGGTCACTGTTGGATGCCGAGGGCTCTGTATTGTGTCCTGATGTTAAACACAGGGGTGGTAGTCATGGAGCTGAGGTTAATGTTTTGTTCTGGAGACACACAGAGTGAGTGAGTGAGTGGGAGACACAGAGAGACTGAGCAGCCCCCCTGTCTCTCTCTCCCGCTCTCTCTCTGTCCAAGCTGTCAGTGGGGATGGTGAGCCGGGTAGAGCTGGCGTCTAATTGAAGAGCAGCTCCACACCCTGTCGTCATTAATCACGGGGCCTGTCAGCCGGCTGCTCAGGACCTCACAGTGACACTCCGCACCGTCTCAGCGCTGACGCACACAGAGGAAAATATTAGTCCCACCATCACCATCAGTATCCCTGCTGATAGATGCTACTGCGTCTTTGATTACAACTCATCCTGAATCACTGCTACATCAGCACGGTCTTTGACACAGATGTCCTTTGGCTCTAAATCATACTCAGACTTGTCCGAGAGCTAGAATAATGCTGAAAACTATGAATAAGGACGATGCCCTTACAGTCACACAGAGTGTTTGCACAAACAGTTACGGTAAGTCTAGCTAACACTGGATCTCGACTGGTCTTTATACAGATTGCAACAAAACAAAACAAAAATAATCCTTGTTTAGACTCCAAATTGCTGGCAGTTGGCTGGAAATTGGATTGAACTTGGCTGGCATTTGGCTGGGAGGGGAAATTGAAGCGGCTGCAGCTGTACCTGCATTTCCACCAGGTAGTCTGATTTAGTTTGGCTCAGTATGATACACAATTACAGCTGTTTCCACTGGCAAATAAGGAGAAAGGTACCCAAATGACAGGCCCATGCTGACACACTTTTGGCACCCATCTGTAGTGTCACTGAAGTCTGTTGATCGGTCATAAAAATTGTCAGTTTCCACATGATAGCAGCTAAAATGAAAATACATACCTAGACATGTTCAAATATGCTTTGGAGTTAGAGTAATATGCTCACTGCTGTTGCTGTAAAGATTGTTGTAACCTTGCAGTGCAGCTGGATCCACCTGATTCAGTGTTTGTCAGATCCATTTTGTTAAGCTACAGTCTAGAACGAAGAATAATCTCATTGTTTTGGTGCTGATTTCCTGTCTTTCTACTTTAGCCCCAAGGCTAGCCCACATATACACCACAGTCCATGCCGGCTTCGTGCACCCTCAGCTTCTCAAAACATGTAGATCCTCCTCCGTATAATCTGGTTCAAAAAGGTAAGGTTTTGAATCTGCGTCAGTCCCGAAGAAATCATCCTCATCCTGTGTCATAAAGTCGGCCATAATCCTTAGTAGCAATATTCTTCCACTTGTAAACAGAGGCTTTGGTTTGTTGACATGCTGAGAAGCACTTGCTCTACCTCTTCCAATTTTCCATAAACCTTGCACAGCAGCTGGATCCGCCTGGTTCAATGTCGGTAATCAGCCAGATCAATACTCTGATTATAGACATCAAATCAGGCAGATCCAGCTTTAGGTTACCAAAATTCACACACAAGCAGAGCATGTGTGTACAAATAGCAGATCTTTGAGCTTCTATGCAAAAACAGTTTTTGCCTCTCTGGGCACTAATTTAGCACCCACTAAAAATGTGCTCAAACCCACTTTTGGGGTAAAGGGTTGGTGAGAACTGCTAGTCTGAATGACCTGACATAAGGGGTGACTCACTCTTAAAGCCATTTATTAAGAAGGTAGAATCGATAAATTGGCATGGCTTTGTCACCTCTAATAAGGTCTATTAGATCAACAAGGGACCTCTGTGTCTTAGTCTGGTAGTATGCTCTAATGGCAATCATATCGTGGTGGGTTCATGCCCTGCTCTGGTTGTCACATGTTAATGTGTCTTTGAGCAACACATTCATTCCCAAGTTGCTCCCACCGCTGCGTCAACAGCATGTGAATGGATATGAAGGGGTCAGGATATGTTGACTGATACAGAAAATCACTTACATAGGAACTTCAACCAACAGTCTGTGAATGTAAGGGTGAATGGGTAAAGTTCTTCTGTCTGTCCCAGCTGTTGGTTGCATACTTTTCAGCCCTGAGGTTGGGATCTTGTGCACCAGATATGAGGTGTGGAAATTACAGGCAACTCATATTTACAGTGATCTCTGTAATTTAAAAAAAGGGGCAATTAATTAAATGATTTCTATTCTTATATGGCCTGGTACAAATGATCCACAGCCAAGCACAGATCCACTCCCAGAGTCCTGTAATATGGGGTACTATTTACATATCAGAGATGCAGTTATCACCAAAGAGAAACAGTTTGAACACATCTTGGTAGTAACTGGGCCTAAATGTGCAGTATTTAAGAAAACATAAACCAAGACTAAAATGTTATCTGTACTCAATGATCCAAACAGAGGCCGAGGATCAGCAGCTTCCACCCTGTGGACAAAGGACTGGTGAATGAATACACACACAGGCTCAGATGGGCGACATAAATGGAGTGTGTGGGTGTTGACTCAGCTGTGAGAGTGTGTGGGGGAAGAAGATGGATGGAGGAGATTGATGAGTGCGGGGATAGGGAGAATAGTGAGGCATTTGATGAACGAGTGTAAACTGGCAACAGTGGAATTAATTCCACCTCGCCGACAAGATTGAAAGTTCTCCCCTCTGAATGACCTCCAGTGTGAATCATCCTCTCATTCAAGCCAATGGAACCAGTTATTTATCTACAGCATCCAGAAAATCTTCATTTAGACATAGAGAGCAGAGGAGCACCAGAGATGAGTGCCTTTACTCTTTCAGAGAGAATTTATCTGCACTTCACTGATATGACTTTAGGGGGCAACACAAACCAGAGTATCCCTGGAACAACTGGGAGTCACAAAGGAGAATGTGACACCTGAATATAAGTGACAAATGGTGTTATGAACAAAAATGCAACCTATATTTTGTCCAGTCTACATTAACTTTGTCAAAAAGAGGCGATACATGTGGCCCCGGGCTATTTTCTATTTACCACTGTCACTGGACCGAGTATTTTCTGTGGCACCCTCTTTGGAAGCTTAGACTTTTTTCTTCATTAAACCCTTAAATTAGTTGTGTCAACATATATTGCAACATATTTTCCTAGTTTTCAATGTATAAAGGCTTAAATAACACAAATACATTTTTTCCACATTAGGAATTTTATGATCATCTTATAGTCCTTGTTTCTTTATATGTTGCTTGTTTGTGTACACATTTTAAAAATAGACTGTAGAGCAGCTGTCCCTGATCTCTCCTGCACCACAGATCAGTTTTATATAAGACAAAGTTTTCGGGATCGGTCAACACAGGATGTCCGCATTCAACCAAACAAACATACACATGAAGTAGATAATAAATATCATTCACTGTTGCACAGGATCAGGATTGAGCTGAATATGAGGATGTGACTGTATTAGGTTACATCATAAATAAAATACAAACTTGTTTATGTTATTTAATTGGATAATAAAAATATGAATAATGTTCTAACATTTTACTTTAAAAATAAAACAAAGAGAAGCCGGAAAGACATTATTTGTTCTCAACAACCGCTGTAACAATGACATTTACTAAGTTAGACAGCCAAAAGTCCCCTGTTAAGGTACTGTAGTTATAATTCAACAGTGACACATTAATGTTGTTGGAGCAAGAACACAGAAATGTTTTACATGTATGTGGAGGAAAATGTTTGAAAATGGCGTTAATACAGTGCTGATAGTTTGGATTCTGTCTTTTAGTCATCAGTCTAAGCTGTTCTGATGTTTGTATTAATTAGTGTATTTTACCCATTCTGACGCTTGAATTGTCCCCCAGCACAGTTATGTTCATGCAGCCAAAGCTCTCTTGTGTTGGGTAACCTCCAGTAACAAACGTTGAGTCAAATATATTTACATTTATGCTCATATTTCTGTTGTCCAAGCACAGTAGCTCACAGACAACAGGGAGATTGTCTCAGGTCTGACTTTTTAGTTATCACAGATGTGACAGAGACAAGAACCTGATGTGGCATGTGTTAACAGTCAAGCCACACAGATGGATGTAAGAAAATCAAGTAATTTATTCAAATAAAACACACTGCTGACTCTGTTAGTCATAAAGGTGACTTAAATTCAGTAAGGGCTGGTGCCAACTGATCCATGGCCTGGCTGCTGGCCTGGTTCGGGACCCTTGCTGTAGGTCATACTAGATGAAGTGTCACCCTCGATAATAATAAAAGGATCACGTGATGTAATCCAGATGGTTCAATATATATATATATGTATATATATATATATATATATATATATATATATATATATATATATATATATATATATATATATATATATATATATATATATATATATATATATGTATCGTATGGACATGAACCACTCTGTTCTGTTACAGAGGATGGCCTGAGTTGGGTTTTCTTTGAAAGCATTAAAATGTTTTCAAATGTTCTTGGGTGGTAGAAAGCAGTCTGTTAAAGTTGAACATAACATTCACAGAAAACTCTCTACATTCAATCTAGTGCTAAATGCCAATAAAACAAAGATGTGCTTTTCCTGGTCTAAATCATAAGTCCATGGCAGCTGTTCGATTTAAAGCTTGGATAATGAGATAATGTTGTTAAACTTATCAATACTTTGGTTTCTAAAAGCTGAGGGTGTAGCTGAGTTTCTTCTATCAGATTGCTGCTTTCCATTTGTTGCAAGGACGAGACTTATTTAAGCAACATGTATGTCTGTGTCTGATTAAGGTGATATTCTTTACATGCATGCTACTTCATCTTCACTGAAAATGTTGGACTCTGTGTATCACGCTGCTCTGCATTGGGTTTCTGGCCTGGATTTCCACACACATCATTGTGTCTGTATGAGAGAGTTGGCTCATCTTTCTGAAGGATGGGACATTGGTACATTGTTAAAGGGCCAAATTACAAAATGCACCTTATTATTTATGTTTCTTTGCTGACTCAAAAAAAAAAAAGTAGTTTTGACATTTGGTCTCATGGATTTGTCATGTTGGAGATTCCTTGAATTTGCTCTGTTTTTGGTGAATGAGTGTTTAATATACTAATTTAAAGAACTTTATTTATCCATTAGGCCCTTCATTTGCTCCATCATCTTGTTCTGACCTACAGAGTCACCTGAACCTGGAGTGTAGAATTAGTTTGGGAGATTTTAAAATCATTATTAAGGATCATTTGACCAGTGTGTTATGTTTTTTCTTTGTTATGTGTGAAGCTTTTTTTTTTTTTTTTTTTTTGCTGCTGTCTTTGCCAAGACTACCTTGCACCAGATATTTTCTTAAAGGGAATGCTCCAGTGTTATTTAAGGTTAAATAATTAAAAAGAAAAAAAAAAAAAAAGGACAGCATGGTGATGCAGCCGGCTGTGCACTTGCTTCACAGCAAGAAGGTTGCTGGTTCGATCCATGTCAGTCGGGGCCTTTCTTGTGGAGTTTGCATGTTCTCGATGTACATGTGGGTTCTCTCTGGGCACTCTGGCTTCCTCCCACAGATCAAAGACATACTCATTAGGTTTATTGGCGACTCCAAATTGCCCTCAGGTATGAGTGTGAGTGCGAATGGTTGTCTGTCTCTTTAAGCGGCCCTGTGATTGGCTGGCAACCGGTTCAGAGTATAACCTGCCTCTCGCCCAATCTCAGCTGGGATAGGCTCCAGCCCCGCACGACCGCAAAAGGGATAAAAGGTATAGATAATGGATCGATAGATTGAAGAAAACCTGGGGCGCCCTGGAAGCACCAACCTCTGCCAAGGCATTTCTGACATTCCTAGCCAATATATAAACCAAAATGTGGAAATCTGTCCTATCGTTCAATGTGGACAAACCATTAAAAAATTCCTGGATCCACATCAGGATTCGTATCACAAACAAAATCTAACCACTTCTTCCTTCTGACATGAGCAACATTCCCTGAAAATTTCATCAAATCTGTAGAAACTTTTGAAGCTATGAGCAAAAACCTGGTAAAATCATCCATCTCGCAATGTTCCCAAATCCTAAAAAACTTCCAAAATTCCAGGTGCTGGTTTGGCGAAATGTTGAGGAACCAGGTGCAACCCATATTTATGCTCCTGCCAGCCAGGGTTCAAGTCCAGCCTGTGGCCAGTTTGCAAAGGGTCCTCCCTCTAGTATCTCTCACCCCCTTTCACAAGTCAATCTCTTTCCTGTCAGTAAAGACATAATCTTTAAAGTTCTGAAATCTGTAAAGAACTTTCCAGTCATCCTGCTCACAGACGGGTTGATGGACAGACAAACAGACAAATGCTTTTTTAAATCTTTGGTAAATTTTGGGATTATTTGGACAAACTGTTTGTAATGACAACCCACCTTCAATCCCTGAGAGGAACAAATCGGACAGAAGCAAAAATCTGTCATAAAATCCTCAAGCATGCAGCCAGCCTCAGCCTCCAGCCCTGCATTTTTAAGTAAGTTTGTTTTCCTCACTTGGCTTCACTTTGTAAAGAAGAAAAATAAGTGCATTGTCCCACAGAGCGACCCAGAGCTGTAATCAGGGCGCTGTGACCTTGCTGGTATGGCGGGGGCTGGATGTGGTTTGGGAGGGTCATCCATTTTGTTAATGGTGCTGTCAAGTGACACCTGTGCTCGCCTTTCCCCTGTCTGGAGTGCTAATGAACCGCAGGAGTAGAGGAGTCTGGGAGTCGGGGTCAATAGCTGCCTCGGAGACTACAGCCTCTTCACTTTGTGCCACCTACACCCTGTCAGCTAAATAAAGTGGAGACATGGAGACATTAGCCGAGCAGAAACACTCCAATGGCAGCCGCGCGGCTTTAAGATAAACCCACCCCTTCTCTTCGAATTAGCATCTAACTGTGAGAACGCTGACTTCAGTTAAACCACAGCACAGCAGAGAGCAGCAAGAGAAAATAACTGCACATCAGGATGGAGAACCTCCATGTTTGTGGCTCCTGTGAGGGAGCCCGTGCTCCTCAGGGGACGTGTCAGGACTTTGATGAATATTTCTCTATTAACTGCCTCCCATTGTCAGCTCTGGCCTTTGTGTTTCGGGCCAATCCGTCAGAGCGTTAGGAGATCCTGGGTGGACACCTCCCTCAGGTCATTATTGAAGTCCCAGTGACCCAACAGCCACTCCATACAGCCATCCACTCTGCTGAGGCGGTGCTTTTCAGGACCCACAAACACGAATCAGCAATTATAAAGCTGCACCCGCAACAACAAAAGCAATGTGTGTGATGGAGAGGAGGAGAGATGGGAGTCCTCAGGGACAAGCTAACAGGGCTAATGTGACCTGGCCTGCCCTCTGTGGGACAGCCCTGTCAGCTGATATGCCCCATGAAATATTACCCAGCACTACATACAGCATGGACATAACGGTCTTTTCAGGCAGAAGATCGTAGAGGAATAGGGTCCAGCTGACACCTTTAAGGGCCATTAATGTACATACAGTGAATTTAAAGTCATGATTTAGAAAAATAAATCACCCTTTCATATGTTTCACAAGGTTTTACAAAACTGATAAAGTGTTTTAAAGGGTCTGTAACCGTGCTAGGCTGATCTAGTCCAGGCTTGACAGGTCTACATGTGGTGGTTGTAGACCTGTGCCAGTGTTATCAAGATCTAAAGTTAGTTTTTTAATTCACCTGCCAAAATAGGGGTAAATAAAACAATAATAAAAATAACCCAATCATGTGCACTTGTTTTACTGCTCAGTAAAACAAATATATCATCAGCCAGTCACATGGCAGTAAGTCAGTGCATTTAGGCATGTAGGCATGGTCAACACAACCTGCTTAAGCTCAAACTGAGCATCAGAATAGGGAAGAATTGTAATATAAGTGACCCTGAAGAGGACAAGGGGCTTGTCTGATTATTTCAGAAGCTGCTCATCTACTAGGATTTTTGCCTTCTAAAATTTACAGACAATGGTCCAAAAAAGAGAAAATATAAAGTGAATGGCAGTTCTCTGGGTGAAAATATCATGTTGATGCCAAGGTCCAGGGAGAAGAGCCAGGGTGGTTCAAGGAGACAGAAAGGCAACCATAACTTAAATAACTATGCATTACAACAAAGGTAAGCAAAACAACACTTTAAATCATGAAGCAGATGGCCAACAGCTTAAGGGGACCAAACTGAGTGCGACTCCTCTCAGCTTAGAACAGGAAATTGAGGCTACAATTTCTAAAGTCTTATCAAAATTTACTTTCTGCTGCCACATTCAGATGAAAGCGGCAGAATTTGCCATAAACAACATAAATGCATGGATCCATCCTGCCTTATATTGACATTTCAGGCAGTGGTGGTAGTGTATTGGAATGGCTGGGATTTTCTTGGCACACTTTGGGCCCCTTGGTACCAACTGAGCTTCATTTAAATACCACAGCCTGCCTGAAAATTGTTGCTGACTATCCCTTTATGACCAGTGTGCCCATCTTCTGATGCCTAATTCCAGCAGGATAACACTCCAGGTCACAAGGTTCAAAATATCTCAAATTGGTTTCTTGAACATGTGGCCTCCAAAGTTACCAGGGGCTCTAATTTCCTGATACAACTCAGGGTGGCGCAGGGTGGTGCAGCCTGGCACACCCCGTGCAGTGGTAATTTTGTCCGGCGCACCGCCATGCGCAGCCATTTTGGCAATTTGGTAGACCAGCTGCGCCGAGATGGGTGTGACGGTGCACCAGGGGGAGGTGTCAAAAGATTCAGCTTGGCACGGTGACAATTCCGTGCCAAAAAGACACGTGGAAGGTACGTGAAAGCCCGCCAGCTCCAACCTGGTCTATTCTTGGCGCAGGCGAGGCGCACCCCGTGCAGTGGTAAATTTGGCTGACAGGCGCGCTGTGCGCACACGTCATCAAAACCTCACAGGCAGGTATCCAGAGTGTCAGGCACATTTCAATGCAATAAACAATCACAACCACTATTTAATGTGACCGTCTGAACCAGCACATACATTTGTATCTATATTAATTGTCCCGTCACATCTGATGTCAGATCAGAGACGTTTGTCATAACTAACGAGTTCACGTCTCTCAGGCCAACCACAAACAGCCACATCATCCGATACGGAGTATCCGGCTTCTCATCTCATGAAATTCAAAAGAAAAGAAAAAAGAGAGAGACGCTCGCTGAATAAATGTAAGTCACTTGGTGTCTTAAGGATTTACCTGTGATTGCCCATATTTCTCTGTTTTAATCTTTATTCGTAACGTGATCTAAAAAGATGGAGTACATTATTGCAAGGAGGATGAGGAGGAGATATATTTTCACCTAAGGCACTGCTATTTGGCGATGACAGACCAGAAATGCAGGTGGATCACAAGCATGATGAATGGATTAGCCTGCTGCTGTGTTTAAATGTAATTATCACTCAATTTTGTACTCATATTTATGTCAAAGGAACAGATTACATCTGTCCCTCGAGGTGGTCCACACGGTGACGCGCATCGTGGCCTCCAATGCACGGCCCGGTGGCCCCTGCGCTGCAAAAGTGACAGCGGCTCTGACCTTCTTCGCCACTGAGGTGAAATTGTCACTGCGCCTCACCCGCAATGCATTTAAAGGTGAGGAGAGGCATTCATTTGATTGGTGAAGATCACACTCGGCTGTGTTAAACCCACTCACGTCTCCTCTCCTCCCTCTCTGTTACTTGCGGTAGGAGGGACGGAGGCGTGGGTGCGCCTCCCTGCGCCAGACTGTGCACGAAACTTGCAAAATGCCCTGGTCACACCCTGTTGGCATGGCGCAGGCGCGGCGCAGGGCAGGTGCGCCCCGCCCTGGCCTGGTCTACAAAATTAGAGCCCCAGATCTCAATCCATTGAAGCACCTTTGGGATGTGGTGGAATGATAGATTAGCATCATTTATGTGCAGTAGGTGAATCTGCAAATCTGTGAGGCTACCATGTCATTATGGACTATAATATCAATAATATCAGAGTTTGTTTGAAAGGGGCTATATTTATGTGTTAAAAGTTGATTTTACGTGATGCCAAGGCTTACTCAGAGAGACTAACCCACCGCCAGAATGACTGAGATATAAAAAGATGATGAATTCTGCAGGGCAAGTTTAGATGTACTTCACTATTCCCAAAAATCTGCCAAAAGTAATGAATCTGAGGCAAACTCCAGCCGAGACCTGATCTAATAGTATGACTGAATAAAAGAATGGGCTGCCTGGTTTGCTCACAGAGGGTAAAATACCGGGTGCTTAAACCCCAGTGTTTACATGGACTTTAGTATCTTAGCTGTAATTATTATTTTTTGTTCATGTATTCTGGTTTTGAGTTGGGCATGTAAACATCATAATTGCCACAGTATTCTGATGAAAGAAACATGTTCCTGTGGCAGGCGAAGGCCTCACCTCACTGTCTGGCAGCTCTTTGCTGTGGTTTGGTCGTGAAAAATGAACTTCAAAAGTGTTCGTGCAAATAAAACGAGTGATCAGAAACCAGGATGCTAGCATTTATCATGAATAGAGGGAAACTCGTAACCATGTTTCCAGTGTTAATTTTGACAGAACTTTTTAGTTTAGTTTTAGTCATAGTCTTTTGCCCTAAAATATCTTTCAGTTTAAGTCATAATTTAGTCATCTAAATTGTTTTAAATTTAGTCTAGTTTTAGTTAAGGAAATTTTACAAAATTTTAGTCAACGAAATCTACTGTAAATTTAGTCAACACAACTACAATCACACAACCAAAGTAGGCGTGATTCTTAACTTTTTTCTACTTTCTACATGGTGAAATTAGGTCTGATTGGATTAAGTCTCTGTCAAACACTTTAGTCTAGTTTTTATTTGTTGATGAAAATGTCAGTTAATTTAATTGTAGTTTTTGTCAATGTACACTTGTTTTTTTGTTTTTGTTTTAGTTTTAGTCTAGTTTTTGTCAGGGGAAAAAAGGTCGTTGATGAAAACTATGACGAAAATAATTAGTCGAAAAAATTATCTCTGCATGTTTCTCTATGTGCATGTAAACGCCAAATTCTGGGAATGATCAGAATCAGGATGGTGCTCAAAACCAGGATACTTGAGTCCATATAAACACAGGTATGCCTGTGATGAGATAAAAGATGGAGCTAGTGTTGGGCAACTGGCAGGTCAGGGTCCACATGTGGTCCACTTCTTTGCACCATGCCAAAGATCTACAGGCCAAATGCATTACAGCATAAAAATATAAAAAATTGTTTAATCATTTTCAAATACATGTTTTTTAATTGCAAGTGATTTGTAGACATGGTAGATATGATTATCTGCAATTGTGTTTGTAAAACTCATCAGAATTATTTCATGCATTTAGATGAAACAGTTAAATATACCTCACTAAGTGGTACCTTATCTCGATGTGAAGAATCAAAGACTTTGTATGAAGCGTACTTTAAACAACTAAGTTTGATTCCATAGCTGTAACTACTCTTGGGTGAGTTTTCAGAATTTATAAAAATATAAATGCACCTTTAATTAATATATTTTGTGACTCCATTTTTAAAATCGTGCCCGCCTAGACAATCTGTTACATGGCTTGCACTCAGGGAGACATGGTGATGCATAAGGAAGTAAAAACAATGTGTATGGATAATTGTTTGTTCTACTTAAATATTTATTTTCTGTCTTGTTCTTTTGATCCACTGCATGGTGTTTGTTGCTGTTTGCTTGTCCTCTGTGCATTCTTTCCCTTTGCATATCCTCTTCCGTGTATCTGGTTTAAAGAATATTCAAAATATTCAAAATACACCCTGGACCAGTTGCCAGCCAATTACAGGGCCACATAGACATACAGACAACCATTTAAACTCATACTTAAGGGCAATTCAGAGTCACAAGTCAACCAAATAAGCATGTTTTTGGTCTGTGGGAGGAAGAAGAGTGCCCTGAGAGAACCCACACATGCACAGGGAGAACATGCAAACTCCACACAGCCATCGCCCTGACCGACATGGGGATCAAAACAGCAACCTTCATGCTGTGAAGCATGAGCACTATCTGCTGCACCACTGTGCCACCTGTATTCTCTTTCTCTCTTCAAACAATAAGCTACAGCAGGGTAAAAGTAGATTTTCAACAGTTGAGCGTCTTCTTGTATCTTTATAGACAAAAAAGGTTTTAGCTTGTCACTGTGCATATACACAGACATGAGAAAACCTCATCTAAGACTAAAAGTTAACTCTGCAATTGAACATCATTAGTAACTGTAATCACCTCCACAGAGGAGGTCATGCTTTTGCTTACATTTATCTGTTTATTAGCCAGTCTGAGATATAAATCAAAAAGTTACAGAACCAATTTTAAAGAAAATTTCATGAGATATCACTCATGGCACAAGACAGAGATTATTTGATTGTGTTTTTTATCTGAATTTAGATTAACATTACAGGATAGGGCAGGTTTCCACATGTGTGATAATGTCAGAAATGACATGGCAGAGGTTTGTACTCTTGGAGCACTTCTAGTATTAGGTTAGAAACTGTAATCTGCTTCTTTGGTTTATGTAAATAAATAAGTAACACATAAATATGCACAAAGGCAATATGCATTACATGGTCAACAATATTGATAGCATGACACAGCAATACTGTGATAATCAATATATAGCAAAGATAAACTAGAGTAATATTTACACTATTTAATAAACAGAGGTATGAAATGGTTCTGATAAGGTTAATTTGACAGAATCTGACAATGAATGAGACATCTGAGATGAAACAATGTTTCAAATTCCAAAACTATATTACAGTAAAAAATGGTTTTAAAGGACACCTTTTATGATAACACTAAATACAAAAATATTGACAGACATAACTGACTCTTATACAGACTCCTGTGAGTTTTGTGCCATAACTTGTTCTATTAATTATTTATACTTGGAGCCAGTGTATTAATAAATGTATTGCACATGCCAGATTTTCATGATGTAGATATTTTTATTCCTAATTTGATCCTTTGGCATCAAGAACAAAATTCTATCAACTTGAAACCAATCCCTGACTTTGTGTTATGAAGCTCAATTGATTTAAGGAGTCACCAAACCTTCAGCCTGCAGCCTCCAGACGTACAGAATAACTTCTTAGGCAAAACATGCCATTACTATACATAATTTTCATGCCGTCATATACCTAAGCTTATTAAACTTGTTTTACACTAAACTGAATTTGTTTGACTGGAGCACCGTATTGACAGTTAAAACGAAACATTGGATATCATTTTGAATTAGTTTTTTTAATGCCATATCTAAAGTCCTGATGCTTGTGACAAAAAGTTAACTTATAAGATATAAAACACTGTTGGGCAGTAACTTGTAGTACATTACTGTAATTAGACTACTTTTCTGAGTAACTAGCTAAGGAAGAGATTTCAATTAGTAAACAGTAATACTATTTCAATGACTATTTAAAGTAATGCTGAGTTGTCATTCGTAGAGGTTGTTTCATGATTACATGCACACTGAGAAACTATCTGAAGCCTGAGTTTGTGTCTTGGGAGAAACAGACAGAACAGTGTTTTCTGTTTCAGACTTCATTTTAAACTGGACATGGATCAGTTTTTTGAGAGTGAAAAGTAAGAGGTTTCTTCAATAAAGTAATTAGTTACATTGTGACTAAGTATTGAGTAACCCTAAGACTGATTAAAGCAGGGATGAGTTATTATTACCTTATCATATTTTTCTGTAACTTGCCAAATCATCAATGTCAGAAGGCCACCTTGTTGCAAAATGATTATCAAAAAAATACCAGTAATTTAACTCAAGGTAAAATATACATGGATTTCACAATGATTAATATGAACTTTAGAAATATATGTATATGTTTAAACGCAAATGCAGGATGCATTATGAGATCTAATGACCAAAACTGAATCCAAGACAGTTTCAGCTTAATTTTGATTGAAATTACAGAACATTACCTGATTACTAAAGAATATTTCATAAATATTTTTATTTCAAATTAACCAGAAGTGCTCCGAGAGCAGGAACCTCTGCCAAGGATTTTCTGGCATTGTTACCTGTGTTATTATCAAAAATGTGGAAAACTGACCTGCTGCAGAATATTGACACATTTTTAAAGGTTTCCTGGATGTGCATCCAGATTCAGATCAACATCAATATGTAATCAGTTCCTCCTTGTGCCATGACAAATATTCCCTGAAAGCTTCATCAGACTCTGTTGTGAACATCTTGAGTTATCTTTCTCACAGACAGACAGACAAACAAACCAACAGACAAGCCAACAAAAACATGACCTCTTTGGCAGAGAGACACTTTTAGCTCTATTTTCTGGGAAATGTTGCTATTTTCTAATGGTATAATGGCAGATTTTGTCAGAATTTCTTCCTGTGCAAGCCTTTTTGTAAATATTCTGAACAGACTGGTGTCCACATTGAAGGAGCAGTAGGGCCGCATGTGGCCCCTGGGTCCCCAGTTGCCCACCACTGATATCACGCAATAAAGAATGAAAACAATGAAAAATGCAATTATGTATCATTTATTTAACAAAATAAGACCTCTTCTTGTTGGTTGGATAGCACAGCCACCAGTTATTATTTTATTTATGCCATTTTTTGTCTTATCTTTGTACCATTATCAGGGCTGCTGACCCCAAGCAAGCTTGAAAAAATATTACATCTTTGCATATTTACAATAAAAATAATGGCATTGTTCAAAATCACTGTTGTGGACATGCATTGCTCCAGAGTCTGAACAGGATGAAACAGAAGAAGAAACAGCAGAATTAAAGGAGAGTTGAAGAATGTCCCCAGAATAAAGTCTCACAGTCCGTCCTCTTCGTGGTGCAGATTTTTATTTTAGTGTTTAATAGGCATAATGTTAATATACTTAAATCATTCTTTGCAGTTAAAATACTTCATAACAAATTGTTTGGACAGCAAGATTTCCCCCCGGAGTTGAATACCAAGCGCTTGAGTGAAAAATAAATACAGACTTTGAAAAGTTCAGGGAGACAGATATAAAGAAAAATAAAAAGTCATGTATCAATCCCGGCTCTGTGTCCTGCCATCCTAAATCAGTAAAGTCTGTTGTTTCTTTGCTGAAATTTATCCATCACCAAGTCTTTACTTTGCGGCGCCAGTCACAATCCTGAGGCTAACAGGTGGTATTCCTGTCAGGAAGGCCAGCAGGCACAATGCCCGTACCAGTGACAACCCCGATTTCAAGAATCCATCTTCAGGGGTGCTCCAAAGAGTCCAAGCTGGTGCCAGCAGTTATGACACTATTGCTAATATCACTGGTATCCGAGCGCGGAGGCCGAGCCCAGTCTCTGGCTGTAAAGGGCGTACGGGGAGTAATACGCTGAGGAGGAGGGGAGGGACGGCATGGGAAGACCGGGAGCTCCAGGCAGGTGGGATTTACTGTAAGGGTGATAGCGAGCCAGGCCCAGGCTAGGTGAGCCTCTGAGGGAGAAGGAGCTGGGGAGGGTGCCTGGACTGCTGGGTGGGGGCAGATGGAGGTGGCAGGAGGCTGTGGATGAAACTGATGAAGGGTATGCTGATAATAATTTGCTGTCCACCATCCCAGGTAAGGCGGTGTGGGTGCGTAGATGGGCGAGAAGCTCCTCAGATGTGGCAAAACGTTTGTCGCAGGGGCCGCCGACTGACACCCAGTTACAGGCGTGAGGCAGCGGCTCGTTTGGGAGCATGAAACCGTAGGTGTAGAGAGGGTGGGAGAGGGAGGGGGTGGTGCTGGAGGACAAGGCGCTGGAGTGAAGGGAGTGAAGATGGTGGGAGGGGTACACCAAGGGGAAACCAGACTTGAGGCTGGTGGGGTCATGGACGCAGGTGGTGCAGTTACTTCCTCCAAGGTGGGGTGCGTTAGGATAAGTCAGACAGTACGGGTCCCGACACAGACCCTGCATTAAGGATGGAGGTGAAGCTCCGGTGAGTGGGCTGGAGCTGGGGTGCTTTCCTGGAAGTCCTAACCCCAAACTAGACTTTGTGGGGTCCAAGCTGGGAACAAACTGGGAGGGATAGCTGGCGTAGGCTCCAACAATGGAGCCGTGGTATCCCATGGTAGCAGGAGGAAGGGGGAAGACTGAATGTCCTGGTTTAAAAGGGGAGACGGGGGCAATGTGCCCGGAGCTCAGGCCCGGCTGTGAGGAGGCCTGAGGGTCGGTCTTGCTCTCGGGCCGGGGGCTACTGGCAGAGCTGGCATTGCTGGAGTTGGCACTGGCCCGGACATGGCTTGAGTTTGCTAACTGCGCCCCATCTATCCCTGATTTAACTGCATCTGAGTCTTTTTTACCAGCACTGCTGCTGTTACTGTCCGAGCCGGCCTGCTCTGAGCTCCCGGGTTTGTTGTCCGTGTGCGGAGCCTGGGAGTGAGGCGGGGGCTGCGTGGAGGGGGAATGGCTCTGTCTCTGCGGCTGACTCTGAGTGTGCAGGGGAGGAGAGCTGGAGCTGGGGGACAGGGAGTGGGGAGGAAAGGGTGGACATGAAGCTGTGCCATTACTGGAGCTTCCATTTGGCACCCTGAACGCTGCTTTATCCAAAGGCCCCTTTGTTACGGAAACATCCTTACGGCAGTCACTGGGAGACTTGGAATAAGGCTTGAAGCTGGATTTGTCCTCCAGGGAATGGTGCTGCTCTCCAGGCTTGGAAGATCGGCTGGACGGCTCCTTGTCTCCCAGACTGCCAGAGGAGAGAGAGGCCAGCTTGGAAGAGGAGGACTGGTCCGGTTTGCCAATTTGAGAGCACGTCTGAGCCAACAAGGCCAGAGGACTCTTCTTGGCATCCAGCTGAGAAAGAAAGAGACAGAAAAATGTAAGCAAACTGCATTTAAACAGATTTTCAACACCAATACATACATCCACTTTGTGGACATTGTAAAAATACTGACAAATGAAAATCAAATATTTTGCAGCAAAATAACAAGTAATTATGGTACGAATCTGGTTCACGGCTTGTATAGCCCCTGCCCCAGCAGGACCCCCTGCATGAGTAGTGTCAGTTTGGACATAGATGGTACAGATGTAATTGCTAAATAAGGAAACAGAAATAAAGTGTGCAGTGATTCCCACAGGTTTGTATTTTAGGGGTGATGGCCTCGTCCGACTCAGCTGTAGGGTCTCAAGGAAGGATTAATTTAACTTTTAATAGTACAGTTTATTTATATTTAGTTTGTTCATACAAGGTTCATTTATTTTAGAAAGATGGGATTAACTGTTGTACAGGATTGCCTACAAACCATCCACCTGCTTACTACTTTTGCACCGTATGCAAAGTACATTTCACTTTTCTGCATTATTTAAAATATTAAAGTCAGAGGGTCCATTCAGGCTGTGTCTATATTGTAAATGTTTCAGAGACTGTGTTTATTCCTTTGGCTTTAACAAGCCCTTAATTTGGAGTAGTGGGGTCGTGTTGTGTAATAGGCCATCCCTCCAGGAACAGTAGGTGAAATACTGGCACATTTGAAGTCATTTCATTGCAAAGGCCCTGTGAGGACATGCAGGCTTTTTTTTTGCCCCCTTTCCTAAAAGAACATACAAATTTTAGTTGTTTTCTGCTTGTATCAAAACAAATCATAAAAAAAAATCCAGCACTGTTAGCCTGATGTTTCCAGAAATGTGAGCCAAGTACGTGATAAAACAACCATATTTTACAAATGATTCAAGAAAACAAGTCAAACGTGAACAGAGAAAACTGGTCTACTCAGGGCTTCCATGTGGCCTTTTTTTGCCCTGGTATGTGGTTGAGATAAAATCCACTTTTTAACCAGCCCAACCCATCAGTAAAGAGTCACTGCTCTTAATGTGTGAAGTTAAAGTCTGAAGTTCCATAACCTTCACTGACACAAAGAGTACAACAGAATTAAATTAAGTCAAACGCCTCTATTGTCACTGCACAATGAACAACAAAATCAACTGTGCTTCTTAAATAATAATAATTAGCATAAAAGACATTCCATTAGACTTTAATTTAATAGGTAGATGAACGTTTTTGAGATATTCTCGAAAGCATTCCGCGCAGACCACAATGTAAAGATGGTGAAGCAGAAAATAGGAATGACCGCTCCTAAATATTTTTTAGCCAGTCGTCATCCTTCAAAAGTGTAAATAATTAATATCAACCTGATGCCATTTTAGTCGGCTTAAAATAATACACACTGAAAAACTGACATCTTGAAACTCTGGTGTTTTTGCGAACTGTGCCACAAATCGTCGTGCGTAAAATGGCGCATACGCTCTTTTTCTTCCTGATATCACTGACAGCAATTTACAGTGTATGTGTTGATTGCTTAGTTAAAAAAACCAATCACGATCTCGAAAACAGTTAAAAGTTTAACTTCATACTAAATATCTGTGAAATACTAACTTCGATGCTGACTGGCGCCGACGTGAGGGGCTGGAGGTACTCCGGGTGCAGCAAGTGGCCGCTGTGCGCCGTCAACATCTTTATGATCCGGATGGGGAGCCTTCTAGCCTGACGTGAAGGGTCCGTGGGAGAGGAAGGAGAGGGACAAACTGTGGAAACGGACGGTCTCTCCGCTCCGACGCGGTGTAGATCACCGCTGTCACTGTTGGCGCTGCGCTCCGGGGACTGTCTGCGTAAAAGCGGTTCACCTCCAATAGGGGGATCTCTCATCTGGATCGGGGCATCAAATGGGACAGCAGCATGTGAGGAGCGGACGCAGGCTTGGAAATGATCAACCAGCGCGGTTCATGATGATTATTTCAGCAGTGCGGTAATCCAAAGATCACGTGCGCAATGCGCTCCGGACCAGGCTGCCGTTAAAAGCGAGGAAATCGCCCTAATGTCATCCTCTGGAGGGCTCCTCAGCATCAGCCGAAAATTATTCCTAAATATTCCTTTAAACAGGGCAGGAAGAAGACGACGCGAAGGACAGATGAACACGAAAGTCACTTTTCATCAAAATAAGAGGCGAGTGGACGGTGTCTCCCCGCAGAGCTCCGTGTGTCTCACTCCTCCGGCGTGCGTGTCTCTCCCTCTGCAGCAGCCTCACAGTGCCTTACTTCTTCCACATACTAACGACGTGAGGGAGGGACTTGAAAGCAATGAGCCGCTGTCCAATCACAAGTGCCCGCATTCACACGGAGGGGAGGGACAACGGCAGGGGGCGCGGTTAGTCTCAAAGCCTCACCCTGACTCTCAGGCTGTGATGTTTGGGGTACGGATCTGTGTCACTGGCCTTCAACCAACAAAACATAAAAATACTACCATGGTTTCAGCATGAGGAAACACAAGGGTTTCCATCCATCACTTGTTATTAGATGACGGACTGAATCACTGTTTAATGTCTCCATCTTTTTCTGGCATGACAGTGAGTTCAAACATTTCAGCAACCAGACTCAGTTTAGTTTTTAGGGAAAGCAAATCAATACAACTCAATTTGCTGTGACAGTGAATAACATCTTCAATGAAAATTTGCTCTCACATCCCCAAACTGCACTTCTGTGTCACTACAACTTCCAAAATCTCCCTTTTCCTCAACAGGAATAAAAAGAGAACAAAGACGCTCAAATAAGTTGGTATTGGCGTCTATATTAACCTCATCTTTTACTTTCTATGAAGACCAAGACCACAGCCAAGTTTTCAAGATATACTGTACCTGTTTACTTTCAAAGCAGCTAAAGGGAAAGGCAGTACAACAGAGGCTGACAAAAATGTGAGGGTGAGTGCTGCATTGGGTCTGGGCATGTGAATCATCAGGTTCTTTTCAAGGATGAAGACAGAGGAAAAATTAAAAAAGACAAAGGACCGTCCAGATTCTTAACAGAAGAGTTTTTTGTAAAAAAAAAAAAAAAATAAAGTCTTACATTGAAAATCTGAGGCATGTCGATGTAGTTAAAAATCCTTCATTTAACAGGGATATGTCATCCTGTTTCGACTTAACTGAGTCTTCATTATTTTTATGTTGTTTCTGATGTTGGTTGTTGTAATATGAATCAGCTGGAGTCAGACATGTCCACAGGTTGGTCTTTCCAAATGTCATACTAAATAATACGCTATTTTTCTGATTTATGCTAGCAGTTACTCACTGTTAAGGTGCCTCTGCTATTTCCCTTTAACATTTCTCTTTAAAGTCTGTCATTGTAGCTCCTTAGGACTTGTCATGAAGGCAGGGATGTTCTCAAAGCTCCAAAAATGTCCTCTGTCTCAAGACTCACTCTTGCAATGAAAATTTTGGTTTGTAATTGTCACAAATGCAGAGCTAGTTTTGCTCTCATTGGTGAACTTCTCTGACATGACAAAACAAATTCTGGGAGGCAGGAAAAAAAAATTGAACATACTAGACCCTTCACTGGGAGTTTTAAAGTGTCCCAGACATTGTTTTTCACTTTTTGTGATGAAATTTTCATGGCTGACAACTACTGAAATTCTACGCAGTCAGGTCAGGCTATGATCATGTCTAACTTGTGGATTCTGGTCCCTGCAAAAGTCCTGCCTCAGCTCTTCCTCTTTATTCATTATTAGAGTGGTGCAGACATGACATATTTTTGTAGGCCAAATGCAGAAGTTAGCATCGTGCTGGTTCCCTCGAACTTATGGTGCGTTCACACGGAACGCGACTTTGGCGACCTCGGCAACCTCAGCAACCATTCTCCATGTAAAGTCAATGTACAGCTGCAATGGGGCGGGGCTAACCCTCCCGCGATGCGACGGATGTGATCTGGGCGACCTGGTCGCACTAGCCGGTTGCATCGCTCAGTTTTCAAAGTTGAAAAATGTGCACTTTTCCAGCGACATAGTTCGTGATTGTGGCTGACAGCCAATCAGCGTTGTGTGGGTGTGTGATGACACCCGTGACAGACTATTTTTATTCCAGTTCACAGAGTGACAATCCATGTCCGTGTGGGAACATTAGTCAGTGAGTAAATTAGTTCCACCTAGACGGGACCGCAGGGTACTCCGTACACAAGGTGCAGCTAACGATGCTAGTGCAGGGCCATCAGCTGCAGTGTTTTGAGATTGGTAGGTGAGTGAAAAGGATACAGCTGGAATAATGTCAGCTAATACATTATTGAGTGAAACTTGAGTGGGCGTGACATCACTGTGTAACGACGACGGCGGAGGTGACGGTGACCAAAATGAGGTATTCATGGACAGGCGACGCAACTTGTGTGGGTGACGCAATTTTAGTCGCCAAGTTGCGTTTAGTGTGAACGCACCTTAAGGCATACCAAAAGCCTATGGGATGTTTCATATTAGTGTTGATAATAAGCTCTGTAGTAAACAAAAAAATATGAAATGTACATTATCTGTTTTTGAGTAAAAAGCTATCATCAAGCTAGCATCAAACTACAACATGGCTGTTCGACTTAGAAGCAGTTACATTATTTCTAATGAATAACATCTTGTTGTGACCTCATGTTTAAGAATGACCGTACCAGGTTGGTCCTCATGGCTTTGGAAGTAGTGTATGAATTATTGATCATTTAAAAACAATAACAAATGCTAGCAGTTGGGTCCTTGGCCATTTTTGTTTTCCTTGTTAGCAGTTTGTTAGCAGCCATCATTTTAAACATACAACAACTGCTTATGATTAATCTCATGTGCGTGTTCATTGTGAACCTTATTTCAGGCATTTCTTAGAAACTAGTATTCTTAATCCCATATGGTTATGAGGCTGAAAACCAGGAAGTGCTAAATGCTAACTCAGTTCTGCATGTTTGGACTCATTTCTGCACCACTCCATGAGACAACAGAGAGTTTGAGACAGGATTTTCAACATGGAAGCCAACACTGACTGGACTCATAAGGCCCCCTCAGTTAGATATCACTCTGGTTTAGTCTATTTTTTTCTGCAGACTATGATCATGATACTAAACTTGGGATTGGCATAGAAGTCAAACATTTTGATTTTCTAATGACAACAGTCGTGAAAAGCATTGAATTTTGTACTCGGAAGCCATGTGGAAAGTTTTCCATAGAAATGACCTCAGCAAAATGAAAAGTACTGATTTGAAAAACCATCAAAAAAAAGTTAACGAAAAGCAACTTAGTTACAGCAGTGTTTCTCAAATACTGGGAGCATAAACACACCCCAGGGAGGGGCACATTTTGCCTGGACAGGGTTGTGGCCAAATTGGAATTTTGATTGGCCACCCTATGTGCCAATCCAAAATTCTGCACTGTAATTGGCTATACTTGCACATAAGGGGTATGCAGAAACTTTTAATTTGTTAGAATTTGAAATTGTGACTCTGAACTTAAATCTTTTCCTTCAGTCTTGACAGAGAGAGGAGTATGAGTTGCCACAAAGTTTTTTTTTTTTTTTTTAACTTTTTAAGACAGAATGGGGTAGGCCTGGGAAATATGTTGATTTAATTATTTAATTTATTATTGCAGAAAAACAAACAAACAAACAAGATTTTTCCCTAATTTAATTTGTCACTCATTTTGCTTTTCCTGTTAACGCTTTGTGAAAATTGAGATGCTTTCACTATTAATGTAGATGAGCCTGCCTGAGTCTGAGCCACATTATGTACTTTTGATTAAACAGTGACAACCTTT
Source organism: Cetoscarus ocellatus (assembly GCA_037902135.1). Taxonomy (NCBI): domain Eukaryota; kingdom Metazoa; phylum Chordata; class Actinopteri; order Labriformes; family Labridae; genus Cetoscarus; species Cetoscarus ocellatus. The sequence goes on from JBAMNC010000436.1 coordinate 1,396,301, forward strand.
ACTTCAACTCTAAGAGAGAAATAATAGGTCATATATTTGATAAAATCAAGGCAAACCCTGTCTTATGTAATTTCTATTATTTGCATTTTTTTCCTTTGTGAGGGGAAAAATTTTAAAATCTAGTTTTGTTAGGAAAAGTCTGGTATTTTACTTTAAGGCCATGTCACCCACCCCTAGAATAAAGGTCAGAATGTTTATTATATTAGTGTGGATTAGTATACATTAGTATATAAGTGTGGATATAACAAGGGCAAATAAATTCTATTGATGTCTTTGTTTGCACAATAATAGTAATGAATACATTTGTATTCATATATTTGGATGTGAGCATGGTGGTGCAGCAGGTAGTGCACTTGCTACGTAGCAAGAAGGTTGCTGGTTCGATCCCTGGGTTGGTCAGGGCCATTTAGTGTGGAGTTTGCATGTTCTCCCCATACATGCATGGGATCTCTTCGGGCACTCCAGCTTCCTCCCCCCCCCCCCCCCCCCCCCCCCCCCCCCAAAAAAAAAAAGAAACATGCTTGTTAGGTTGGCTGGTGACTCCAAACTGCCCTTAGGTATGAGTGTAAGTGCGAATGACTGTCTGTCTCTCTTTGTGGCCCTGCGATTGCGACTGCCTCTGGCCCAATGACAGCTGGGATAGGCTCCAGCCCCGTGTGACCCTGAAAGGGATAAGCAGTGTACATGATGGATGGATGGATGTTTGGATGTATTTTAAAAAATCTAAACTTTGTCCTTTAATTACCTTTGTGAGTGAGCGGGTGGGGGGGTCCATGACAAGATATTATACATGAAAGGGGGGCACAACAAAAAGTAGTTGAGAAGCACTGAGTTCCAATAACATGAGCAGATGATTTACTTTCACCTCTGTCAAAGAAGAGCAGAACCAGCCTTTCTTCTGAGGCTAAACACATAAACTTAGTTGACGTTTATCAACACCTCTATGACTTATCAAACTGCAGGCATCTCCTTGATAATAGCGGCTGCCATTTGTCTGCAGCTGAGAGGAAAAGCTGTCTGCAGAGGATGAAGTCACTTCAGAATCACTCATCAGCATCACTGTTTGACCTGTCATCATTAGGCTTAGCTGTCAATCATCACCCACATACTGCCACTCACGCTTCAGTGACCCGCACAGATCCAAGAATATGTGAGCACAAATGTTCATGTCGCTGAGCTGAGAGCGCCATAGTCTCCTTTTGAATCAGCCTGTTTGTTTAAAAGTGTCTGTCACCACCTCGGGCTGAGACACATAAACAGGTGACGCTTAACAACTGCTTTCTCACTCTGAGCTTTAAAGGTAACACAGAGAGCTTAGAGGGATTTCAGACTCTCTTTACAACACACTGCTGCTTAAGTTGTGAGATTGTTCTCCTGTTTATCACACAGTCATCCTCTTGTTAAAAGGGTGAGTGGGCTGCTGGCTGCGCCGTGGGTGGAGATGCATGAGTAAGGCGGGGCCTTTAAAAGGGGAGTAAAGAGGAGGGCACGGGGAAAAGCCAGACAAAGGCAGCGAGAGAAAGAAACAAGGGAGGGCTCAAACAACAGGGAGCAGCTCCTTTCATGTGTCCCCTTGATGTCGGCTGGTAACAGCTGTTTTGGCGTGTCGATGACTGATGGCTGTTTCCTGTTGTGGATATTTTAAGAGGACAGCTTTCCCGTTAAAGAGGCTTCACAGCATGTTCAGGTCTCGCCAGCCCTCTGGCATTTCCACAGAGGCGAGGCGGCTTTACCAAGAGGCAGAGGTGGGCAGATCAGTGAGGCCCGATCCTTCAAGGGGCCTGAAGATAAAGTCGTTAGCATCAATTAAGTTATACTCTGAATCGATTTAGAAGATTCTGAAGACTGCTTTATATTCACTGCACACTGTCTTGACTGAACAATAGTTGCAATAATGAAGAAGTGGGTCCAGACATATCAAACATTTCTGTGAAATATACGCAGAATCAGAGAAACTGCTTGTTTTTGTTTTTTTCCCGTTTTAGGAATGAAATGATAATTTAATGCAATGCAATGTTGCCAAAGTATTTATGCAATTAAGGTACAGCTCTTTCACCTTTGGTGACCAATATTGCAGGCAATGTCCTGCAATACTGAACAAAGAAGATGGCCATGTCTGGACTAGTTTGACAATGTTTCCCAGATTTGTGTCAAACTTTGACAACTTTGGACTGAATCAAGACTGTTGTGAAAATAGATTGCAGTTTAGGTTATCTTTAAGCAATCTATTTGTGCAAATTGCATATTGCTCTCATTTTGGGAGGTAAAAACAGATGACTTTCCACAGTGTCTAAATTTAATTCGCTGTCAACGTTGGCTTTAGGCCAATTTATAAAATAAAGTAAACTATTTGGAATATATATGGTTAAACAAGACTACCTGTCATGAAAAAAAGAAAACTATGTTATAAAGTGAAAATGTCATATTGGACATTTTGAACAGAAATGAGGAATTTAAAACTGAATTAACTTTTTATCCCCAAATTTGAGCTGCTCCCCGGGCTTCTCTGAGAAGTCAGAATTAATTTAGAAATAGTTATGAATTCGATATTTGTTTCTATTATTTTAACAATATTAATCATATTTTAGCATAAAAAATTGAATTTTGGTTAAAAAGCTTCTCCATATTGGTGTATTAAACATTACAGAAACATAAAAAATGTTTTGGGTAATTACAAATGCTTTTATTTTATAAAAGATGCATCTGATATATTGAAAATTAAAAAGCATATAACTTACAAATAATCATCAAGCACCCACATTTTTTTGCAGTTCCTTTACTGATTAGAGTAAATTGATCAAGAAGATAAATCAACTTAAAACAAAATTATAAATTCCATACAATTTCTCACAATACTGACTGTACTGACTTGGGAATGTCTGGACAACAAATTTTTTATTATTTTTTTTTTACATCATTTTGCTTTGATGCCACATTGTCAATCTATTTGTGCAATTTAAACTCTCTAATCAGAAAGCAGTTTTTGTCCACGTTCCTGCATGTTGTCTAAGTTGCGCAAACTGGTTTTCGAGCTCCTTGCCAGTTCAATCCACATTTCATTTCCACAAGCAAAATAGAGATCATGATAAGTATGTCGAAAGTCACATAACATGTTGACAACTTTAAACTGAAGTAAGCAATTTAGGAAAAAAGGAAATAAGTAAAGTATCATCTCATCACTATTAGGAGATTCAGACATATAATTGGTGTGAATTTTCACTTGTTAAAACAAATTTAGCAAGACTATGTTATTTTATTTGAAAGAAATTAAAAAAGAAACTGCATGAAAAAATAGACTGACGGCCCTCTTGCTCCTCACCTACATCACTGATTTTTACAAACATTGCTGAAGACTGACACCGTATTTGGTTTAGACATTGTTGTTTCTCTCTGGGTTAAATATATGACTGAGGATCATTGACATCCTGTACTTCAAAAGCTTCTCAAAAGCCTCAAAATACTCTGTTCTCACGCATGATTGTGTTCAGCTAAATGGAGAAAGCCTCTGATTTGACCTCTCCTGGGACATCCTGCAGAGGTCCAACACCGCCCCTGCATTTCCATGCCTGTCCGTGGTGGTATCAAAGCAGTTGGTGTGGCTGAAGCAGGAGCCAAACAGAAAAGCCCAGGATGAGGCTGATAGGGGCTGAGGAGGAGTGAGGAGGAGTGAGGAGGAGCAGACCCCACATGCCCCTGTGATCCTGTGATTTATAGAGCCACTGAGGCCTGTAATGGATGCTGTGGCTCTGTGGCGTGGCCTAATTCATCCCCGTGTTGAAAAGCTGCTGTTTGCCTGACTCCAGAGTAAATATATAACGCTGACATTAGGAGGCTGAATTCTTCAAACCTGGCTCAAACAAATCCTCGTCTGCTCGTTTGTCTCCCTGTGTTTAGAAGTGCTGAGGCGTTTTGTGGCACACTCCGGGATTAGCCTTATGTAGATGCTCTGTGTGATTGTTTAATGAGGGGCTGACATTGATGTGAGCTCATAACAGTCTTGTTCATTTTTTTTTCCTTTTTAAGTTATTACCCTCGTACAGGCCTTCACGGGTGTCTGCCAGACTTTGACAAGGCCTGGCTGCGTGCTGTACTGTACAAAGAGAAGGAGAGAGAAATGATAAAAGCGCCAGAGAGGCAGAGGAGGGAAACGAGTGTAAATAACTCCTATTTAATTATCTGTGACTGACTTATGGGGTGTGTGGAATGAGAATAGAGGCCTGGGGCTGGGGCTCTGCTCTACCCCTAGTGTTTTCTCCAGCAGTAATAAAACCAAAGGAGAAAAAAAAAAGTGGATTAAGACAGTTTCATGGGGTGTAGCAGACATGGCATTTAGACCAAAACACTTAAAAAGAGCCTCGCAGGCAACATTCCAGTCAGGACAAAATGTTGAAACAAGGATTTCCTTGAGCCGAAAGGTCCACAAACAATATCAGTGCAGTGTATTTAATGTATTCACACTTCCTCATTTGTCTTTCTGCGGTTGCCTCTCCCTCTGTGCTGACACACATTCACTAATCCTCACAACAAAGCATAGCACACAAACAGGCAGGGCGTGCTGTTCATGATACCATCTAAAGGCACTGCTTAGCTCTCTTTAAAGGTCACATAATATGCTAAATACACCTTTGAACAGATTTTATACAACAATTTGTGTCATTGGTCTGTCTGCAACCTTTCATCATGCAAAAAATCCCTCCCTCCATACTAGGTCTAAAAGAGCAATGTGCAATCACACTGTTCAGCATTGTGATGACGATATTTTTTTGCATAAATTAATGTGTTTGAAGTCTAAATTTTAGCTCCAAAGTGTGTACAACATTCTTTCAGATAGATCCCAAACACTGCTCTGTCTTCTAACTAGTTTATCTGTGCCTGCTGGTTCATAAACCAACTCATAAGCAAAGTCAGACACATTTGGTCTTGACCAGAGAAGCTCAGTACATGTAGCTGTTGTAAAAGCTCACATCCAAATGTGATGGAAAGATTCCACCACACACTTTCTGTGGGCTGTTGCACAGATGGACTAGTGAAATGTATTGTATGGTCCATCTTGTCTATCAGGTTAGCAGCAAATATAAACAGATCAAAGACATTTGATTGGTTTCTGTGGTACATTACACAAAATTAAGAGATTTTACATTGTATTTTAAAACTCCTTGCCTTGTTTTTGACTCTTTTGATTTATTACAAAATCTCATTTGACAGTTTACATCAGCAACTACTAAAAGAGAAAAGCATGTTGGCTATTAGCTCTCTGTTAGCTAAGTCAGAGCACAGCCACACAGTCTGCGGCTAAAGTTCAATTTCCTTTAAAAGTCCCTCCAAGATCTGCAGCAAATTTTTGTGGTTGTTGCAGCACAAAAAGCCAGAAATTACAGCAGGTTTTTCAAAAAGTTGTGGCAAATATTGCAATGTTTTTTCATTATTTATTACTTTATTCAATGAAACCACTCTCCAGGATTTCATGTGACTTTTTTGTGTTTGTTGCAGAAAAAATTTGCCTGATGTTGCAGCAGTTTTTTCAAACAGTTGTGGCAAAAGTTTTGTTTTATCATTTTTTCAACAAAAAAACTCTCCAGTATTTCACAGGACTTTTTATGCATTTGTTGCAGCAAAGTTACCTTATGTAACGACAGGTTTTTTTTTTAAAAAGTTGCGGCAAAAATTGTGATGTTTTCTCAATATTTATTACTTTTTCAATGAAACCACTCTCCAGGATTTCATGGGACTTTTTTGTGTTTGTTGCAGGAAAATTGGCCTGATGTTGCAGCAGTTTTTTCAAAAAGTGGCAGCAAAAGTTGTGTTTTATCATTAAAAAAAAAAATAAATATATATATATATATTCAATAAAAAAACTCTCCAGGATTTCACAGGACTTTTATATGCATTTGTTGCAGAAAAGTTACTGAATGTTACGGCAGTTTTAAAAAAAAGTTCCAGTCAAAGTTGTTTGACAAGTTTTTAGCATTACCGCAGCAGATCAGTTTGCATCTTCTTCTGGTGTTTTAAGTTACCTTAAACCAAAAAAATCTATAAAGATGCACCCTGATTCTCTATGAATTGTTGCAAGGGTAAGTGACCTGGTCTTGGGTGGAGGGGGGCATTGCTGAAAATTTAGACAGGGAGTCATGTTTAACTGAGATAAGACAGTACTTACTTTCTTCCCTGCATCTGTCACATCACAGAGATTGGCGCTGCTGCTGAGAGTCTGACATATTAGTAAATTCTCTGATCTCTGTTCTTACTTGTCATTCAACCACACATTCATACACTCTCGCACGCACGCATGCACATGCAACAGCGATCCACCAGACGTATTTCCTGGTAGAAGGGAGCTTGTGAAGTGATGAATCTCAGTCGTGTTGCACCAAATCTGCATGTAATGCAAATAATGCACCCCTGGTAGTATGTAAGACCTCATGTAGCTCCTTTAAACAGACTTTAGGGATTTCAGTAGTTAATGTTTGTGCCGCACACCTTCCCCACCAAAGACTGAAGTGTGATGATGTGCTGGAGGGCACAGGGCACGCACATGAGAGAGCGAGAGCTGAGAGGACTGGCCAAAGTTGCAGTGATTTGAATAAGTTGCAAGGCTGTGCTGAATTTGTGAGGATTGTCTGAATGTTAGGATCGAGGAATTTTGTTTTTCCTGTAGGGACTGCTTAACGTTCTCAGGGTACATTCTGGAGAAAAATATCACAGAGGGGAGGATAACTGCAGACACAACAGATACGAGGATTTCCATAGAAACTCATGGACTGTGGCTGGCTCACCTCTGTAAATATGAAAACAAGGCGTCCATCTGAATCTGTAAGCATATAGAGCATAGTGCATACAAGAGGCTTTTATTGTTGTCCTTATAAAGTATCATCTGTTTACGTGTTAGCACGGCAAACATCAGTGTGAGTGTGTGTCAGAACCAGAGCTGCGGCTGGCGTCCTTATCGCTCGAGTTTAGGAGGTAGACTGTCTCTCTTGTCAGCTCCTCACGTCTCACAAGCTAACGCTCTTATCCACTCTGCCTACCTGTCGTCTATCTGTCTGCATTATAATCACAGCAGGATAATAGGCTTCCCGCTGTGCTGTCTGATTGGCACTTTTATTTCCGAATCCTTCCCGTGCATGGTGCCACTGTGTCATACTCGCAACACCTGAAATGTTCTCACAGATAGGCGTGTAGGCCGCACACCGCCCACGACCGTGCAGCCTCAAGTCCTCACTCCACTCTCTGAGACAAAAGCTCCCATTGTCCTCCACAGAGAGGTTATCGAGAGCACGGATAGAGGAGGAGGAGACGAAGGAGGAGATGAAGGGGAGAGCGGGCCTGATCTTCCAGACAGCGTCTGCCTCAAATCAGATTGTCCTACATTGTTGTGTGAAATTTCAGATGACATCAAAAGATTTTTTTTTTCTTCCTCTATCGCCCTGATGACAGAGGGGGGTCATTTTGATAGGAGCACAATCAAGGTATTTACAGGCTGGAGCCGTGAGAGGTCTGCTAAAATGAACAACAACAGAGCTGGCGGAGGAAATCTTCACAGAACATTCCTCACGCTTGTTAAAGTCAGCGCTGTTTCCCCCACTCACGGTCAGAGTCACCGCCTCTGTGTCTTCATCAGCCAACCTTTGTTGAGAGGGAAGCTGCTGGGACATTTTGTCTGTCCTTGCTAAAACCTTTTCTTACACTGTAAAACTGTAAACTCTTCTTAGCGAGTGTTGCCCCTCTGTCTTACAAGCAGTCACAATATCAAATTTCCCTCATTTAAAAAAACTCACCACCAGGGGTCTCTTAATCAAGTAATTCCAGGTGCTGGTTTGACAGGTAATCGCATCCCGACCTGAGGTTCAATTGCTGAGAATCCTCCTCTGCCCTCTCACCTCCTCTCCGAAGTCTTTTCACTGTCTCCCTCCACTATCAAATAAAGACAGAAATGCCCAAAAAATACAGAAAAAGTCAAGTTATCAGTTCTCAGTACTGCTTTATCCCTTTACGGTAGAGATGGGACGTTTGCGAATGAGTTGAGTCTTTTGAAGGATTCTTTTAAGTGAACGATGAGAACTGATTCACAGTTGTGAGTGGGCTGTTTCTTTGCGAGCCATTCTTAAATGCAACTAGCCCACGCTGCCTGAGGTGTCTGAGGTGCACACGCTGCCTTAATGTGAACGACTAATGACATCTCTCTTTCAATTGTTATACACATGCGCATTGCATCATAGTATACGTATAATCAGGGAGGAGGAGAGAAAGTAGTGTCAACCAGTAATCTACCCCGCCACATGAATCTCAGGTCCCGACGACAGTATTAGCATCAGATGTCCAACAAGAACAGACTGACTCCGCCTGAGAGTGACGTCTCTGTCAGTGTTAATTTTGTCGACTAATTATTTTTGTCATAGTTTTCATTAACAACCTTTCTTCCCCTGATGAAAACTAGACAGTAACTAAAAAAAGAACAAGTGCACATGGACAAAAACTACAACTAAATTAACTAACAGTTTCATCAACAAATAAAAACTAGACTGAAATGTTTGACAGACACTAAATCCAATCAGACCTAAGTTCGTCATGTAGAAAGTAGGGACAAGTTAGGAATATATCCAATCACAGCTACTCTGTGTGGAAGGGTTGGATGAGTTAAGAGAGACATCCAATCACAACTGCCTTAGCTTCATGGTGGTGGGATAAATTAAATTTAGATTTTGTCGACTAAAATGTTGTGAAATTTCACCAACTAAAGCTAGACTAAAATTAAAACAATTTAAATGACTAAATTATGACTAAAACTAAAAGGTATTTTAGGCAAAAAGGCTATAACTAAAACTAAATTAAAAAGTGCTGTCAAAATTCACACTGGTATCTGTCAGTCCCTCCACCTCCACTGAATCTGCTAGTTCTACCTCCACATCAGGTAGTGTAAGACACCAGGCCGCTATTCTGTGTTCAGCAAAAGCATCACCTGATGTGAGATGTGACCTTTGCGAATGAGCCAGACTTTTGAACGACTCTTTGAAAGGAACAGCTCCTCAAGATCTGGCTAAGATCAGGAGTACAGTGGAAAGGTGCCTATCCTAGCTTGCATTGGGCAAGAGGCTAGGTACACTCATCACTTGCCAATCACGGGGCCGACATACTGTAACAACTTTTTATTAACACACATGCTTAGCTAAGAGCAATTTTGGAAAGAAAATGTATATGTCTATTATCATTATGATTATAAACGTATTATGATCCTTTTATATGCCTGTGTGAAAAGGCCTCATGCTGAAACTAGAAACCGGAAACGAGAAATCAAGACAGAATGTCTTGTCTCTGGAGGACTGTGCTGTCACATCAGCAGAAGAACTACATCTTGTCTCTGATAAGTGAAGATTACGCCGTCATATCACCAGAGGAACTCACTGTTTTTTAGTGAGAAAGATGGCCACTGTTTGTGTAACTCTGAACTCTAATATTGGTTGACGCTTGTTTCTGGACAAACGCCCGCTCGTGTAGCACTGCATATAAGTTTGAGGAGATGCTGTGGATCTTGAGTGCGAGAGGAAGTTGCCCTGCTGTAAACTGCTCCACTCCTCGCAAGTAAAAGACTAAAAAGCTCCTTCTCCTGTTGTTCTTTCCATCTGGGCTGTCAGTCAGGTGCAGTGTGGGAAATTTTCCTGACAAATCCAGAATCACCAATTAACCAGACAAGCATGTTTTTGGTCTATGGAAGGAAGTACCTGGAGAGAACCCACACATACATCCAAACTAAAACTGAGTAGTCGCTTCAGATATCTTCTATAGTTTTGCTTTATTTGACCTATCCCCGAGCCTGCCCTCCTGTACACACTTGGACAAACAATAACAGCTGTTAATGTCCAAGACATATCAAAGGATATTATACTGGACTTTTGGAGACTTACTTATTTCACACAGAAGCCATCAAAGGGGTCTTCACTATACTGTGGAGGGATATATTCATAATCTGAGGGCAGAAATAAAGTATAGCAAAACTTATTTGAAGTTTAAGTAGCAATTAAGCTCGGGCCAAACATTCTCAGGATGAGGATGATTAAGGGTGGGACAGTCTCAACATGTCATCACATCTCACAGCGGAGCCGAGTCATGTCAGCTGCTCCAACTTTGACGTGACAATAGATGGAATAGCTCAATTAAAAGCCTATCAGTGTGTGAGTAAATCAGCACCTTTCAAGCCTGACACATCAAACAAACGGTTATTGAAGCGTCCCGCCCTGCCATTAATCTCCCTGCGTGAGCCTGCCAACCCTGGGTCACCACAGGAGCAGAAAAACCTGCAACAGAGGGAGTATTAAACCCAGGGAGTATGACAAAGTCAATACATATGAGACTTTTTTCAGGACCAAATGGAAACAACACATGCAGTTGGGTTATATAAAACTATTCAGGGTATTGAATTGAGCCTAATGTTCTGAAACAGAAGTTGGGGTTTGCTCTTATGAATTCTCCTTCACTGAAAGAGTTTGAAAACAGGCAGTAATGGAAAACACATTCCAGACGCGGAGCTCGTGTGGCCAAAATATTTGTCTCAACAGGGTCCTTGTGGTGACAAAGCACCGGGCTTGTTCCTGGCAGTAATTCACCGGCTCAGATGAATACATGAAAGTGAAGCACGGTCATATATCACGCGGCCCCCTCCTCCTCTGTGTGCTGTGTGCGAGTCTCACAAAGTCACACACAGCCGTTTGTTACGCGACCGTGCATTCTCATTTCGAACTCTGCGTTGAGGGCTACGGGCCAAGCTGACACTTATGAAATATTTCCCTTGCTGACCTTAGCTACTGCCTCAGCCGGAGAGATTAATCCTCTGTCTGCAGACACTGAGAGTGCACACACATACTCAAACACACACTCTACTCTCTGTGACTACAAAACAGTGGCAACAGCACTGGCAACAACTCTGTTCTAGTAGGAATAATTACAGTGTGTGTTGATTTATTTCTGCTTTTCTTGATGATGTGCCAGTAACATGGAAACATAGTCAGATGGTACAAACCGAGGGTTATGAACTTCAATCATAAAGTTAATACTGCACACACCCAAATGAGGGAACTGCAGACAAAGAGAAAATGCTGTAGTTTGGAATCGTCCCGGTATAATTTCATATCCCATGTCTCCCTACACAGTCTTAAAGTGACTCACTGGATGAGCACAATGACAAATAAAGTTCTCTAAATCCACTTAATACCCTGTTGTCAAATTTAATTATACAAAGTTCTTTCTGGTGAAATGTTATTGCTATGGTGAGTCATATTTATAGCAATGACAGATTTACAAAACATCTATCTGAAAACACATGGTCATTAACCTGACGCACTTGATGGACTATTCACTGGTCCATCTTGAAAACAGCCCATAGAAAGTGTTTTTAAAGCATATCTGAGAGGTGATTGGACAATCGTTCCATCAGTGACATTCATTAGGGTCCAGTCAGGTGGGCACTACTGCAGCAGAGTGAAATAGACAGATTTATGGTCCGGGCGTCCATGAGTTTGTCACAACCATACATTCTTATTTTCAGTCCTTTGTCTCTGCAGAAAATACATCACTTATAAATTCTCATTTTGATGCTGTTGTATTATTCAACATCATTCATCTCTACCTTATAGTCATTATAGATGTTAAGGTAAATATTAGATGAATTACTCTTTTCATAATTATAATTGATTATACTTCTATAGAAACTATCACTACAATCATACAGACATGAGGACCCTCCTGAAAACAAGATGCTACATCTCAAGGGGCTAATCTCTAATAAATTTATATTCAGCAGAGACAAATATGACGAAGACAGGTCTAAGGTTGGCCCATGAATCTATTATTAGCTTTGGTTCTTACTTCAGTTTCCCTTCCTTCCTTCCTTCTCCCACACAGCCAACATAGATTTCCTACTGCTAAACAGAAGGTTTTTTTCTTGCCGCCATAATGAGGGATTCATGATTGGCTACATGGATTCATGTTGGGTGTTGGATGTTTGTGTTTGTATATATGTGTACATGTGTATTTTACATGTATAGATGTACATTTGCATATATATGTATCCATAATATGAAGAGTTTGTCTTCAGCCTGTTCTATCGTAAAGTGTCGTGAGATAACACTTGCTACGTATTGGCATCATACAAAAAAAGATTGATTGATTGATTGATATATTTAAATACAAAACATGAGCCAATTAGTGGGACAAATTCTTGCCAAAACCTTCTCTCGAAAATAACCTCTCAACTGAGAAATGATTTCAGCGTTGGTATTTGTTTTTCATGTAATGAAGAAATGTTGCCTAGATCTGACACAGCTGCTGCTATAGCTGTTAGCATCTATGCAAATCTCTGTACAAACAGTCACTTAATGCTGTCGTCACTCTCATAGCTCTCACCTTTTCCTGCTCTTGCAGCGCTGACTTTGGTTAACAATAGAGCATCTTTGGCATGTGGTGCAGAACAGGGGACCCAACATGGTGCCAACAAGCACCTGGAAGTCCAGAAGGAGCCAATGACGTGCCCCCAGGGACATTTTAAAAATAACACAGGCTACCATCAGATAACTTAAAATAAATAGCTTTTGTTATTTTAATTTGATGCATTGCTCATATGTAACACTTCAGAAATACAAAAATAAATGTAACACATGCATAAAATTTTAAAACCACCTCTTTTTTCCTAAATTTTGATTTTTTGAGTTTACAGTGATGCTGACGTCACATCTCTATCACCTCTGGCCCCTATATTTTACTTGTACAAAAGAAGAAATCACAAAACTGTGACTGTTGTACATTGCAGTGATGTTAAACAAAGAGATAAATAATCCATCATGCACGTAAGTATAATGTTCTCATGTAATTTAATAATCTGTGGTAATAATTATTGTTAGAAATCATTAAAAGTGAAAAGGTAAACATACAGGGCAATTTGTAGCCTATCAAATGCATTATATCTTTTATTTTTAAGTTAATTATAAAATGTGTATTGCTAAAGAACATTAAATCACACAAATAGCCCTCCACACTTCTCATATTTGGGTAGCTCTCAGGCTCAAACGGGTTGGTGACCCATAGTGTGGAATTATAAATGTACAGCTGACAAATCTGCAGAAACTGTATGATCAGTTGATCAATATGGATCAAAATCTCTGAGGAATGTTTCCAGCACCCAGCTGAATCTATGCCATGAATAAATAAGGCAGTTCTGATTGCAAAAAGGGGGTCAACCTGGCGTTAGCAGGAGATGTATTGAATGAAGTGGACAGTGAGAATACATTATAAGGATGTAGCCGATCTGACTGCAGGCAGACATGTTTGCTAAGAGAATCACGGTCCACCTTAGCTTCAACTTCTTGTCTGATGCAGGAAGTTTGAGATGACCTTTCAAGTTTAGCACTAGCTGGGTGCAAACAGCCCTGTGGTTGTGTGCACGAACCTGGAAGGGAGGGCGTCATTAACATCAAGGCATCCTGGGTTCACATCCAACTTGTGCTTCCTGTCCTGCACATCTTTCTCTGTTCTCTCACACCCTGCTTTCAAACTAAATTCACTGCCCTGTCCATAATAAAGGCCCAAAATTAACTCTTACAGAGATTATATACGTAACAACCAACATAGTTTTGCTTAAATTGGCCTATCCCTCAGCCCCATCCCTCGAATGCACTTGGACAAACAAATAACATGCTGCAGTAAACAACAATGGTATCTGCCAACATCCAAGACTGTCAACGGATGCAATGCAGGATTTTTGGTGTCTTATTTCACAGAGAAGCCATCAGAAAGGTCTTCACTATGCTGTGGAAGATAATCTGAGGGCAGAAAATAAGAATAACAAGACACAGTGCAAGAGGGAGAAAACGCTTTGTCATCACCTTTTCAGACAACCTCAAAGATCAGCATTGTTCATGCACAGCAGGGTAAGATATATATGTGTATTTATTTCTTTGGTGAACCTTTCCGACATACTGTAGCCCCAGTCCATGTAGCTTAGAGAGGGTGGGTGGGGGGGACTCTAAATGCATATTAGTGCTAGCCCCTTTACCTATGTGTCAGTGGCATTCAGTCAGGTTCACTTTAAACCAACACTAAGTAGTTTTTCCACCCTAATATAATATTTCTAGAATCATTGTGATGGTACATCACCTTACAACAGGTTGAATGACATCTCTGTCATAATCTGAGGGGGTCTGTATCACCTTCACTAGCATTATGTAACTTCGATGTGGATGGTAGGAACACTTCCACACTAAAAAACTACAAACTAAAAAACATGATCAGACTGGACCTTATCAGTCCACATGGTTTCTTTGTCTCTTGGGATGTCCTGTCGGCTCGCTTCTTCTCCCTCTGTATGTCAACAAATGCACTTTGGTGTGAGGCACCAACGGTTTTGTAACCACGCAGTTACACTCAATGACCATAGAGGCCCCTAGAGAGCTAGGGGAATCTTACTTAGTGATGCTTTAAACTACTTTGGCTCCCGTTAATCTAAGGTCAGATAATTAAATAATAGTACCACTTAAATGGACTGAAACAAAATGAAGACCTAACGTAATGAGGGGGGAAACCTACCATAACATGAGCAGCAAATAGCTTACTGTAGGTAAAGCTACGAAGCAAAACTAAAAAGGTGATGTTTTTTCAGCAGGTTCAACAAAATATGTAATTTTGTATATGATGTAATGTGACAGCTGACATTACTAAGGCTGTGTTGCTTTAAGAATAGATTTAGACGTCCTTGTTGATCTTAACATTGAGCTGACCACACAGTTTAATCCAAAGGAGACACTTTGCTGTGTTTATGTGAGCTTTAAAAAACAGATTAAAGTCCACTATATTCTCTAGCCTCTCAGGATACCTCTTATCAGTTTTACATGTGCCCCATGCACATCATTTAACTGTTTCTCTAAGTTTTAACTTTATAAATATCAATAAAACCGCAGTGGGGTCAAAGTTTCTAATGCTTTGGGAGTCTATGAGCCAAATGTGCCAGTGTATTGAGTGGCTGCGAGATTTGTGATTGGTCCGTGGCATTGGAGGGCAGGGTTTATTGATGTATTAGAGCTTTAAAAACTGGTGGGATATATAAGTAAGAATAAATCTGTGTTTCAATCAGTCATCAGCCCAAAAGATTGAACTTCAGTGTATGAACTTGAAAGGTAAAATGACATCTTAACAGTTTCTGCAAATGTCCAGAAAATCAGAGTACTGGTTAGTCTGAAAACATCAGGAAACCTAAACATTGTGATACTGTATTTCAGAAGATTCCTTAACCTTTGTTGGCTGGCATGCAGAAGTACTTGAACTCCATAAAAGTTTATTCTCTAAAATACGCGTTCTATATTCAGAGTAGCCATGGGGATGCCACCCACTCACCTCCTCTTTCTGTTCGTCTCTGCAGTCCGTGTCTGGCTCGGCCCTGACTTAATGTGCAGCAGCAGATGACTCGGCCAACTTTGGTCTTTTATAAAAGGTTATTTAGTTGCCAGGAGAGAGAGAGCAAGCTGCTCTTGCAGTTCCTGCCAGAAGGTTGCACTACCGGTGTATCGTAAATTACTTACGACAGCATACAAGAACGAGAGGGGGGGGTTGTTGGGTGAGGAGGGGAGGAAAGGTGGGAGAAGACGGGGTGAAAGAGTAAGTGCAGTTTTCTTTTTGGTCCTCTGTGATGAATGAGCTCCTGAACAAGGCAGAAAATACATCATATCACCTTTAATGGGTACACATTTCTGCAGCTATAACTCAGTGTTTAAAAATAGGGAGGGGTGGGTGAAATACGACATCATATATTCCTCTCAACGACACTTTTACGAGCCCTCCCTGCAGTATAAAGGCATTGATTGCTATTTCAAAGCTCCCTGTTAGAGTCAGTGCTGAGTACCTCCAGCTGCCACAGACAAGAAAGACAGAAACTCCTTTAACACATGCAGCTACAACTGTCGCCTGGTTCTGTTGTGGAAGTTTCTGTGAGTTTTAGAATGGAAAAAACTCAGACTATGGTCTTTAATCTCAAATAATGAATGTTCGGACAGATCGAAGAGAACAGCGAATACAATTTGTATTCTTCTGCTCACCCTGGGTGGTCGTAAAGTTAGAAAACAGCTGTGAGAGGATCACAAATCTTTCACCCACTCGGTTTAAACAATGACAAATTTTAAAATTTATTATGCAGCTCAGTTATTTTGTTTCCCATCCACATGTAAGAATAACTTTCTCAAAAGGTATGTTATGTCCTCTTCCTGACTCTCAAGGTTTTTTCCTGATACAAATGAACAATAAAAACTCTATCAAAACTGTGATCAGGAAAATACTGTAGGTCCATCTATGTGATTTCAGAAGATATGTTAAATCTAAAAGAGCTCCAAGAGCACAAACTTCTGCCAAGTCATTTCTGACATTAGTCATAAGCTAAAAAGTTACTCATGAAAATGTAGAAAACCATTGCACAATGTTAACAAATATTTAAAAGGATCCTGGATCCACTTTCAGATTTGGATCACCAAAACCAGTTGACTCCTTGTGCCATGACCAACAGTGGACTGTGGCACATGGCCATAGTGACTCTTCCCAGGGTCCATTATGCAATTTAAACAAATTACAAAAAAATGACTCATTCACAAGTCAAATACAGAGAGGCGCAAAGACTTTATTACAAGTGCTGTTACTTTTGTCATTTGAACCAAAAAACAACAGACAGATCCAGTAGGGTTTTTTGTTGACAGACATAGCAGAATGCCACCTTTTGAGTTGGCCTATAGGATAAAAATTGTAATCAGTCCAGCACCAATCTATATCCATGGCAACATCCATGATATTAAGATTAGCATTAATTCAGTTCATATACAGTGCAATAATATAGTCTGAATCTTGATAAATTTACATTTTCATGTTATCACATCGGTGTTTCACACCTTAGAGGTAAATGTTTGACTGAAAAAAACTGTTCAAATTCAAATAAAACATGGGTAAGAATATTTGCACTTTGTGAATGGATGCTACAATTTAGCTTCGACAACCATTAGCTGGACTTTTTGTTTTCTTCTGTTAACAAGACTAGATAATAAATAAGCTAAGAAAAAGTCAAACAAGAAACTGCTGATTTCTGGGTATGTGCAGTAGTACTGTTTGCAGTCAGTCATTTTGAAAACAGATTGTTGTTGCACTTAAACTTGGGGAGAAAAAAATCTGTACTTACCCACAATCTCCACATAGTCTGCCTGCATAGTGTTTGGTCTGTGATGCGGCTTTGCACCAACTGACCTCAGCTTAGGCTTAGCAGTAACAGAAAGACTGACATGTAAACACCAGGGTATATTGCCTGCCTGGTGTTGATTTGCTGTCTGCATCTATGTTATTTCCAAATTGTGCTGTATTTTGAGATTACCCAGAAAGTTTTAGCACTGGCTTTCCTGTTTTAGGTCAGTCTTCTTGGTGGAGTTTGAGGGGCTGAAGACTAAAATTGGACTTGCCACATATATCTGGCAGACCAGAACCAAGCAGCACTGCTTGCACTTGATGGAGACGGATTAAAGGCGTGGGATGTGGAAACCTACTGATTGAAGACTGTGGGGCTATTTGCTGTGGAGTGCGTACAGAATGCTAAGCAGGTTGAACAAGTAGAAATCGGGGGATAGTGTGATTCATACTTTAGGGAGCACTGTTTACACTGTTTCATGGCAACCCATTCACTCAAGACATTCCTGCCAGAAGTTATGTTTCATGGTCTTCAGACATCACCACTGCAAAAGCCAAGCTGCCATCATGGTGTAAAGAACAGCTTCAAACTGATGAGGTTTGTCAATGAAAATTATTTCCAACATTCTGGCCCAGGCGGTCACATGCAGGTGGAACCATTCTGTTAAATAAAGACAGAGAGAAACCTCCATTTATCTGCTGACAGAGTGTTAGAGAGAAGGATGGAGACACAGTCAGAAGGAGAGACTGCTGACTGGACTTATGGCTTTGGCAAATTTGAGCTTCTTTTCAGTGAGCCGTTCCCAGCTGTAAATTTACAGTGTTTTTGTTAGCTGCTATTAAAACCAAATTGACGGCCCGGCCAAGGTCGTTCATTTCGGCGGGGCCTGCAGGGAGGAATTCCTCTCCTGACAGGCCGCCTGTCCTTTCAATAGAGGGGAAAATGACAGGCAGGAGAAAATTAAAGTGTATACATGTGGATATATCAACCTGTCCTTGACTTAGATTTATAGTTATGCTTCCAGAAAGTCATGTGGTGAAGTTTTACATGATATCCTACAAACTAAGTGAAACAGGAGGCAGAGCTCAAGGAACTTAAACTGCAGTCTGACATACAGAAACAAAGTGAGGAAGTAAATGTTATGTTGATGCAAAGAGGAAAAGTGCAATGTTTTAGTCCAGAATAATCTTTTACATCAGATCACCATGTTGTTTGTGTTGTGAGAGCAGTAACAGTACTGAGCTTGTTTCACGTTTTTTTATCGTCAGCCTTCTGAAAGCTCTTACTGGCACTGAAGGTCAGCCCATTCACACATCGTTCACACCACATTCATATCATTCATAATCTGATGGTGGAAGCTGCTGTGTCTATGTTGTCCTTCAGTATAAGCCATTGTTTTCATTCAGACATATTTATTCCATGCTGACACAGCAGTGGAAGACATTCAGGGTTAAGTGTCTTGTCTAAGGACACATGACAGAAGCTGGGGACTAAACCATGGACCCTCAGGTTAAATGACTACCAACTCAACAGCAAATATCACTTATGAATAATGAAAATATTGATCTTTGTTTGTTTATAGTCAATGGTTTAAATCCGAGGTGTGCAACTCAATCCTATAAAGGCACAAAGGCCAAAAATAATATCAGGGATAATGAAACTGTTCTGGTTTATAAATAACTGAAAAGCATGACTTTTGCACAATTAAGGAAGGGGATTGTTACTTTTTATGGATTCTGATCCTTTATTTAATTCTCCTTTCTGATTCCCATCCTCATCAATGCCAGTAGCCTGTTACTGCATGTTAAAGATTTGACAGAGGATGGGTAACCTTGCAGTGCTGCTGGATTTACCTGATTCAATGTCTGCAGGCAGATCACATTTGCCAAGCTCCAACAACAGCTGTGCCTGGACAAAAAGCAGCACAAAGCACAGAGATTAGCATAGATGCCTACAGCTGTAGTTGTAGATGTATCAGATCTGGACCGTGTTTCTTTACTAAATGAAAAACAGACAACAACAATGAAAGCATTTTTCACCTGAAAGAATATTTCTGTTCCACTTCCAACATGTTTGGTGAGAGTTTGTTCTATTAAGTGGTTCATATTTTGTACTTTACAGTGTGGCACTAGTGCTTGCCTACTACATTATCTGATTTGCCCGTAATCATTAATGTAATGATGGTTCATCACCTGTCTGATGTTTGGAAGATTCTGCCCATTCCCAAACATTTTCTTTGGGCTATTACCCAAATGGACTGGTGAAATATATTGAATGGTCTATCTGGTGTGTCAGGTTAGAAGTTAGGATCGATATACAGAAATAACAGAAATGGTTGAGGTTGTGCAGAACCTGTGATGAGATTAATACAACTGTCAGACCACATGATTTAAACAAGATCATAGCAAACCCAGGTAGTTGTAAGGATTTTTAGTACTTCATTACTTGAGTAAAAGTATAGATCCTCTTGGTCAAGCATTACAAGCAATAACAATTGGCAACGCAACTGTAGTGTAGAAACACTAACTGACAACAGCAATTGTGCTACTAGAAACACATACAACATGAACCTGGCACACTCATAAAGATTTTTAAAATAGTGACCAATTTTGACACTATGAGATACCCTACACATGAGAATCTACTGTCAAGTTTGCAGTTTTGTTCTTGTAGCCGTGTGAAACACAAGCACACCACAAACTATGAGACATATTCACCAAAACTAACAACTTAAGTGTGAACAAACATGGCTGAAGACAAGCAGAAGGAATAGAAGCTGAATCCAGCTAGCAGTGATTTTTTTAGGGAAGCCATAGCAGTGTCATTTTCGGTCCAACGCCTCTCTGTGTTAGTTTAGTTGTATGTTAAGAGACACCTTGAACAAACACTTGTGCAAGTTGGTCCTCTGCTTTTATGTTCATCTAACTGATGTTTCCTAGTTAATAAAGCTACATTTGTTGTGCTTCCTTATTGGCTTTTGTTTCATTCCATGTTATAAAACATGGAGGACATGCTCCTCTGTCCTCAGTGCTTACCACACACTTCAGGATTTCTGATAATCAACATGTCTGATTGTGTCGTAAGGCAAATACTGGAGGAATATTTCCAGTGTTGTTTGTCTTTTATTTGATAAAAAAATACAGTGATGATAAAACTGCTTCTGAGGCTGTTAGCATCAATGCTAATCTCTGTACTGGCAGTTCTATTCTGCTGTCGTCTCGCTCGTAGCTTCTACCTTTTCCTGCTCTGAAGGACTCTGATTGGGCCGTGCAGCTTGGGACCAAGCACAGTGATTGCAAATTGGAGCTCGGCAGGATGAATCTGCCTGATTACAGACATTGAATCAGGCAGATCCAACTGCACTGCAAAGTTACTGTGAGACCACCTTACACCTCACGACCATGATTACAGAAGCACACCTTGACTCCTGCAAGACTCTCTGGATTTTACTTTGACTTTGGAAATTTGTCTGCAACTTTAAAATAGCAGGAAAAATTGTAAACTGTAAGGCCAGCGCCAGAGTCAATGAGCCACAACTACTAACGTGTTGGCATGGAGCTCTGGATTGAGTATCAGAAGTTTAAATGGTGTTTTTCCCCACCAATGTCAATTCTCCAACATCTGACCTTTACAAAATCCAAGAAAACATGTCTTTCTTTCTCTTAACAGTCTTGACCTTATAAGGTACAATATTAGAAATTGCCTTTAATTTGAGGTGACCTCATCTTGTTAAACAGCTGTAAATGTGTCTGCATGGTTTTGTGTATGTGCACCTTGAGCGCAGGCCACAGCAATTTCATCACTGCTTATTACAGGGACATAATGAGAAACACAGACCTCATTCCCAAACACTCACACACACACAAACAGAATCCGTAGTTTTCTGGAATCATTTAGGTCTTTTTTTTAAATCCTTTCCTTGTTTGAAAGACAAAGCCCTGCACTGTTTCTCCTTTTTTGTGGATTTGACACGGTGTTTTGTTACAGTTCATTTATAGTGAGTAAAGAGAATCTGCTTTTAAACAGGAGGACAAAAGGTCGAAGCCCTTGAGTCAGCAATTGCGCTCTCCTGAAAACCTTAGAGCAAAGTTTCGAAAGGCCAGATCTGCTGCTCTGACCTTGAGAATAGGGCAAAGTTAGTTCAGAGTCAGTCAAGTTTCAACAAGAGGTTGGCAGTTTCATCTCCAACCCTTGGTGTCACAAGACAATGTGTCCCTGACTCCCAATTGCTTCCACTGTTGTGTCAGTGGTATGCAAATGTGTATGAAGGTGACTGACTTATAATCAGCAAATTGAGAGTTAAAATGTTAGTGTTGGCAAAATTTCAGCTGGGGCAGAGTTAATTATACTCTGGATGGAGTCAAATCCCATAAAATCCCTCTCAACTGAAACAGGGTTGGTGTCAGAAACAAGTGTAAAAATGATTTAAATTCATTGGTGTCACTGTAGGATCTTAAGTTCTGAACTTTTCACTCTGAACCCTGAACCTGTAAGTTACTCTCGTAGAGTCATGATGCCTTCCAGTTGGTCTTGGAAATTGAATTCTACGAGATGCAAACTAGGAGCTGTCCTCACTGAGATGAGTTAAGGCGTATTAATTGTATTACAGGCATTTCATCAGGGATCTGGCATTTTGGCGGCCAGGAAATGCTCATTTTTGTGGGTCCCAAATTTCATACATCTCAAAACACCCCACCTCTCACCCTCAACCGCATGGCCAAACTCTAACAACAGAAACAATGGTGGAAAACATTGTTGCACTCGTGCTGCAGAAGCTAATGGCTTTAACAGCAAAATACTCAGTTCTTCTACAACCACTGTGAGAAACAGGAGGACACGGAGAATAGCATACACTAGTGTTTGGTTACATTGGACATGCTCCATGTCTCCTTATCTGGGACAGCACCACTTACAGGCCTGGCATATAAACTACAAGCATTTTCAGTGTTTTTTTTTTTTTTTTAAGTGACTGGACACATATCTTTGTAAACAAATGCCGTGTTTACAGAAAGCATTTTCAAAATGAAACATTTTTGTGTCTGTGTGGACAAGGCTGTAGATACATCTTTGGTTGGAATTTCCCACTGGGAGGTCAAACAAGTCTGTGCTGTGCCAAATTTACCAGCACATTACTGGAAAGCATCTAACTGGAATGTAACGTAAATCCTACTTCTGCTTCAAGGTAAATGGACACAATCGAGTTCCCCATTTGCTTTTTAAATATGTGCTCCACCAAACTCACTTTCTTTATTTCAGCTATTTCCCCCCTTTTTTATTCCAGTAAATAATACAGCACTGTTCACACTCTGTAGTTTTAATATAGAGTTAACACAGTGTGCCTTCTAAAGCTACAAAGAGGTGTTGATCAAAAATGCACTGTTGTGTTGCAAAGTTTACATTTTTACACCAAAACGTGTTAACAATTACATTTTATGAGAGTTCAATTACAGAATCTCCAAAAACAGTAAAAAAAACAACACTTGTGGCGTGGAACAATACACTTAAAGGTCCCATATCCTGGTGTGTTTGACTGTTCACATCATGTCTTGGATGTCTGTTAACCAAGGATTTGATTTAAGTTGAAAGAAAAAAGACTTTTTTGCCTCTGTAGAAGATCAGATGCAGCTCTTTTCTCCTCCCCTTTGGAAACGCTCAGATCTGAGGGGGCAGGAGGTTACAGGAGACTCTGACGGTGAGCTGATTAGCTGCGAAAAAAAATGTCTGATGGCAGGGGGAGAGGAGAGGTCACAGGCTCCAGTGCTGTAATGTAATGCTGTCTACCTGTGACATGTAGAAAACACATGTAGGTGGAGGCTTTACAGCCATGACATAGTAAACTCCAGGATGTAAAAAAAATGTAGCAGTTTTCGGGCATTTTCTGTAAGAAGACGTAGTGCATTTCTTCATGAACTGAGACTATCTTAAAGATGTCATGCTCTTCTACTCTCCAAAACCCTTCTAACAACATTAAAACAAAAAAAAAAAAGATTTTTTGCAGGACTTGGGACCTTAACATGTGTTCAAATAGGCTCTGATAGTGTTAATTTGTCCATACAGATTTAGCTGTGTACTGATTACACCTTAATTTGACCTGATCCATTTTCAATTTATCTCCAAACTTAACAGTGAGGAGAAAGTTTATTCTTTGACAGTTTTAGCGAAAGAGAATGCTAAAAGTGACCTCCCATCTTGGAATAAAATCTCCAAAAGCACACAAACATTTTCAGTCGTAGACACAGCCTTTCTATCCTTGATCTCTGTATTCTCTGTAAGGATCAATCTGTTAAAGTTGCTTCTTGAACAGTCACACCATTTATTCAAGTTGAGGCCAAGAAGAGTTATTGTGTAAAACCCTAAAGCCTTTTACAAGATCAAAGATACACAACACAAATCATCCTCCCTGACACTATGAGCTGCTCTTTTTCTCACCTCAGCACACACCCTTACAAGTGCCTCAAAAACAAACACAGGCACTTAATCAAATATGATGCTTCCAGTGAAAAAGCCCAATCGATCAAACAAACATGTACACACCTAATTTGTGGTGTAATAGGACCATGAATTTGTTAATTACTATCTCCAAAGTTTTTTTCAGCGTGTCAGTGTCATTATAGACCCTAACATTTTGACAGCAGGCGCTCATTTTTCCATTTGCTTATTGGTTTTATGCTTTCTAGATTCCTCTTAGACCACATCCACACCTTGTGTTAATGTAATTGAGCACGAAGCAAACCTCAATGATACATTTGGATACAACTCAAAAAGTACTCACAACAAAATGATATCTGATGTCTCAGAATGCTCATGGGATGGTCTGGTATGCCACTTACCACATTGGTTGGGTAATGCAGACGCTCACATGTATTGGCACTCATTGAAGACTGTTTGAAACCTGTTCAAGAGGCTAAACTAATGAAACTTAAAAAGCAGCTGGATTCACCAGGTTTCATGTCCTTCATCGGGCAGACCCATCTTGCAAAGCCTCAAGCTGGTGCTGTTGTTCCTGCACAGAATGTGACTGGTAACCTTGCACAGCAGCTGGACTTGCCTGATTTTTTTTTTTTTTTTTTTGACAGAGCTTGTTTTACAATGTGGCTCACATTATACAGTGCAGTAGCTCCCGCCTGAGACATTATCTGATTGTACCATAATTAAGGTTGATTGATAGAATGATCGTCCAGTCACCTGCCTGATATGCTCCTGAATGGTTCTGCCCTCTTTCTATGGGCTGTTGCCCAGATAAACAGAGTGTGCCAAGTAACTGGACTGGACCCATCAGAAGCCTTTAAGTCTCTGTCCACACAGGGACTAAAACGTTTTTGTATTTAAGAAGTTTTTTGCAAACATGGCATTGTTTCAAGAAATGTGATTGTCCACATGTAAACACTGAAAACGCTGTATTATATATGCCAGGCCTGTAAGTGGTGTCGTAAGGCTGCACACCAAGACCAGAGAATAAGAGATGGAGCGCATTCATCATGCTGCTCTTCATGTCCTCTTGTGGCTCATCGTGATTGTAGAGGAGCATTTTACTGTTAAAGCTACAAGGGAGAGGTGGTACTATGACACCATGGTTTATGAAAATATGCATATTTGTCATAAACACAGAAACACAAAAGCAGCATTTTGAGATTTGTTCACTCTGGCACCCGTTTTCAAAAACGTGCATTCATGGGCTCCCATAATGCCATATCAGTGTGGAGAAAACACCAGATACGATCAAGACATTTGCAGACACGTCTGTGTTTCGTCTCTGTGTGGACAGTCCCTCAGTAAAAATAGGAAGTATCTTTGGAGGTCAAGGTTAAGTCTTCCTAAAAGTGAGGAGCAAATGTAAGCCTGTAAAGAAAGGCAGCTCATGAAGAGGCAGACAGGGCATTTGCTCAGTCCCATTTAATTATTTTTCAAGGTTCAGCCCTTCCCAAACACTTTCTAAGGGATGTTGCATAGATGGACATGAAAAATATGTCACAGATGTGTGCAACAGTGTATTCAGCGTGTCGAGTAAACCCCATTTCCCCAGCTGTTTCATTTTTCATCAGAGAGAAACTTTGTTGTTTGGAGTCATCATAGCTGGTCAGGTCAGGTGTGGGAGCACATGCCTGGTCAGCACTGCGTCATTCATCATTCCTGACGACTTGTCTGAACCACCAGCAACATCAAATCTACTTTTATGTTTTTATGTGCAATGAAATTTATGGGCCCAAGGGTGCAAACTCTAGGCCCCTGGCTCTGGAGGCAAGGGACACCAACCCCCTTCAGTTGTGTTACCAGTCGGCTGGCATCTTCCCAGCTACCAAACCAACTTCCAGGTATGTTAGGAACAGAACTTGAACCAGCCACCCTCTGGTCCCCAGCCCACGCTCTTACAGACTAGTGATGTGTCATGCTCATAAGAATCGGCTCTGTGAGCTGATGCTTTGTAGTGAATCAGAAGAGCCGGTTCGCTGCTTGGCTCTCACAGTGCTCAGCCCCAGCTCTGCTCACCGTAGAACTTTGTTTTGATTGGCCAGCATAACGGCCATTTGGACAATCACATGTGAGGATATAGGAGTGAGTGAGACAGCAGACAGCAGTGAGGAGAGTGTGTGAGTGCATTGTGTTGTCGTGTAGTATTACTATGAGTGAGCGAAGCAGCATCTGGCTGCAGTTTAAAGATATTGGCAATAAGATTGTTTTTGTAACAGAATAAATGCACAGAATTATGCAATTATAAGGATTTTCGTAAAAACACTACACACAAACCATTAATTTTTACAAAGTTAAGGTAGCATATAGGGCTTCAAAAGATCCTATATCAAGAGCCGTTCAGGAGTCGAAAGAGCTGGCTCTTCTCTGGGAGTTGAGCCAAAAGAGCAGGCTCTCTGAAAAGATCCAAACTTCCCATCACTATTACAGACTATACTCATCATAGCACAGCCATTAAAACTGCTGTAACATCCAAATTAAACAATTTTGGAGAAAACAAGAGTGAACGTGAAGCTGGCTTTTGGTCTGTTGCTTTCTTTTACAGTAGGGCAACAAGTCTTGATCCAGAAAGGCTGCAAGCACACTTAAAAAAAAAAAAAAAAAAAAAAAAACACCATTAAAAATGGTGGAGAGTTTTTGAACATGCAGTTTTACAGAGTTGAGAAGAGGCCTTTCACATCTGTGTCAGACTAGTATGCCTGATACTTTGGACTTTTTGTCTGGTGCATAAAAGTACCCTGTCATCAGGAGGCATGCAGACTAAAGGGTGCATAAAACTCAACTAAAAAAGGTCAAAACTAGAAACCTCCACCAAGGTAGCTCACATATTGCTGTTACATCTATAACCAAAAGTTCCATGATAAAGTTACCATTATAATTTGATTCCTTGACCCTGAAAACCCACACCTAGCACTCAGAATCATGGTGATATCATTATTAGACAGTTATTGAGCAAAAACGATTGTATGGCGGTTATCTGGATCACCCCCAAAATCTAATCATTTTTAAGTTGGGCCATTACAAACATCCCCTGAAAATTTCAGCAAAATCCATCCAGTAGTTTTTGTGTAATCTTGCAAACAAACAAACAAACATACACTAGCAAAAACATAACCTCCTGGGTGGAGGTTAAAATGGAATAATAGAGCTGCTATTCCCCAAACCCTGGTGTCCTTTGATCAAATTTAGCTTTGACTTGAAATAAACATACATACACATATATCTCAAAAGGTTTACCTGAAACAAACCTTCAATCTGCTCCTGAGTCATGCCCCTTGACCTTTGGATCAAGAGTTGCCCTAATGTTAAGAAAGTACAGTCATGAACATATTCTTCTAAGCAGCGCCGTTGTTATGCAAGCAGATGCAAAAGCCTGAGTAGGTCTTGAAAGTCAAGTAAAGTCAAAGATCTAATTTTCATTTGATCAAATTGGCGCCAACCTCCTCTTCCTTTACTTTTCCCACATTGATCCTCACTGCGCCTCCACTGTGCTTCTTCTTGTTCTCCATCTTTATTGCTCTGTGCTACTCGACACCCCCATCTCAGAGGACATCATATGTATCAGTGCTGGAACTGTTAAAGTGGCTGTGCTGTAAGGCAGCTGAAAGGAAGTTATTTAGTAGAGACCCTCAGGGAGAAGGATGCAGGCACTCCGCCCTGTGCAGGTGTATGAGTGATTCCTTAGGCTCGCCCTCCTTTATACGGAGCGCTGAATAAAAGACCGGCAGGATTTACCTCTTCATCGGGCGAGGATTTGAACATCGATGGGTAAATGTTCTGAACAATGAGGAGAGATCGTGTCTCTCTTCTGTTTTATTTGCACTCTTTCTTCCTCTCTGTAGGATCAGAGCCATCCCTCAGGCCAAGCCATTATTGGAGGCAGAGCTTTCCGGAGTAAATCATCTGCTTAATGCCTCGCTTTACTTTCTCACCGCCCGTGTTTGTCATCACAGTCGCTCTGAGGCGTTGCTCTCTTTGATGAGCCGACTTGTCGTGCCGTTTGCTGTGAGACTGACAACAATAAATCACGATGGCTTATGAGCACTTATTGTGTGGTAGATATGTTACTGAACATGTTTCTCATATTTAACAGAGGTGATTGACAGGTGAGAGGTAGGTTGTTAAGGTTGTTAACATGCTGTCATGGGTTTCAACACCTGGTTGTGTGTCTTTGACATTTTCTACTGCAGCTTTTATGTTTCTGATGATTTTGTATGTTCATCTCTCTATTAATCAGGGTATTTTACTCTATGGTTAGACTAAAAGCACGATTATCTCTTCTGAGGCTGTTACAATATACTGGGATGAGCAGTGACTGAATCTCAAACTGTCAGCCACAGTGATGGGCAGCACAACAGAGGGATTTCTTTGACACAAACAGAAAAGCAACGAGGACACACACCCACACAGAGACCAGAGGACACAGTGTCCACCTTACGTGCAGCGCTGAGTGTTTACATGTTCCCTCTGTTGCAAGTTTGATGTATGTAAATAAAGTTAATTTGCTTAGCAGATCATAGATGTTGTCTTTGGTTCAACAAGGGCAATGCGCCACAACATATTTACAGCCATTTTATCTCTGTTTTAACCGCTATCTAAGGCCCCGTTTACACGACAACGTTGTCACCAGAAACGGAGAGGTTTTTCCTTTGCGTTTTCAAAAGCGTGCTGCGTTCATACGGAGAATGACAGAAAACGCTGTAGCATGCATGCCAGGCCAGTAGTTGGTGATGTAAGTTTGTAGTGAAACAGCGGTGTTACAACACGCGTATGCTTTCCGGTGAAGACAAAGTTTTCATAAACAACAATAGTGAGTGGATGCATGAAGACGCAGGGGTTTCTTGTCTGGACAACAAATCTGTCAAATTTTTGTCAGGATAACAAACTGAGCATGGTAAGCAGCACACATGTTGCTTGGTAGACGGCTAAAGATGTTATTGTTGTTGTTCCTGTGATGCACGCACAACCTTTATCTGAAAGAGTAGTGCGCATGCGCCACGTTTACATGGATACGGATATGACGCAGTTTTCAAAACTTTTCACTCTGGACACTCTGGATTGAGACACTCCAGACACCACTCTCGTGTAAACGGAAGGCAAAAAAGCAATGAAAACTCTTCGTTTTTGGCCGTTTTCATTGTCGTGTAAACAGGACCTTAGGTTGTTTTTCACACCTACAGCTCAGTTGCTTTGTTCCGATTCAGTTAGAAAAGAAATGCTACAACTTTGCATATTTTATTTGAATCCATTTTTGTTCACACAGCTGAATTTTGAAGTAGGCCGAGTCCTGCCTCGTTTAAGTCATTATGTCAAAGCCTCCCTATGAGCTGAAGTCACTCAAAAACCTATACCCACAAAACTATGATGATATGGATTTAAATGTCCTTTGTAACATATACAGATATGTGTAAAACTCTTTTTTTTTACAAAGATTAGGGGCTTTTAATGCTTGCTGGTGGACCATAGACGACACCAGATAGCATGGGAACTTATTACAACGTAACATGTAAAAAGAAATTGTCCACGATGCGGGAAAGTAGCAGCATTGAGATGGATGCATCCTCTGCTTGATTGAGTTGAACTAATACAGTCTGGGAGTCTAAAGTTTTTGAATCAGTCGTTGTTGTTGACTCTGTGATGATCTGTTGTAAAGACAGTGAGTAATGTTATTGTTATTTTAATGTCTGTTGTTCCTGAGAACAGACAGTGACTCTGTGGGATCCAAAACATTATTATTAAGTAGTACATTGTTATCAGTCTGGTTGCCTGGTAGCCATAATGCAATTATTATTATTACTGCTGCTGTTTATAGTGCTACAGCAGTGTCATGAGTTAATTCATTACACTGTGTGTTGGATCATGGGGCGATTTTGTTGTCAAACAAACCGCTTTAGGGGTTGATTGGAAACAACCCGGTTATTTGTGCTGAAACAGGGATCAATTGCTGTCTTCATATACATTCAAACAAACCATGCCAAGCACCGAACGCCCACTTGTATCAGAACAACTCTCCTGAATGATAAAGGTGTGAAAGCAACATTTGACGTGAGTTTAAGCCAATGTGTTGCTTGTTTAAATCCAAAATGATACAAGGAAGCTGCTGAAAATGCTACAGCTCTGCATGCTAGCTGGTTAACTGTAGCATGTCAAACTTCTTTACTGATAACATCAGACCTAAAGATTTTCAAAATAAAAGTCCTTATCTGTAATTATGGTGAAATACCTTTATTTTGAAAGAATTAAAACAATCCAAAAGGACATTCTGTGTTTTCATAAGAAGATGCACTTACTGGCCACTTTATTAGGTACACTTTCTGATGTCAGGTTTGACTCCTTGTACCTTCAGAACTGCCTTATTTTTTCAAAACATAGATCAACAAGGTGCTGGAAACATTCCTCGGAGACTTAGGCCCATATGGACATGACAGCATCACACAGTTGTGGCAGATTTGTCGACTGCCCATCCAGTTCCATCACTGGATCGTGCTCTGTTGGAGTGAGAACTAGTGACTATAAAGGCCACTGGAGTTAACATGTCTCAGAAACTATCTGAAATAAAATGAACTTTGTGACATGGAGTATTTTAATTCTGAAAGAAGCCATCAGACCTACCATCTGAATGTCCCAGCAAGATACCCAGACCTGGAAACATTCTGTTGTTTAATTTTAGTGAGCCCGTGTAAATTATAGCCTCAGCTCCCTGTTCTTTGTTGAGAGAAGTGGCTTTATCCTTTAGTTGTACCAAGTTATTTCTTTACCTGTTGCCATTTTAACAAAATATTTTGGTCCAGAGAACTTCCACTTACTGGATAATAGGGATGGGAAATGTTTAGATTTCACTGATACCAATGTTATTATCAATTCTGCTTATCTATCCGATCCTTTAACAGTGTTTTTATTCCTGTGAATTTTCTGTGTGGGCAAAAGTTGGACTACTCAAGTTTTCAGTGTCAACAATGTCAAACACGTCACTGCTGATATTTCATTCTGTGCTGAACAGATAAGTGCTTCTGCGAGTTACTGATGTTTTCTCTAAACATTGCGAAGTTACTGTCTTTAAGTCAAAAATTAAGCCACAAATTTGACCACGTCTGTCCCCTAATATTTGACTTTTTTTTTATAATTTCTGCTTCTGATGAGAGCCTTGATTACTTGATTTGACCCTCCTGTTGTCTTAACTTCTGTAAACTCGCTCTTCCTGAGGTCAAAGAGGGCCTGCATTTGTGGACCTCCAGAAATGAAGCATCTGAAAACTAAAATCTGAAAGATTGTGAAAGAATTTAATTTAATAGCATTTCTATTATTCCATTAAATGAGCCTACCTGCCATCTTAGACTTTGTTAATA
Organism: Cetoscarus ocellatus; assembly: GCA_037902135.1. Lineage (NCBI taxonomy): Eukaryota > Metazoa > Chordata > Actinopteri > Labriformes > Labridae > Cetoscarus > Cetoscarus ocellatus. Next base: position 1,427,306 of record JBAMNC010000436.1, read on the forward strand.
TCTGGATTTGACCTCCTCATAGTGGAAAAAGACTGGAATGAATTAAATTATTAAAGACCACTAGTTTTTTTATCATTACACTTCTGTTCAAATTGTTTTCTTCACAAAATAAGAGGTTTTTTACCATTATTGCCAAAGATACTATCATTGCTGTTGGGACCAAATTGCTAGTTTCCAGGGAATAAAGAAAGCCTCTCTACTGAAATATGAATATTGTATTGTCCAGATTACAAATTATTTTTCACATTTTAATTCTGTCAAAAGTTTATAAACTCCACGCACCAACATGAAAGGTGACCAACAGCTCTGTTTGTGAAAACAAAAGAAAATAATAGAAAATGGAGATAGTAGGTTTGTGCCCGTCAGCCATGGTATGTAAAAAATATGTAGGAGCTAGTATATTTGAAGAGTGTATAGGTCGGTATAAACATGTGTTTTAGTAACTTATGCAGGTCAGATGTGGTGGGAGGCGTAATAAATGTCAGAAACATGGAGACCGTGTTCCTCAGTTCTTTAAAATGTAAATGCCTCCCCTGTGCTGAATAAAAATCAGGAATATTGTAATGATTTATCTGACTGTGGAGGCGAGCTCCCTCCATTCTTTCTGTGTGATCTGCCGCGGCTCGCGTTGGCTGGCAGATTGTATCAGCAAACACGGCAGCTGTACGTACTGTACATGCTGCGAGACAAAATAAGAAGAAGAGGCTTTAGTGATAAAACTGTGAAGGATTATCCGTCATTTGGCAGGCCCGTGGTGATTTGCTATCAAAACGGATTTTGTGGGGAAAAAAAAGAAATGACAGGAGCGGGACGATGATGGAAAAGGATGGAGGGGAGGATGAGGAGGAGAGGAGGGAGGGGGGGATTGGAGATGGCAGAGGGAGGGGGGAGTTGTCACGCAGGGCAGATTTTGTTTTCTGTTTAATTTCTTGCCCCCTTTTCCCCTCCCTCCCTGACATCTCCCCCCAAAACCAATGAGCTGGGTGTCAGTCACATTTTGAACTTGCCAAGCAAACACAGTGGAATGATTGGACCTGTCAGTCAAACTAATGTGTTGTTTGCCACTGGAGGAACTGTGAGACAGACAGAGCTGGAAAAAAAGAGTTATAACTGAGTAGGACACATTTTGTCTTCTAGATACTCAACAGTCATGCCTGAGATCACAAACGGTGACTTTGAAGACGGCAAAATAGATGCACGGGTGCACAAAGCTCCCCTTCACTCAAACATCACACCAGCGATCTGAGACCTCACAGTTTTAACGTGTTTCTTGCCTTTGGGGAAAAAAAAACAAAAGAGCTCTTGAGGCTAACTTTCTGTGAGCATGAAGACATGATGTTTTGTTCGTGTTCAAGCCAACTTGAACTGTAAACCCATCAGACATGCAGATGAAAGGTGATTTTTGACCAGTGTACGTTTTGGAAGATTTTTTTAAGGGATAATTCAGTGTTTTTGAGCTGAGAATGAATAAGACACATGTAGTATTAAATACAGTGTAGTAGTAAATACAATGGCCACAACAATTGTCATTAGCTTTTTCCTGTAAGTAGAGAACCATAGAAGTTAGATTGTACATTCTTACAGATGGGGCCAAGAGCTTTTACTGAGTATTAGGTTAAAAAAAAACGCAGGGAGCATTCACCCACATGCAGCCAAACAAAATACGTGAAAAGTTTGCTTGATCACACAAAATGCTCTCAGTTTTGCTTAAACACATACACAGGGCTTTGACTGGTTTGTCATTCAATGGTTTGAGTGAGGGACTCTTTTCATTCAGTCAGAACAATTAAACATGTTTCCAAAAACCTATACAGCTAGCGCACTGAGGGCATCAGTAAACACCCAACCTGTCTATTTTCCTGTTTTTATCTCGTTTTGGGTTAGCTTTGCCTGAAAGTGACATAAACACATGCCACGACTCCACTGCGAAAATGTTTCAACTTTCATGTGTGCTCGAAAACTGCAAGAAAACCGCATCCCACAGGGGCAGAGACAGACGTGGCGACGTGTCCTGTGTGATTGGCCTCTTAGGAAAGCACAACTTTTCTTTTCCGTTGTGGGGGAGGCTCACACTAGGCACGAAGGGCCTGATCTACTAAGATCCAAAATAACGTGCTATTAGTGGGTGTGTTGCGGGTGATCTACTATAACTGTGTGCACAATTGATAACAGGCGCAAAAGTGGTGTGGACCACCCCCTTAAATGAGGATTTTGCGTGTAACCATGGACAGTTTGGGAGAGCAGCGTGGCCGTGAAAAAAAAACAGAGCTTGAAGCCATGGAGTTAGAGGCAAATAAACACACTTGCGGTAATCTTTTTTTGCTGTCTGTCATTTTGACGGACAAGGTCATCACTTTTCCCTCATGCCAAATTTGTATCCATCATTTTTAATTTTACTTTTCTGATTACAATTAAGCATAATCCAAATGACAGCATTCACATAGTTACACAGCTTCGTCATCAATAACCTCTGATGTGAAGAGCAGTCCTACAGTTACGCACACACAGACTGCGCGGGTACTCTCGCCTTTTTACGCACTGACAGCATCACACTCTCCACGCACTGACAGCCCCTAAACTCGCTGTCAGTGCATGGAGAGTATGATGTAGTCAGCTCTGAGTGACAAACAGAGTGATTATGGCTATGAAGGTTTTTTTTTTATACATAGGTTAAAAGACCTCCTCTGCGATGTAGAGCGCAAAACAGAGAGGGTTTACTTTACGTGTCTGCATGAGTATGATGGCACACTGGATCGTCCCTCTTTTTCTAGTCCATCATAATAACAGACAGCCTCCAAATCTTTCCCTAATTTTTCAAAATATTCAGTCAATGACAGAAAATATTCAGTTAACACAACTCCTGTTTCACGCCACGACTGCAGCCCTCTGTGCATAACGATGTGTCTGTTTTGCACCTGCTTTTCAAATGTGCTAAAATTAGACACAAAAACACCCCGCACAATCAGTTTGGGGTTTGATAAATGGTTGCATTTACATCTCCTCATCCCAGTATTTTGCATGTTCTGATCATCTGCATGTATTCTGCATATTTATGAAAGCAAACACGCTAAATGAACTGCTTGTGCTATTTGGATCATTTGACAGATGCAATCTTTGTTGCACCCCGTTACTAGATCAGCTTTGCATGCGATATCAAGTTGGCATGTGTTTTTTTACACGCAAACCTTCAGTAGATCAGGCACTATGTGTCATACTTCAACACACAGTATGTAAAATTGGTAATAAATTGGACATGTATTTATTTATTTCACTTAATTGTCTGTCCTATGTTATTCAATCCAATTCAGTCCACTTTATTGATAAAGCACATAAAAAATAAACTTTACTTTAAAAAAATAAAAGTGCTGCACAGTGATCACCAAGCAGAAATAAAATCAAATAAAATTAAATGAGTAACGCTACCAATTAAACCAAATACTTAGGTCATTTAAATGTAAAAAAAAACAACATATAAAATACAGTAAAAAACACATGACAACACACAATTAGTTAAAATTAAAGCCAACTAAAGAAAACAAGAAAACATAAACATTTTTTCAGTATTTATTGTTTTGAAAGACAGAGAAACTCTTAGTTTTAGAGATGGCACAGGCCTTTTAAAGTCATTCACCTATGATGGGCGGAGTTTGTTTATTGTTGCCATGACAACATATAGTACTATGGTCAAGGCTGCTGGATAGGTAAGCAGGGCCTGCTACTTCATCCACTCTATTTCTGTATATCATTCATATTTTTTGCTGCATACCTCTGATCGACCATGATTTCTCTCTGCCTGATATGCGCTCTGTCACCCAAACTCCTGTGACCCCACCCCCCCAACCCCATAAATAGATGTTTACAAGTTGACTGGAGATCTGCCTTATTTTTTGTCCACATTAAGTGTTACTTCCTTTGTAGAACGAAGGACTCTGGTCACCAGAAACAGCACTACACAATATTTATTCACCACACAGCAAACCAATGTTTCTGGGCAGTAAAAACACATTTTTCTAACACACAGGTTATAATAACACTCCTTTGCCACAGTCTGTAATATGGCTAGAAAATTTTTTCCAGCTTACCAACCAACAACCAATTTTCTAAAGCAAAACAAAACTATATTTATAATTTATTGAGTATTAAATCTTGTGCACTGGCTGGATTCAAATTCAACCCACACTTTAAAAACTAGTGTAGTAGATTACTGTAAGCTCTTGGCCCCATCCGCATCAACGCTCTGTACAGCTGACTGTCTTGGGCCATCCTCTCCATTACAGAGGCAGAGCTGACCAGGGTCACTGTGACTAATGTGTTCACTGCATGAACCTCATATAACCCCATTTAAAAAATACAGTACCATCCCTTTAAGGTTTTGGACCGTATCTAACAGGGCAACAGATAATCAGTCATAAGTGCTGCATCTGACACTTGCTGTCCGTACTGCATCCGTGAAATATTTAATTGTTTGAAATGCATTTCCCCTTGTAAAAAGTACATCAAGTGTTTTTTTTTTCAAATGTGGAGAAACGGAAATGCAGCGCTTTCTGTTGTATAATGACTGACATAAAGGCTAATAAAATTATGGCTTTACTTGGAGTCAAATAAAGTTCCTCTCAAGTATTGACTCGAGGGAGAGAACAATATTTTAACAGGATGTGAAAACATAGACAGTAATTTTATCTTCATCTTGTAAAACAGCTGAACTAGCTGTGCTGGGACAACATGTGAAAGAAAATCAAGACAACACCAACCCCACCCTACATCTTGTCAGGCCATGTTCACATATAGGCAGTTTTGTTTATTTAGCTTTATTTGTGCATTTCAGACTTTAGTTACTCACAGCTGTTGTTAAATGCCATGAGAAAAATGCTCATTTTGCAAAATCCTGCCAGGTTGGGCTTGAGAAAGCAGAATGTCAGGTGTTTATATCTATCTTTTTTTTTTTTAAACATATATATCTTTTTATCTGCTATACAAAAATGCTACCGGAATCATAAATTCCCAGAGGGAGTCTTCCAAAGGGATTAAAAAAGTTCTATCTAATCTAATTTTTATGGCAAAAATAGAGAGGAAAGCTGTTAAAGAGTTGGGGCTAACCTGTTAGCTCATATCTAATTTACCCTGCTTATAAAGTTGCAGGGAACATAATGGGATATTTCACCACAACCTAACAAGCAAGTCCTGAAGGTTGAAGCTGCTTGTCTTTATCATTAGAAAAACAAAACTCCTTAAATAAAAGACAGCATGCGTCAAAAGCTGTTTAGAACTATTTATTGAAAATTCTAATGACTTAATCTTGCGTAGCAGCTGGATCAACCTGATTTAATGTCAGTAATCTGATCCATCTTACCAAGCTGCAATCAACAATGATTGTGCTCGGCCCAAAGCAGGAAGAGGTGGGAGCTACGAACAAGATGACACCAGGAAGTGACTGCTTGTTCAAGGATTAGCATAGATGCTAGCACCTTCAGTTGCTGTTTTATCAGACCTTGTCCGTATTTCTTCATCAAATGAAAAACAAATATAAAAAACTACAAACTTCTCTATAGTAAGGATATTCTTGCTCCACCTCTGACATGTTTTGACGAGAGTTTGCTTACGAATTGGCTCACATTCTGTAGCGCAATAGCTCCTGCCTACTAAATTATTTGATTGGTCCTTAATGAATGTAATTAATGGAACAATTGTCCCATGTTGGATATGCCTAAAGATCTTGTGACTTTAAAGGGTTAGATTAATGATCCTGGAATTACATAGACCTGGTGTCTGCTTTCAAAATGCTTTAAGTTCCTCAAAAACTTCCAAGTTTCTGGATGAAGTTCCTGAAATCACCTAAAATCGTCTGTTTCCTCAAACAAATGGTTCTGTTTCAGATTGTTAAGTTCAAGTACAAGTTTTATGGGGACCAAAGTGCTTTGAAGTCACAAACAACAGCTTGAGTCTGGTTCCTCTGTCAACATTAACGAGCATGACAGTGATAGCATGTGACTGTTTTCCTGCGACCCTTTGACTCACCTAATACATCTCCTCCAAGCAAAAGCACCCATTGTGCTAAACTTGTCACCCCACTGACAGGCTAATATCCTCACCCCTGGGAGATGAGTGGTCGTCCCTTGAAGTTTTGAAGGAGGTGTGAGAAGAGGCACCTTTGCTCATCAAAGACAGCACAATCATCTCTTAAGCCATGACATTCAGCTCTGAAGGCCACTAAGAGCTGGAGGTGATTTTACAGCACCCAGCTGGCAGCCTATTCAGCAGACTGACAGAGGGGGTCCGGGAGGTGAGGAGCCCCCTAAAAATCAACAGGGGTCTTATGCAGGATGAGTATTCTTTAACAGTAATGTGGGTGAATTTACTAATCTGCAGATAGTTTGACATTTTCAGATCATTTCCTAAAAGCTAACAGTCTTCAGGCTTAAATTACCCCTGACCACCATATTCATCATCTTACCTCTCAGAAAATATTGCCTTGTATTTCCCAACCATCAATCTATCTAATTACTTAAAGATCCTGTCTCTGGGATCGTGCAGATTGCATCGCTCAGTCCTGACTTTAAGGTTCCTCATGGCCCATAATAACACAAACTTAACATGAAGTTGGATCTCATCAATAAGCATTTATTACTGCTTAGTTCTGAGTAATTTCTCCGTCTTTGTAGCCTCTCATTTTGAAACCATTCCACTTCAGTGTTGGCAGAAATTTAAAGGAAATATTTCCCTATTTCTACGACCAAAAATAACACATGGGGTGCAGTGGTGTGGGCGTGATTATGAAGGGGCTGATGACACACTCATGCTCCTTCAGTGATGCATCTCTGTCTGTGAGAGCTTGTCTCCGCCAAAACTATCAACAGTGGTTCATAAATCTGGGACTTCATGGCAGCAGTTATTTTTCTCCTTCCATTTTGTGAAGTTTTGTTTTCTACGTGGAAAAACGACTGTGAAATAAAAAAAGGCAATACTAGTCTTATTCACACAGACATTTTTATTCATGATAATTATGCCCCTGTCACATTTTTCCTTTACCATAAATGTTAATACACACCTGTCAAGGGCTGTGGGTGAAAAAAATAACTTTTTTATGCAAAAAAAATGTTCACACTGTGGTCACTAAACCAACAGAAAGAAAGGAAATGCAATAACAGATTAATTATGGAACAAATGATAATATGCGACAAGAAAATCTTAAAAAAGAAAGAAACACAACAGCTAGTTTAAAAAAAAGGCAAAAACAGGAAACCTTAAAACATAAAAAATATAAAAAGGAAAACAAACAAAAAATGAAAAAAACAAACAAACAATGAACAGGAGTTTCAATAACAAATAAAAACAAAAAGTAACATAAAGTAACCTGAAACTACCGCTAAAAAAACAACTACAACATCACAACAACAACAAATTTAGGTACAAAACAAATAATTACACAAGAAATAAAGGCACACCTGAAAGAAAATCTTAACAAATATAGAAATCACAACAAAATTGAAAACAAAAAAATTGAAATACATAATAAATTACATGAACAGCAACAAATAAAAGGCACAATGAAAAATATTTAAAAACATGACATTTTAAATACATAACAACAAATCTGATTATTCCACATTACATACACAAAAATAAATTACCAGGAAACAACAGAAAGTAAACTAGAAAAGCACTCAGAGAGCGCAGACCTCCACCAAGCAGCTTCAGTCCACTTAGGCGAAAATGGTCCTATCTGGCAATGTTAAAGAATCTTTTAAAAAATTCCTGGATCCAGACGGTGGATGCCCAAAAAATAACCTTAAAAAAAAAAAAAAAAGCAAGAGAGCACATTGTTTTGTTTGTGAGGCTCCCGCTGTGCCAGGTGCCCAAATTCTCTTCTAACAACTCACAGTGTCATAGTGGGGAAGAAATGATGGCTTAAACAGCAGCACGAATGGGGCTAATATGAATGTGTTAAGGTGGAAAAATAGTGCGTAGCTTTGTTAAAGTCACCATATGTAAAATTCGGCAACCAGGGGCCTCTTGGTAAACAAAACAACCGCCGGTGAGTTGAGATACATGACTCAGTCACTCCCATCCATCTTCAGTGCTCACTGATCTTTCAATTGAGTTATCTTTTCAGTAAAAACATCACTCCATGTGGCCTGTACACTGAACAGAAAGACAGTGTCAGCTGCAAGGAAAAACTTTGTGTAACGAGAGGACCTCCTGGTCGGCATTTACACTTCGCGCTATGAGCTCGCAAAGCATTCTGAGGCATGCTTCGCGGGACTCAGAAAGTTATATTTAGAGGATTTCTTTCCCTTTTGAGAAATTTATACTGGTTTGCAGTGTAGGGAAGACCTCTCATGGAGTGATGTTTTTGTTAGCCAATGAGTCTCCAATTCTTAAAGAAAAGTAGCAATGATGGAAGAAGGAGGAGATGGCGGATCTCCATTCAACTTGGAGACACATATTTACAGTCAGTTCTGCAGCAGGCAGAGAATTAAGGTGATCCGTAACAGGTTAGCACTACTGAATGTTACTGTGATTCAGATACAGGCCAACACAGCAGCACGTCCTGCTTACTTGTCCAGCAGCCTTTCATGCTTTACTACTATTCTTATGGTAATGGCAAACAAATGATCACCATTACTTGGCCCATGCTATCTTGAAATATTTGAGGTAATATGAGCTCTTTACAAAAATATATATATACAGCAGAAGCTGTTTGTTTAGAACAAAAACCAATACTGTACGTTTAAGGCACTTCTTCGACTTTGCATTGTGACTCAGGCTTTTAACAGCACTCAGGATTCATCGTTATGCAAGTTCCCAGTTTTGAGCGACACTTTAATTGTTATTGGTGTTCAGATTCCCTCTGACAGGAGCATCACCCTGTTAAGTTACATCAAGAAACCCAGTTCCCACCTACTTAATTCAAACCAATTTAACATTTGACACCAAACATTATGTTGCTTTCATGACTCTATTATAGGGATGTGGGAAAACTGTACCTGTGTGTCACAGCTGGCACTTCATCTGAAAACAAAAGGTGATGCTGTCAGGCAGGTTTGATTTGATTGATGGGGAGGAATAACTCTTTGCCTTTGTTAACAGATAAAATTTATGAGCTTCAATCAAACAAGTCCTTGATGTTCATTTAGTAGTCTGACAACAAACACTGAAGAGTAATGTTTAAGAGACAAAAGAGGCATGAGAACAAAGGTGACATCCGCTGTAAGACTGTAAATTCACTTTGCTGTCTGTCCATCTTGGTGATGACTGACATAAATCTAGAGATGGTGAAGCCTGCTTTCTTTTTTCAGTGTTGACAGAGGAAACAAATATAGAGATGAAATATCTGTTTTTCAAAGTTAAATATCGGTCAAAACTACACCAAGTTAAACCAAGGACTCCATACAGGGGGCACTCCATGCAGGCATTGGATATTGCATCGCAACGGGCAGCATCGCACACCTGCTGGCAACATTGCATTAATCCTTTCAGAGTCATGAGGGCTGGAGCCTATTAAGAGATGGGGTACACCCTGAACTGACCACCTGGGCCACACAGAAGGACGAACAACCATTCATGCTCACACTCATACCTCAGGGCAGTTTGGAGTCACTTATGAACCTAATGAGCATGTTTCTGGTCTGTGGAAGGAAGCTGGAGTGCCAAGAGAAAACCCACACATGCACAGGGAGAACATGCAAACTCCACACAGAAAGGCCCTGACCAACATGGGGATTGAACCAGCAACTGTCTTGCTGTGAGGCATGTGCACTACCTGTGCCACTGTGCCGCACACATTGCATTGATTAAAAATTTCTGACCAGGGTTTGTTTGGTCCTTGCCAAATGTGTTAGGTGTGATAGCCACTTAAGAAAACTCTAAATATTTTCCTCAGTGTGCCTGTAAGTATCTTTATGAGAACAGATAAAGCTGTTCACCTGCTCTGAGCTGCCCCGTTGACACTGAAGTGAAGACAGACGGGCAGGGTGTTGAATAGAGGGAAGGGGGGTTGAGGAGGGAGGGAAAAGGTGTAATTAATGTTTCACAAACTCAAACCTTCTCCCTCAAGGCAAACGTTCCCCTCATCATCTTTCTCTTTCAGGAAATTAAATGATACTCTTCTTGTCTTCCTTTCTGCGCCTGCCCTTCTGTCACCCGGCGTCTTTGTGTGAACTTTAAGGGATTAGGCTTGCGAGAGCTGGCTGGTAGTTATGGCTGCAGGGAGGACTCCTCAGGTTTCACTCAGGGCCGCGTGTCTCCCCGAGGCGACAGCGAGATGTCAGCGTCTGTCAGCCTCTGTCTGTCATCTAAGCCCTGTCAGCGCCAACTCTGCCAGCGCTCCATCACGGCTCTGTCGCTCTGAGTTTCCTTCTGGCTTATGATCTGAGACACCCAGACAGTGCAACTGGCTCACCAACCCCCCCCCAAACTCCCTCTCCCAATCCTGTGCTCCGATACCTTACGTGACACAACAAACACAAGGTCAAGGTGTCTGTCATGTTGCAGTGTGTGGGTTTGAGTGTAAATGTGCGAGCTCCTGGTTGTTGCCGGCGCCGCTGCATGAAAGCCGGGCGTGTCACCTTGCCTGCGCGTACGTGTGTGTGCAAGCGTGAGTCGGCCCGTTTTGAGTGACAGCGTGAGTGAGGTGCAGCCAGGCGGCGGCTCTTTGTAAAAGTGCACCTACCTTCTCTTCCCACAAGTCCCTCCTGGCAACAAACTGTCACGGCTGACAGCCCGCACAAAGGAAGGAGAGGGAAGGGAGGCAGGGGGTACGGGGATTAAAAAAAAGTTTAAGAGATGAAATTAAAGCAAAGAAGGGAACCTGACAGCACCTTGAGAAGAGGCATTGTCTGCGAGGGGAAATATATCTGTGCGAGGCGGCTTTGATCAGTGGAGGATGAGAGCCGGGAAGAGCTTGTAAAGCTGGATCCTGAAGCTCATTGAAAAGAGTGGAGAAGAAGAAAAGGGAGAGAAGAAGCAGGAAGTCAGCATAACAATGACTTACTACGAAGGCTAGCTGGAAAGTTACTATTCCATCACCAAGTTTTGGACTGGAGTATGTTTTTGGCCTTTACAAGCACTACATTATTGACTTCAGAAATCAAAGCAGAATTATGTTTTATTACCAAGTACATTCAAACAAATACGACGAATTTGACCTTGTGTTCAAAAAAAAAAAAAAAAAAAAGTAGTATTGGGCAAAAGACAGTAGTGCTCGCTAACAGGCTTGGGCACTGGAACTGTTTCTAAATATCTGTGAGTTTCTGTGAGCTACATAAATCTCTTAAGAGATAAACCACCGTTACAACCCTGTAGTCCATAAAAGTTTAACTTATCTTCAAGTACTTGCTGTGTCGACCTATCATTATGTCATATGTGACGTAGCAAGTAAACAAAGCTGTGAGAAGAGTACAAAGACAAAACGCAGCAGCATAAAGTTTGGCTTAACTTTGCTAAACAGGTCATTTTAGCTCATGCAGTGAAGATATTGTATACAGGCAAGGAAGCAACTCCAATATAACTAAGCATGTTCATCAATGTAAGTCTGTTTTATGATTGATTCATCCACAAGTTTGCAAGTGTCCCCAGAGTTTAGACACGACCCTACCACAGAGATTTGCGGGACTGATTTTTCGAGCACATCCTCAGAGTTTTAATGGATGTGGATGCAGACAACAACAAGACAGGAAATGCATTGATTCGTTGTCTGTCATCAGCCAATAGAAGAAGAGGAAATGACAAACTTTAAGGAGTTACAAGTTAGGAAATATAAACATCAGTATGAGTCCTCAATGAAAGAACAGTATAACATGAGAAAACACAGCAACTCCTTTAAATGGTTCTCCATTTTGACAAAACAACTTTCTCCTTCATCTTCTTTGGCGTAACCGGTGACTACAAACTTTCTTCTTGATGATTTTCTGTGATCATGCTGTGGATGCGATTTTTTTGAGGACAATGCCCCCTACAGTGGGAGAATATCTCTTTGCACCAATGTGAGAGCTGCACAGAGTATACATTTTCTGAATGTCTCCACACCATGATGCCGTGGAAATTTGTGGCCAGGCGTCCATCCGTGCCTGAAGCATCACTGAACCTTAAGCCATTACATCCATGGCTACAGGTAACAGTAGCACTTGTGGCAGTGTCTTGTCAGTCATTGAGTTTGTCATTGTTAATCAACCATACAATGACTGTCTTAGCGAAAGCAGAGTCAGGATCAGATCTGCAAACAGGTTGAAATCAATTGTTTTTTAGACTTACAGGGTTAAAAGTTATTCTACACCTTGCTGCCCCACAAATCCATAAACTAAACCCTCCAGACCACCAGCCGAGCCGAGTGAATATCAAGCCTGTGAGGGTGTTAATCTAACTGGCAGGAGTGAATCCAGAAATCAATTGGGCTGGCCGGCCCTTGTAATATTCAGGGATGGCTTAAAATTTGTGTGTAAACACACACAAAAAAATCCTTATGTGGTCTTATGATAAAACTTGTTTGTCGAAGCTTTACAGTTGAAAAATGAAAAAAAAAAAAAAGTTAAATTAATGCTGTAGGTCCAAGCCACCAGCCCTAACAGGAAAATCTAGAGTAAACACTGCACCTAATAAACTCTCATTAATCAGTGGGAGAATTTTTTAGTGCTGAAATGGCATCAGAATGCCTTATATACGTTCTTCTTGGTTTCTGAGTCATTGTACATTCTCGCTTCACTTCTGGTACAGTACTTTTTCCAGAACCCTTGCATCCACAACTTCTCTCACAGTGTCAAACATACACGTACTTTCACAAACGCACACATATTCATGCACAAAGACATTTTCTGTCCCTTAAATTCACCAAACACACACAGGCTCTGGTACAAAAAAATCCTCAAATACACACATAAGTGACCTCACATTTTTCTTCTTACATTCTTCTGTGTGAGTCCAAATGTTAAAAGGGAATATGTTTTTATTTCCAGAGTTCATGGCCTGAGTTAATGTACTAAAAATATTGCTTTAACCCTCTGGTCCTCCTTTAAAAAAAATCACTCTTTTCCTCTAAAAGCCATTTTAGGATATTGGAAATATTTTAAAATATTAAACATTTGGTCACTACCTCCTGTACTCATCATGTATAGCAAATGTTAATTCATTTTCATAATTTTAACCTTCTAAGTATCAGTTTGTTTACATTATGCTACTTTTTTTTACATAAAAATGAATGCTTTTCTATTGAATGATTTCAAGGTGAATTTTTGTGTGATGATTATCAGTCTGGGATATGTCAATGAGCAGACACTCTATTGAATTTGATCAATTATTACTTGTTGTGCAATTACAAATGATACAAAAACTCACACATTTCCCCCTTTGTGCTTTCTAAGTCGCTGGATATATTTAGGTGAATATTTGTTGCCATTAATTTCCATAAGTTTACCGAGTTTATAAACTGTTTGCTCTCCAGCCAGCTCATCAGCGTATCTCCTTACAGATAGTGAATACTGTCCAAACATTACTGTCACCTTGTCTGCTCTCATTGTTTTTTCACAACAGACACAAATAAAGTCTGACTGGAAACATATATGGTAGCATAGAGAAGTTTGTTTGCGGCGGTCATGGTGTGTATGGTGCGTTTCAGTTTATCGTCCGAGTAGAACACTAAATTAAAGAATAGTTCCACATGTATTGTGCATGTATTTGTTCGGTACACGTCTGTACTGAACTGAACCAGACGTCCAGTACTGCAACTGTTCAGTATGAATACATACACCATCATACCCCTATTATTTATATTTAACTAGAGTCCAGTTTTACAATACAAGGATTCAAAAAGGTGATCAACAACTGAAGGGGAGAGGCCCCAAGCCTAAGTTCTCCTTGGGCCCCTAAATAAAGTCCATCACTGTCAAGGTATCAGGCCAAATCCATCCATTCATTATCTATACCGCTCATCCCTTTCGGGGTCACGGGGGGTGGGGTTTTGGGGGGGCTGGAGTGTGAATGGACAACCATTCACTCTCACACCCATATCTAAGGGAAGTTTGGAGTCACTAATCAACCTCGGCCAGAGAACCCACACATGCACCTGGAGAACATGCAGACTCCACACAGAAAGGCCCTGACTGACTTGGTGATCAAACCAGCAACCTTATTGCTGCTAGGCACCACTGTGCTGCCCTATCAGGCCAAATGAAGAATATAAACATGATGAAACAGCATCCTATGGTTTGGATGTAATAAGCATCTGACTACCAAACCATCTGACAATCAACCCCAGTCTCCCCTATTATCTTCAAACCTAATACAACAATAATTTAAAAGAATAATTTTGCTCTTTATCAAAAGTAAAAATATCCAACATCATTTTTTTAAACAATTAACACTGCAGACATTTAGACAGATAGATAGATAGATAGATAGATAGATAGATAGATAGATAGATAGATAGATAGATAGATAGATAGATGGACAAATAGATAGATACCTTATCAATTTCACGTTAAACTCAGGCAAACTCTGCAGTGCAGTAGGCATTGATGTAGCAACTGAAATGTTATTAAACATACTTTTAACGCGGCTTCCTTCCTCATTTTCCTGTAGGAGCTGCAGTGAAAACATGCCAAAATACAAAAGATAGTTTATGTTTTCCATGAACAAGCTGTTAGAGGGTGGAAAAGATTGTGGGGAGATTCAGGAGGAGACAAGATGACAGAGGAAGTTTTTAGAGAGCAGCTTTTGTAACACATGAGGAGGAACACAGGGAATCAGGAGCTGGAGGGTGGAAAAGGGAAGAATTGGAAGAGCAGGGTGGGGGTGGGAGGAGATAATCACCTTTATTTTGTGATTCAGTGGGAGGAGGGGGTGTAATGGCCCAGCTTTCTTTATGAGGAGGGAGGGAGGTGGCTCGATACGATGGGAGCACTTTGATAGACAAAGCAACTCGCTGGAGAGGAACCTCCTGCTGTCAGGATCTGAGGAGGCTGTTTACAGAGGAGCATGTCTGAACTGCAGCTCTGCTCGCCCTCTTGTATGGAAAACACTCGGCCTTTGATGTCTCTCTCCTTTTCTCTTTTTAAAGTTCACTCTTCCTCTTACTTTCTATCAGCACATCATTAACATGCAGTTAAGCCAAGCTACGGTTAAAGCTCTCTTGGGCAGTTCTTCTGGGTTACTGTCCTTGACCCAGTTTAGAGGCACTGGGTTACATGGTGGTATGTCTGCCACATACGGCCAAGTACTTCCTCTCAGCTTGTTAACCCCCCTACTGTTAACCATGCTCAAAAGTTAGGGATCAGTGGACAAGTTGTATGTCTAACATGGGGCAACAGGACATCCTGATTTAGCTGGGACTCCTATTTTCAGGCCTTGTGTCCAATGTCCTCACAAATATCCAAAAAAAAAAAAATAATAATAATAATAATTCCCAAGTTGGGACTGTCCCCAACTCTATTCTGGCCAACTTTATGAAGATACCAAAACATTTCACCATGCTTGAACACTGATTTGTCTTCATACATGTCAGCTGATGTTGTTGCCATATCTATTTCTGATTTAACCAATAAAAACATAAAAGTGTTGCACGTGCTGATTTGTTTGTAGTTCATGTGTCAGTCTATCTCAGTGTGCAGCTGCATTGGTCTGTCCTCCTCTTCACAGGGACAGCTACGTCATGTCAGGTAGAGTCACGTCAGGGGAAGGATGTCAGTGTTTTCCACAGAGCTTCATGTAAGGCACATTTCCTATAAATGTAAAAAAACTTGCTAACACTAACAGAGGTACACGCTGGAAGTAGCACTGTTATAATTAAGGAAAGGACATCCAACTTAATGTTTTCTACTGTTATCACCGTAATCCTCTTGTTTGCGTCAACTGATGTTGATAAAGATGACTAACCCCATTCATCATCATTCAAACATTAAAGGATAAACAAGGCATGATATAAAAACCTAAACCAAACTTTAACATAAAAATAAAAACATGTGTAGTCAGAATATTATGTATTCATCATTCATCAGTGGTTAACTGTTACCAAAATATACTTGATATCAGAGCAATAAAGAAGACAACTATGATTTAAGTCCTTTGTGCCAGGACCAAAATAGATATATGTATTCAAGTAGTAATATCCAGGAGATAAAACAGTATTAAAAAGAACATAAATTATAATGTATTATCATACCATGTAAAATTATAAAAAAAATTATGATACAATATGAATGATTTTGATTTTGCTTGGTCACTGAGGAAGGAGTGACTTTGACAAGCAGCTGGCTCTCCATGAAGTCGAGGTGAGCGGCCCAAAGCGGCTCGGTCCAGTCGTTTAGCACAGGAAGAGGAACGAGCTATGAGCAAGATGAAAGCAGGAAGTGACTGCTCACACAGGGATTAGCATAGATGCTAGCAGCTTCAGAACCAGTTTTATAAGATCATGACCATATTTATTCATTAAATGAAAAACAAATAACACTACAAACTTCTCCATGTAAAGGATAGTTTCACTCCACTCCTCATATGTTTTGATGAGACTTTGTTTTGCTAAATGTCTCATATTCTGTGGCGCAGTAGCTCCTGCCTACGCCATTATCTGATTGGCTCAAAGTAAATGTTGATTAACAGATTGATTCTGATAGGTTTAGCCTTCCCCAAACACTTTTAATGGGTCCTTTTCCAGCTGGACTAGTGAAATATATAGAAAGGACCATATGATGTGCCAGAGCTAGCTACATTGAAAGCTACATTGGTTTTTAATTGACACTGCCTGTGGACACATAGCCTTAAGGTGCCAAGGCCTTAACTCTGCCAGCCAGCCTTAATGAAGCAGACGGTTACAAGGCAACATGACAGGTATTTCTAACATCTCTGTATGAAATGAGTAGTCTACAGATAAATCCAGGCCTCCTTGCTGAATTTCCTAAATGATCAGAATTTTGATGATCTTGCAACCAACAATTTTACCACAGAACCAAAAAACTAGGTTACCTGTATATCAATTATCTATACCACTTGTTGCTCTCAGAGTCACAGGGTCTGGAGTAAATCCCTGTTGACATAAGGCAAGCCGCAGGGTAGACCGTTGACTGCTCCCTAGCCAATAACAGAACAAAAAACAACCATTTACACACACACTCACAGCTACAGGCAATTTAGAGTCACAAATGAACATAGAAGCATAGTTTTTGGTCTGTGGGAGGAAACAGGAGTACCATTATAAAGCCCATGGATGTGCGAAGAACACATTCAACTCCACACAGACAGGCCAAGACTTACTGAGGAGTCTTTCCTGTGGCCTTCTTGCTTTGAAACGCCAACATGACCTGCTGCACCACAGTGCAGCCCACAAAACTTGGTTAGCTAGATGAAAATGTAGAACTGAATATAAACAATGATGTACAGACTTGTTTGGAGCATCATCACAGTGTCCTGACTGAGGGCAGGCTTTAAATTTAACTCCTGAGCTCCTGTAGTTGTTTAATTCTTACCATGATCTGCTCTGCATTATTTAGTCTGAACTGAAGAAGATGTTATGTACTCTGCAGAGGTCACACAAGTGCCTCCTAGTTCTTTAATGTCCAGATCACAGAGGGCACCATGGGTAAAATACAAAAGTGTGTGTTTGTGTACGTGGTATGTGCTCACTGATGGGGTCAAACGGGGCTTGTCAACAGGCGGTCTACTTTATTGTGACATATTAATGTGGCCTGCCAGTGCCAATACCTCTGCACTAGTTGCACCAGTGCAGATATTTATTAGAGACCATAACTTTTTCTCCCTCATAAAATATTAAACCCCACTTGTGCTGGGAACTGCTGAGTGTGTTCATAAACCAGCGAGGCTGTTGTTTTTCCAGTCCTCCCTCGTATATTGGACCAGGGGTGAGGGCTTGTTTGTGAGTATGAGTGGGACAGTTGTTCCATCTGTGAGGGTCATGAGCGTTTATGGTAATATGAACAAAATCTAACGGCCACAGGTGAATGTTAATGAGTATGTTGTGTGTGATTGAGAAGTGAAGACATAAAGATCAGGTTCAACATGGAAACATTTTTAAGGACACAGGAACCTCATTAGGAACTCAAGAACTTGACCTGAATTTGGACTGGATTTTGAAGCTTAACCCAACATTTCCTTAAATGAGGGTTTAGTTTAAAGTCTCAGGAGTTTAAAGGGCAGAGTGCAACATTAAAAACCTCTCAGTATTAAAACATAAACTTTGAGTAAAACTTATACATAGTACAATAAGACAATTATAAGATAAGATAAGATAAGATATCCTTTATTAGTCCCACAGGGGGAAATTCCAAAATATACAGCAGCTGCAGGATACAAGAGAAGTACTGAAAGATAAGGTAATTACAGATCAAGTACAGTAATGCAAAAATAGAAATAAAATTTTTTTGAAAAATGTAAAAAAAAAAGTATATACTATACAGTCAGTGGCATATTTACAGTCCTGATGTACATGTTTGTTGTTTGACAGATGGTTATGTACATGTTGATATTTTACAGGATGAGATTTGTGATATTATAATATAAATATGGTGGCTATGTACATGTCTGGTATTTTGCAGAGAAACATTATCACATATAAATATAAATGTGGTTTATTGCACACTGGAGAGGTTTTTGTTATAAAGTCTGACAGCTGCAGGAAGGAAGGACCTGCGATACCTCTCCGTCACACACTTCGGGTGGAGCATCCTGTCACTCACGGAGCTCCTTAGTGCAGTGAGTGTGTGTTGGAGGGGGTGGGAGTCTTTGTCCATCATAGAGGACAGCTTGGTTGTAGTCCTCCTCTCCACCACCTCCTCCACCAGTTCCAGAGGGCATCCCAGGACTGAGCTGGCCTTCTTTATCAGTTTATCCAGTCTCTTCCTGTCAGCTGCTGTGATGCTGCTCCCCCAGCAGACCACTCCATAGAAGACTGCAGAGGCCACAACAGAGTCATAGAAGGTCTTCAGGAGTGCCCCCTGCACCCCAAAAGACCTCAGCCTCCTCAGCAGATAGAGTCTGCTCTGTCCTCTTTTGTAAAGTGCAGTAGTATTATGAGTCCTGTCCAGTTTATTGTTGAGATGAACACCCAGGTACTTATAAGATGTCACCATCTCAATGTCCCTTCCCTGAATGTTCACTGGTGATGGGGGGGAGTGGGGGCGCCTGCGGAAGTCCACAACCAACTCCTTGGTCTTATCAGAGTTGATGTGCAGGTGGTTCTGCTGGCACCAGTCCACAAAGTCCTGGATGAGTTCTCTATACGACTGGTCGTCCCCGTCTGTGATGAGGCCGACGATGGCGGAGTCATCAGAGAATTTCTGGAGGTGGCAGGTGGGTGACAGGTGGGAAAAGTCTGCAGTATAGAGGGTGAAGAGGAACGGCGCCAGCACCGTTCCCTGGGGGGCCCCTATACTACAGAGGGCAGTCTCTGACACACAGTCCCGGGTCCTCACATACCGTGGGCGGTTGGTGAGGTAGTCCACAATCCAGCATGTGAGGTGTTGGTCCACACCAGAGAGCTCCAGCTTGTCCCTCAGGATGGCCGGCCTAATGGTGTTGAAAGCACTGCTGAGGTCCAGGAAAAGGACCCGAACAGAGCTCCCAGGCGACTCCAGGTGGGACAGAGCACGATGGAGGAGGAAAATGATGGCGTCGTCCACTCCGATTCCAGTCTGGTACGCAAACTGCAGTGGGTCCATGGACGAGCTCACCAGGGGGCGCATATATGCCCATACATAGGCAGATATTTTTTAAGCGTAGCTTTTTCTATGCACTTTGGCCTAATGTCCTCATGTAAATGGTGATCTAGATCAGTGGTCCTACACCTTTTTGTTCTCTGATCACCTTATTAGTTTTACCTAAGAATTGTTAGGTAAAACTACAAGGGGAAAGTACACCAGGGAAGTACACATTAAAATCTAAGATATTTTGTACAAAATAAACACAAAGCTGAACTGTTTTCATGACTGAAATCACCCCAAAATGTGCTTAAATACATATTCTTTTGCAAAGACAATTAAAAACAGTGGGACTTTTGTGTGTTGTCATTGTTTTAGATAATACATGTGAACTGAATTTTGACAACATTAAGGCTTACAGAGCTTAACATTTTTGCTAACGTATCTGCTCTGCCTCATCAGAGTTGATTTGGGTAAAAAAAAAAAAATCCTAATGAAGATCATTCACTTAAAATACCCGCTAACACCTGTAATCCCAAGCTTAAGTTTTGCAGTGGTGGGACTTGTAGTTAAAATAAATTTAAAAATGTAACAGCTATTGTGAAATGTCCCCAAACTTTGCATGTTGATGCTATTGTCAGCATTTGTTCACTGATGCATTTTCATGTGGACAAAGATGTTTATGAAAACTTCATGTTTTTGAAATGGAAGAGTGAAGCCTCTCCTTTAAAATATATCTGTTAACCTAGCCTAATTTGTTGAGAGATTCATCTTCATAAAGGTCCTCTTTACTGGTAATTACAAGATTTCATGTTCCTACGATTTCCTACGATTTTCACCTCAAAACACAACTGGACATTGCACTCACACTTGTTGTCACACTACTTGTTTATCTATGTTCTTCTGCTAATTTGACATTTGAAATATGATAATACAACATTTCACAATGGAAAATATTTTTGTGGTACTCTGTTAGAAGACAGTTAAGAATGCTGCCTATCAGACATAATTTTTTCTGCATGAATGATTCATGCTTTAGTTTTGTATGTCTCCCAAACCTATGGTAAAGAATTTGAAGCTATTGCATCAGTGACATAATTTTACCATGATTTGTCTTTTATTTTCTCAAACTACAGTTAATTTTTCTGAAATTTTGCATCCAACATGCTCACATCTGACCATTGGGAGCCATTGTTCTCGGCATGTGCATCAGATCGAAACATTTAGCTTGACGGACTGCTTGATTGTGTGTCTAACAAAATCCAAAGAACAGAGAATAAAATGCTAATTTATGGAGGGAGGCAGCATCAGAGCTGCAGTATAATGATGGTCAGTCTATTTTCATGCTTCTACTGCTGTGAACGTTGATCCTGGAGAGGCTGTGATACAGATAGTTTCAGTTCCTGGTACTCATTAAGTTCTCATCTCCTTTACTGATGGTAAATGGACTTGGCTTTTTCTAGTCTTTCTGACTGATCAATGTGCTTTCAGACTGCAGGTTTACATCCACATTCACTCTACACCCTCAATTTTTCCTCAATAATGGCTCTTCCATACCTAAATACATGTGGCTGATGCAGTGGGGGTAGTGTCTTGCCCAAGGACACATCCACATGTGGCAGCCAGAGCTGGGATGAAACCTGAACCTTCTGATTACTGGTAGGATGCACTACCAGATGGAGCCACTGAATCCCCAACAGATGTTAGACTAGGTAAAAGTCACTCGATGTTGGGTCCATTTGACCTCTAAGGCACAATTTTTATTTTAGAATTTTAGAATACAAAAAATATTTGTAAAAATGTGTTGCTTCCACTGTGAATAAGAAGATACTTCAAAAGTCCCCTCCCAAATATTCACAGTTTTATGTGATTTCATTGCATCATCAATGGTGTGCAAAGGCCTCATCTAAGAGTAAGAGTAGACCTAGTGATCTTACCATTGTTTCATCAGCAGTTCGAGCCCATTGGCTTAGTGTGGCAAGACCAGTCCTGTAGAATTTAAATTACCAGTCTGAGAATTTAAGAGTGCGATAGATTCACAGCTTGCCTTACAGTTATCCTAATATTCTCTTACAAATGGCCTTGCTTTGATAGCAGTATAAATCATTGCACATTGATTTTATGAAGCCTTGCTCGGCTCTCCTGTCATTTTATGGTCCCCTTCCCAAGAGACCACAAGCCCACTTTGGGACTCACTGCATTAGGACACCAATATCTCTGTGTGGTTCAGAGTATGTGTTAAGGTAGAGCTTAGTTTCAGCTCTATTGCAGAATCTTACTGTAAAAAACTAGGGTATTGATTCTGTTGTATGTGAAACCAAAGTGTGAAAGAAAGAAAAAATATGTAAAATAATGAATACAGAGCAAAAGAGACAGAAGGGATTAAAGTGTTGTGTATGGATGTTTCCAGAGGTCTGTCTCTGACTGATGATGCACATTATTGAAACAACAGATCACCCTGCTCTGGGATTGATTTATACTGCCTGTTATTTTACTTTAATCTATGGACATTATCTACACAGGATTTATAGACCATTAGCTCTGAGAGGAGCTGGAATGTAAATTAGGCATAATAAATCAAGTTAGATGAAACACCCTGAGCATGACAAGTTACTTGTGCTTTTATGGATGCCTTGGTAACTGCATTTAGATAATCAGGTCCAAGTGCTGCATCATTTTTCCTTTGTAATTTGACCGGCATCACAGAGAAAATAGATGAAAATAATGTGTGTTTATGATGGATGGGTTGTCTTTCAAAGATCAGGCCTTGCATTAACATAAGGTGAAATGAAATTCTCCAAAGTGTCCCAGAGACACAAAAGGGATCAGCTCTTTCAAAGTGTCCATATTTTACCTTAACTCTGGCTCATACATTCAGTTTGGATGAATGCTCAGGCATGTTTCCAATCACTAATGTTCAAAAGACCTTTTCACATACTGAGTGCTCCTGATCCACCAGTATTCTCAGTCGGTCTTAGACAATATGTCAGAGCTCCTACAGCTTAAAGCCCCCGGACCCCACATGGGCCCAGCCCACTCTGATTGGTTGACTGGGCCACTCAGGGGTAACAGGTGGTATGAAACACACATCAATGAGTGATGCAACTTGGACACATCATCAGTGATGTTGCCTGGGATCACTGAGTGTTTCAAAACCTTTCAAACATCATACAATCTCACCTAGGCAATCCAGCCGGGGGTGATCAAGCCCCAGCTTGTGTCCAGGTAGTACTCTACCCATGGCTCTCCTCTCCTGATCCAAAGCCACTGGAGGCAAGTTCTGCTGCCTCAGTGGCCTCTTTGACTGCCCTTTGCCTCCTGCCCCCTGTGATGCCCAGTATATTATAGGGCCTGCAGGGACTGGCCTGTGAACCCTCTGCATTTTAACTTGATTGGGTCACACCTGGTTCTCCATCCATTACTCCAGCACACCACCAGCTCAGCGTACTTTGCCCTCTCCATCTCACTGGCCTCCTCAACACAGTCCTCCTGGGGGACAGTGACCTCCTGTTGTGAAGATGCTGAGATCAGCACTAGATCCAGCCTCGGTGTTGCTTTGGCAATGTCCTTTGGGATCTTAGCTGTCTCCCAAAGTCAACTTTCAGTTCTGGTCTTCTTCCCTGGCACTTGCAGGGGTTGATTCCACTGCGGATGGTCAGTTCAGCATTGCACAGCACCAGGTTGTCAACTCTGCTCTGCATGGGGCTTGCCATGCAGAGCAAATCTGCTAAAATTGTTGTTTTGAGTAAGATAACTCTAGAACGCTCAAAGAGATTTCAGTCAGACTTTAGCAGTGATATACATTCTCCCCAACAAACTGAGTAGCTTTGGGAGTTCAACAGTCAGAGTCAGAGAAATTCATCCATTGCGGTTAAACAATTTTGTAAACAAGATACCAGAAAAATGCTTTGAGTTATCATTAAGTCTTTGTTGACCGTATGATAAGCACTTTAACTTTAGTTCATTATTGTCCATTTATGTGTCCCCACTTGGGTGCTACCGACCGAAACCCAAAACATGCTTTCTGAGGCCCCATTCACGCTGCGGGTCCAGGCCTTAATATTTATGCTCCCTACATTTTGAACACTGCAGAGACAAAATGAGGTGAACAAGTTGACCCTCCATTTGCTCCATCTAAAGGTAGTATAGAGGTAGTATCAGAGGCATAATGTTGGAGGGAAAGGGTCACGAGGACTTAGCAGGAGACAAGAGCACTGTGAGATCCATTTTTTTTTTTTTCAAGATTATTTTTTGGGGGTTTTATGCCTTTATTGATAGGAGAGAGAGACAGTGGATAAGCTTGTGAAAGTGGGTGAGGGAGGACATTTTGCAAACCGGCCACAGGCAGAAGCATATAATATGGGTCATGCCTGGCTGCTTACCACTCCGCCAAACCAGCACCCCCCTGTGAGTTCCTTCTTGTGTATTGGGAGCATACGCCCTCACAGAATTAATGTGAATGTCTTGAAGTGTATTGATGATGGAGTTAGTTGAGCTGCCTTTGTGCAAAGGCACTGAAAAAGGGCTGATAATCACATTGCCTGAAGCAGTGGCACTACAGCCAATCGGTATTGAGCTAAGTCAGCATCAGATCTCCTCTGGTTAATGTAGTGTTCAGAGACCGAGCAACAGAGAGGAGAAATGGGGAGAAGTCTCTGGTGAGCTTTGAGTGTCTGTCAAGTTCACCTCATATTTAACCCTTTTCATGGGCTGTAGTGTGAACGAAGTCAGCCAGCAAAACTGCATTACTGCTAGCTGGCTACAGGCATGTTTTTCTGGCTTTCTAGCAGGGATCTAATGTTTTTCACGGGTCCGATTCGACAAGCAACAAAGGGGCCATCACCCGGACATCTTGGGGAAACTCTCCATGTGTGGCTCCAATGGATGTTTGGATCTACTTTTCTGGGACATTTAGCTTCTTGTTTTTTTCTAGTACAGGAAGAAGACAGTGATTGGAGGAACATCCACCATGGTTTATCATGGATCAAGAAGGCACAAACATGTCGTTGTGGCCTGGAGACAGTCCCACCCCTTACTCTGGTCGCTTGAGGTACTGAAGGGTGAACATTCACCTCAATAAATATCAACCATTTGAACACTTGTGCAAGACTTTGTTGCACAAAGATGAGACATGAATATTACTTTTTGCATTTGGTGTGAGCACAGCTTTATTATCAGCAATTATCCAAGCCCAGAGTGAAAAATCCCTAAGGCTTGTTATAGTAGGAAGCAACATGTTGCTTACTTCCAGGTTGGCCGACAAACGTATATCATCCCTGCACCACTGGGCCAGTTAGCTTCAAGTTAACAAAGAGATTTTTGTCATATCACACTGCAGACCAGAAAAATGTCCTGGTATATAATTGCCAATATTTGGTCTAGGCATTATGCTTGCTACTAAAAACATTCTGATGTTAGAAGAATACTGAGTATTTCTTAAGGATGCATAAAAATAAAATCTTAAATTCCCAGGAACAAAGGATACCAGCAGGTGGTCTTAGGATGTCTGAAGTACCACAAAAACCAAAAACTTCCCTTTGCTTCTTCCTCTCTCTATCAACTCTATTTGCTTTTATGCCTTCAGATGATTGATACTGAAGCTTTGTTAAACACAGGATCTGCAAGTCCTCAGCTTTGACAAGTTGTCTGCTTTATAACAGAGCCAAATTTCTGCTGGACTGAAGCAGATGGATTGAATGATACATAAATGGAGAAAGGACAGTGATTGCTCTGGGGAGGCTGAATTTGGATCCAACAGACATTCAGTTGTATAACGACTGGGATTTCAACTTGATCATGCCAGTGTTTAGACTCTTGCACACAAAAGACCAAACTTCTCCCAGTCTCCCTGAGTCATTCCACTCAATTGGAGAACAATTGGCTTTGACTGAGCTCATATCCCGCTCCCCCTGTCCCGTAACCCCTCCCAGCTTCTCTTCACCTCTTGTCAGTCTGGATCTCCTCAATTTACTCTGCTCAGTGAGTGAGCGACCACCAGACTCTCCCCCTCACAAACCCAACCCCCAGCCTTTCAACTTGGTTACCACATCAACCAGTGTGACAGATTGGATGATGAGACACAAGGATTCAATCAGACAAGTGAATCGGATTAGACGTATGGTTAAGTGTGAAAAAAAGTCAATGGGAACAATTGCACAAGCCTGCAGGGACACACACATAGAGCTGAAAGATATGTTAGTTTTTCACCATGATTGCTGTGTGTGCATGCTCAGTAGACATGTGATGCTGGTCCCTCTGCTCCTAGATGTCCCCAAAACATGTCCTTCAAATTTACTGCACAAACTTCAACTCAGGAACTGGATTTTGGCATGTTTATAAACCTTTCAGTTTTAGCCCCACTCAGAGCAGAAAAGATCAGTATGAATCCTCACAAGCTTTGTCTGACCGTCTCAAGAAGAAGATTTGACTTCATCTCAATGGCTGTGTTTTAGCTTTGGGCTAAACAAACACTTGGCTCAGAGAAAACTTTCTATGAGAAATGTTTTCAGGATCTTGTTGAATCTATGTGTAACACACTTGGACAAGGGACAACAAGGGACCACCAGGCATACATGGGTTTTTAATAAAATCGTTTCGTCCTGCAGATACAGAAATACAAGCAAAGGCAGCATAAATCATACATTTACATGCTTGGTGATTTAAGCACACTCTATGCGTTTCTCTGCACACCCACACAGTAAATATTAAAGCAGGATACAGATGGTTAAAATACTGACTTTGTAACGGGCAAAGCACATTTCGAAGATGTACAATTAACTTGCAGACTACAGCATACACAGCTATTTTGCACTTACAGTAGGCTGTATCTACACACACGTGAAATAAATTTGTTCTTCTACATTTACATGCAGGCTCTTCTGTTTTGCTCACCTGTAAACACAGAAACACAAGCACATAGCTCAGCGAGGCAGCATACGTCCAACATCTCAGTCTACTGAATGGTGCGGTGGCACTGATTGGGCCATGCCACTGTGACAGTGTCACCTATAAAATAATGTAATATGTTATGTAAGTTAAAGAGCATGAGAAACAAAAGGTTTTCTTTGATGATGAAAAAAATTTTATTCCCTGTAAATCTATGTGGATGTTGGAGGGGTACGTGTTGTCATCTATGTTTGAATATGTTTGTTTAAATGATAAAACAAAAGTGGACGAGGCTATAAGAGGAGGAAGTGCCCCAGAAGAAGGGGCGGAGAGGAGAAAGCCGGGAAACCAAGACAATGGAGCAGGTGGACCTGGAAAAGGACCTGAGGAAAAACACAAAAAGTATCAAGCTGTATGCTCTTAGCTACTGGTAAAATGAACTAAAGGAGTACAGCAGTTACAAATAACTATTACCTGTCCCGGAATGCAGACTGTCCTTCTCTGAGTGGACTCTGGAGCGTGCGCCAGGAGGCATCTCAGACGGATCTATCTCGCTGGCTGGAATACGCAGGACCGTGGGTGAGATCGTTTTGTTTTTTGTTTTTTTTTACCTGGTATACCAGTGGCAGAGTGATCGATTGCAAGTTCTTTTTTTTTTGTTGTTTTTTTTACCTCTTTTGCCTTGGGGATTAACTCTGTTTTTTTTTTTTGGATCCAATTTGACTCTTCCGTTCTTGAGCGTCACAGACTTAAAAAATAATTAAAAAGGACATGAACATTAGATTTAAAGTGGACCATATTGCGTTTTTCATTTGTTGGGAATTGAACATTTATTTTGGTATTTTTTAAGAACTGAGATTGTTTATGTGAATTGGAGTTGTCATATTTTTTATGTAAATTTACGCACATCGGGTGCGTAAGTGCTGGGTGTGGGATTAATGAGTTAAAAGTTGGTTGGCTTTGGGAAAAAATTTCACTCATTTTATTTGTTGACAGGGTTTATTTTTGCATGGAGAATATTTTTTTTTGCCTTATAGTAAATAAAGGGAAAAGGTTTTCTAATTTCCTTAAAAGAGCCCCCTTGTGTGTTTAACGCTAACTTAAAAAAATAAATAAATAAGTTGAGTGTTATACCACTTTTGGCAGCGCATGATGGTCTTTAGATTGAGCTTGGCAAGATGGATCTGACTGGTTACCAATGATGCCAGGAACGCGTTACTTAGTAACTCATTACTCTAAAATGACCACTTTTTTCAGTTACGAGTAATCTAGCACGTTACTATTTCTAAACCAGTCATCAGATTAAAGTTATTTAAGTCACTGTGCGTTACTATTTTTGTCATTTCCCCTT
This sequence comes from Cetoscarus ocellatus, assembly GCA_037902135.1. Classification (NCBI taxonomy): domain Eukaryota; kingdom Metazoa; phylum Chordata; class Actinopteri; order Labriformes; family Labridae; genus Cetoscarus; species Cetoscarus ocellatus. The sequence goes on from JBAMNC010000436.1 coordinate 1,455,176, forward strand.
GAAACAAGATATAATTACTTTTTTCTTGCATCTCGGGACTGACGTCGCGTATGTGACAAGTCACATTTTCAGCATGAGGACAATTTATGTGTAATACACGTGTAATACACGTGTCATACACGTTAGTTGTCCCGTGTGTTTGTGTCGCAGCCAGAGACACAAACGTAAACAACAATGGAGGGAGGAGAGAGATGCACATTTTCTAACAGGAAATACAGTCACTATTTTGAGTTTGTGTCAGCTAAAGATGACAATATTAAGGTTCGTTGAAGCTCTGTGCTGGCGACAAAGTGTTATCTAGCTTCAAAACCACTACGTCAAATTTGAAGAAACATTTGGAGTCACAGCACGGCACAGACAAACTTAAAGAGACAGTCCCACCAGGTGGTGCAAAGCCGAGGGCTGCGACTAATGCAGGAGGTCCCCCACCCAAAAAACAAAAGATGGACTTCAGTGCAAAACCAGTAAGTGGGGGAGAATTGAAGAAGTTTGTCGGGCAGTATGTTGTAGAGGAAATGCTGCCCTTAAACACCCGCAATATCCTGTATGTAATATATATATTGACATATTTTATATTGAATGTAACTGATAAAGTAACTAAAATCAAGTAATCAGTAAAGTAACTTAGTTACTTTTTAAAGGGGTAGTCAGTAATCAGATTACTTTTTCAAGGTAACTGTGGCAACACTGCTGATTACACAATGAATCAGGTGGTTTTTTGTTTTCTACTGAAAGTCTCAGTTTTTGACAGTGCATCTTCAAATTCCATTGGCCATGTATGGAAGTGGCAAACTATGTGCTCAGGTCTGAACATTAGAGTTTCGTTTTTGTCTAACAATGTTTTAACCTTTTAACTAGGTTGTCTTTCTTTTATGTTTATGACTTTTTGAACTCAAAAATACAATTTCTCTTCTCAAAAATATGTAACTTTTTTAACCAAAAATTCTCAAATTGTTTTTAGTTTCTTATAAATAAACAATGTCTTTTTTTTTTATCATAGAAATGTATGAATCACTTCAGTTTCTTTAATTGTGCAATAGTAAAAAATAATGGGATGCCATTTTTTTCCCAGTATCATTCAGCACCAACACAGACCTGTCATAACCGAACCCACAGTAAGGGCCTGTCAACATGCTCACTGGTCTTTACTGTCTGAGATGTTCCTATCTCCCCCAGTTCCAGTCAAGTCCCTATCAAGTCCAAATCAACACAGAAATATGAAGAAATGCCAGGGCTCACCACAGCAGCGGGCTGGCTCAAATTGAAAGTGACAGCTTGACACATAATATAGCACCCGTAATGTGATTAGGCCAGCGTGGCACTCTCTCCTTAAACTCCCACATCCCAAAGAGCGAGCCTAATGTCCAACTCCGCCAAACACACTCAAGCTCTTGCCTCTGAGAGGGGGGCAGAGAGGGCCGTCATGTTTCCCTCTTCAGTTTCTCTTGCAATGCTTCAAGCTTTGAAACTAATTTAGATGATGCTGCCGTTGAATCATAACCCCCTGGAGGGAAATTGCTAACATATGTAAGGGGTGAGAGAGAGAGGCTTTTGGGTTTAGAGGCAGGGATGCCAAGAACAGAAGAGCTGAGTGGGAGAAAGTACACAGTGGTATGGATTAGATCAGCCATTATCAGAAGCAGAGCTGGCCGGGGCCCTCCTGTCAGTCTGTGTGATGGAAATGAGGAGCGACATGACAATGATATCACCCACAGCTACTCCTGACAAAGTCATGAGGTGAAATGCACAGAAATAATGTGAAAAACAGATGAAGAAATAATGATTACAACTGATGTAGTGGGAAAGGAGCTGTTTTATGAGTGGGTTTGAGACTGAAAGTAAACAGACAGGATTTAAATTTTGGCCATTTTGCAAAGACTGTTTGGATGACATCTAAGGCTGAAAGCGGCAGCCTTTGGGCTGTTTATTTACACTACAGCATTTTTGAGGCATTAAAACGGGAAGATCTCAAAACAGGGTCCAAAATCTGTCAACTTAAGTAAATGGTACAGTTCCTGTCGCTATGCAGGCAGGACATAGTGCGCTGCATGTGTATACTGCTGACACATACAAGTCATGAGAAGGCTTATCGAACATGTGCATACATGCAAAAAAAAAATCGCAAAAGTGACTTATCCAGCTATTACCGTTGAGCTGAAAACTCGCATCTCCATTTTTTATGATCTACTGTTTCCATAAAGCAGAGCCATTAGTAAATGGTTAATGAATTTCAGCTTTAAAAAGTGCTTCTGTAGTCTCTCTGAAGACTCAAAGTGCTTTTTACACTACACCACACCAACCCATTCAAACCCATCTGCACTCATGTTAACTCAGTGATGACTAAAGTTTCTATGCTAATTATCCTTCAGTATCAGTTAACAAATCCACACTCTTTCATACCCAATTACACGCCTCTATGCAGCAGTGGGAGCAATTTGGAGTTTAGAGTCTTTTCCAAGGATAAATTGACATGTGACAGCCAGAGCTGGGTTTGTGTCTTTGACCCTTCGGCTGACAGTGGAGTGATTCACTAGAACAAATTATAATATAATTGTAAATCCTAATAGTGCAGGGACTAGACTGGCCTGCCTGCAGTCCTGTCCTCCATTGAGAATGTGTGTCACATTATGAAGTGCAATAGGAGACCCTGGATTGTTGATCAACTGAAGTCGCACATCATGCAAGAACGGGAAAGAATTCCATCTACAAAGCTTCAATCAGTATCTTCAGTTCCCAAATGCTTATTGAGTCTTGTTGGAAAAAAAACAAAAACTAATGATTATTTTGATAGATAATGAGATCAAAGTTATGAAACATGATTACTCACTGACATTAAAAAAATGAACCACATGCTCTTATAAAAATGAATGTGCTTTTGACACTATGATTATGAGCATTGAAAAAAGGGTAACCCATAGACATGTACTTGTAAAAATATACCTTCACTGGTAACCTTTTATCATTGAGAACTCTTTCCAGTAAAAACTACATCTCAAATTGAGAAGCGTTCAAATTTTTGTTTGAGTGAAGTGTAAATTCTATTCTAGATGAAGTCAAACCCTGAAAATTTACTCTCAGTTGAGGAAGAGTTGGTGTCAAAAACAAGAATTAAATTTTCAAAACTTAAATCTCTTGTGGCACGGTGGCGCACAAGGTAGTTCACGTGACTCACAGCAAGAAGGTTGCCAGTCCGATCCCCGGGTCGGGCAGGGCCTTTCTGTGTGAATTTCCATGTTCTTCCTGTGCATGCATGGGTTCCCTCCAGGCACTCCAGCTTCCTCCCACAGACCAGAAACATGCTCATTAGGTTGATTGGTGACTCCAGATTTCCCTTAGGTATGAGTGTGAGCGTGAATGGTTGTTTGTCTCTCTATGTGGCCCTACCATTGACTGGCAACCGGTTCAGGGTGTACCCCACCTCTCGCCCAATGACAGCTGGGATAGACTCCAGCCCCCTGCAACACCAAAAGGGAAAAGGGGTATAGAAAATGATGAATAATTTAAATCTATAGCCTCACTGTAGGATCTTTTAATTTGAGCTTTTTACTCTTAACTCTGAAACCTAAACAAGTGCAAGCCATCATGAAAACTACAGTTCAAATGTTTTTTTTTTTTTTTCTTTAACCGTGCTCCAACCAACCATGATATCTTAATATCACATATTAATTTCCCCGAAAGATACAGCAAATAAATACAGCAATGTTTACACTTGGCAGTTTTAATAAAGAGTTAACAGTTAGGTAGTTAGAAATATACCATAAGAGAAAGTTTTCCTAACACTGTACAGGAGTGTTGATCAAACGTCATGCTGTTAGTTGTTACAATAATTTACATTTTAACTTCAACAGTGACAGTTGATGAGAGTTAAAGTATCTACCCTGCAAAAAGAGTGGAAACAACGCTTTGTGGTGGAGACCCATAAAGACAAGAAGTGTTGACATTAGCTCTGATTATATTAATTTGTCTATGCAGGTATTGTAGTGTACACTGATAAATGACAAACAAATGTTTTATTTATCTGTAGATACATTAAATATAATGAGGGAGAATAAAGAGTGGACCTTCAGGTCTGTGTTGCAGATAAACCTAAAATGCTTTGCAAAGTGCAAACCTTGAAGTCCAGAGTTTTTATTTTTTCCTATTTTATGTGAAATTTAGAAAACAACAATGCTATGCCCTTTAAAAAAAACACCTTGTGGGGCTGATGGTTGAAAGAATCAAGTGACTCATTCAAAACAAGAGGGAAACTGGAGGTGACGGTGGTTCATTGTCATATCTTCTGGAGTCTCTCATCATCTTTTGCTTTTGTTGTGGCTGAGAGCCTCCTGGGAGCAGATTTTTCCATACTGCATGTAACAACGATTATTCAGCAGAAATGTGGATTTACCGCATCATCACTTTGATCAGCTTTTCCACATCATCGTCAATCCACACAAACATCATTGTTAGCCATCTTGTATGTTTAGACTTCAGCGCTTTGAGGAAGGAAGAGTGTGTGAGCATGTGACGTACTGTGTTATGACAAAAGTCTCACCACCAACTTTTACTAATACCAGAGGGTCTGTGCACAGAGGCTGTTACCATATTGTTGTCAAATAGATGTAAAAACTTCTTCTTTCAAGCAAAAAAAGGAAAATGGTTTTGTTTTCAGTGGATTGTTGTTCAGAAAGACCAAAGAGAAAAAGCAGTGAAACAGAAATGAGGATCTAGGCCTCAATAAAGCAATAAATGAACTTGAGGGCTAAGTCCAGCAGGAAATCCAATAAACTACTTTAAAAAACTACATCTGACAGTGAAAAATCACAAAATTATAAAACTGAGCCGCATAAATGAATCAGAGGTATTGTATTTGGCACAGCGAAGGGAACAAGAGCCCAGGGCCACATTTCCAAATGAGCCATCATAGATTGAGAGATCTTGGCTCTGTTCATATTTAGCATGGAGGGGAGCTGGTACACACTTCTGCTTGCCTATTCCAATGAAGTTTTTTTCCAATCTCCCGGGGAATTCCCTATCATGTTCGCGATGACAGGATGAAAGATGTAGTAAAGGGCTTGGTGAGGACATGACTTGGGAAATGAATGGATGGCAGACCCAGCAGTTGACAGGCAATTGGGAATCCAAGTGAGCTGCATGGGTCTGCCAAACAGTAAAATTGAAAGGCCTTAGGTTTCCAGAAATGAGGGTCATTTCTCAACTGTGTTTAAAAATGTGTCAACAACCAGCAGATGGACCAAACCTGCCAGTTTTCTTGACCATCAAACCTTTTATATCCTTGTGCCTCTAATCAAAATTCAAGAGTCATTTTGAAAAAAAAAAAAGCCAAATATCGTAACATGTGCTTCAATATGAAAGCAACTCTACATTCTAGATTATAGGATTAGGTCAGTATTTTTTAGTTTGTATCAGGCACTCGACAATAGTCTGTCAAGTGAATACAAGAGCCCCCAGCAGTGCTGCCCCTGTAACGAGAGCTAGTTGGCAAGGTACACAGCTGTTGACGGGTGCAGTTATTTCAAAATACAAGATACATGAAAGTTGATTTGTCATTGTGCAACAGGTTTCACAATGACATTTAATTGCGGCTCCAAACAAAATAATTAGGCATGGAGGAGTGCAGATGGTGCATTGAGCAATCCCACAGCCTGAGGGAAGAAGCTGTTTTACAGTTTGGTGGTACAGCGGATGCTTCTGTACCTTTTGCCTGATGGCAGCAGGGTGAATAGGCTGTTGCTGGGTTGTGTGTTGTTCTCCAATTAATCACTCTTTGCAGAGTCTTCCTGTCCTGGGTTGTGCACATCCCATGCCAGTTTGTGATGTTTTCAGTCAGGATGCTTTCACTCCTTTGTAGAAGTTGACAAAAACTTGGCCTGGGAATTCTGCTTTCTTTAGTTTCCACAAGAAATACAGCTGTTTCTGAGCTTTTTTAACCACAGCAGAGACATGTGAAGTCCATGACAGGTTCTCTGTTTGTTGATTCCCAGGAACTTAAAACTACTTGTTCACCCTCAGCTCCACTGATGTAGACAGGGCTGTGTATCTTTGCCTCCTTTTTTCTAAAATCAACTGTCAGCTCTTTGGCTTGTAAGTTGAGCAGTAAGTTGTTTTCTGTGCAACATTCTGCAAGATGGTTGATTTCTTCCCAATATTAAGTCTCATCATTTTTGGAAATCCGGGCGATGATGGTGGTGTCATCCGCGAACTTCAAAATAGATTTCTCTCCATGTTGGGGTTGCAGTTGTGGATGTACGGCATAACTAGGAGGGGGGCTTAGCACACAGCCCTGGGGGGCTATCGCATAATCATGTGAAAAGTGGTCCATGAAATGTTGGGAATGTACAACTTAAGAGCACATTACTTTCCCCCCTGGAGCCCTCTGTGTTTGGCACTATTTTACGATGCAGCAATACTCTTATGTGTTTTTCTGCTTGAGTGCATCAGACAGCAGCTTTTTATGCTACCTCTGATTCAGACCTAACAACAGGAAGGTTCATGGGCATGGGCTTGCAGGTTACACATATACACGTTCAGGTAATTGGATCTCTCCTGCTTCTAAGCTTCCACAGAGGTTTGTTCCCTCTCTCTTTTGACCTGCTGAATCTGGTTCTGAAGAGGTTCTCACCAGCTCATAAAGGTTACCCCACAGTACGTCGAAAGTTGTCATGACATTAGTCAAAATCACTGATGTTTGGTTTGGTATTAGTTTTCTCTGCCATTGTTGTGTCTTCCTGATTTCGGAGAGCAAAACGGCTAAACAGCTTAATCAGTGCTCACAGGTGGAAGAACACATAGCTGCAACATAAAATAATGCCAGTTACAGAGACTTCCTGGAGGAAATATAAAGTGCTTGGAAATTTTCATCCAATCATACATTTGATCCAATGTAGTTTCACGGTTCCTTTTTACATGAAACTCCCACAATTACATGAAATAACTGCACCTGTTAACAGCAGTGTACCTTACCACCAGACTCAGCTAGTTCTACTTAAGGGGGCTGAGAGCCTGTTCAGCCACTTCACTATTATCCAGAACCTCAGACAACCCAATTTCAAAAACACTGAACTGTCCCTTTAACCCCTGAACTAGTGCAGGGTGGTTAACTAAAACACATTTGTGTTGTGGTGCTCATGGGGGCTTTAAACCAACTTCTCAGTGATTTCTTGCAGCCTCAAATTGCAAGCCGTGGTGACAGGCAAATTCTGTAAGATAACAGAGGCATCTTCAGCCAAAAAGCAAACCATGAATATTAACTGCTGCACAGACATGTTGTTAACGTGTGCTCTCTGCTCTGAAAGGTTGATGTCCACCCATAACATGATGTAGTGTTATGGGTGCACATTAACTTGTGCTCCCATTCAAGTGTCTCTTTCTTTTTGTTGTTAAATTACAAGTTGAGAAACACACCTCAGCGAAATTATGCTTACTATGCAAGAGAAAACTTTTCTAAAACGTTAAAGATTTTCGAAAGACTGAGACACCATCTCACATCTGAAAACAAATCAAATTATCCACAATTCCCATTGTTTTCATTTAGTTTTAGACAAAGATTTTACAAGGGGCGTCCAAGCTTTAGTCCAGGGGGGTGTTGTGACCTGCAGTGCACTTTTAGTCGGCTCGAAGCAAGTTCCAAAAAAAGTACACATTAAAGTCCAGTTACAACACACAGACACACAGACTCACAAAAAGATATGTTGTTATGTTCAGAAACACACGTTCATCAAATTAAAGGCTTGTTTTAGGGGGTGTAAGGTGTCATAGTGCTTGAAGTGCAAATAGTTGGGGTTGTGGGTAACTGATTTGGTTATGTAGACACACCTATCATATATTGAGGCTTTGGCCTTGTGCAGGCTGCTTGGGTCCCATTCTGCCGGTGACCCATTTCCTGTGTGCCTTGCCCCACTCTCTCTCTCTCTTTCTGACTGACTCTATCAGCTGTAAATAAAGGCAAAAAGGTCCCAAAATATTATTAAAAAAGAAATTAAAATATAATACTGTTACTGCAACAAGCACAAAAATGAAGTGTGATGTGATATTTTGCTCATGATGCACAGCCCTACTCTGAACACTCTGCTCGACTTCTTCAGGATGCATTCTCCTTCCACCCAGTTTCTCAACTCTACATCTCCCCTCCCCAGCCTTTTAGTTTAAGAAAAGCCTGTCAGAGGAAATCAAGTCAGGCCGAAGACATAGTTGAGCGCCTGTGACAGGCTGAAAGCCACTCAAATGGGTCTATAATGAGTCTAATAATGGTGTGTGTAAGCATAATTTACCAAGGCCGGGGCCCCAGTGAGAGCGAGTGAGAGGAGGAGAATGATGACTGCACTGCTGTTTGGCAAGCCATGATGAGCTCTCATTCCCAATGATATGACAAGGCTGGAGCAGAAGGTGGACAAGCTCCAAGCCTGCCAGTCTCTCTGCGGGCCGGGCCCTGGGGGCTGAGCCACGGCCAGACCTGCTCATCACGGAGCAGTGGACTGGAAAATCACACATGACTGGTTGCTTCCACAGGGCCTTGCCTGGCTCAGCTGTGACCCTGTCTCCTTTGAAATAGAGATCTGGGTGACCTCACACTGCCTAGGGAGGACATGCAAAACCGAATCTCCCCTTCACAGAGCTCAAAATATGTGCACACTGTTACTTTGTGTATGTGAGTGTTTGTGCGACGATGATGACAGGCAATAGCCACAAGCTAATCACCCACGCTCCCCAGGGAGACAGTTCCCTCAGGACAGGATAATCAAAAGTCCTTTGGCAGAAAACAGGAGAATGATGTAAACAAACACACACACACACACACTCATAACATGTGTGTCCTTGTTTGTACTCCTGGCTCTGTCCCTGTTGCTGACTGCATGGTGGTGAAAGGTAGCTCTGGCCCCTGGTCTTTTCCACAAGGGTCCACAGAGCCTGAAGCAGCAGGCTGACCTCGACTCTCCTTCAGACTTTTCCCCTCCAAGCTTAATGTCACAAAATACTGTTGTGCTTCTACCTTTGAAAAACTTTATTGTGGCTGAAAAACAGGGAAAAAAAACAGAAAAACGTGATTTTCTGAAAAGTTAGTTAGCTGAATCAGTGTGTCCCATAGCCTGATTCTTAAGAAATCAGTGTAGTCCATTTCCTTGAAATTAAAAAACAGTATTTTACTGAATAATTTAACAATATGAATGCCCATGCTGCATTACATTTCCTCAGGTGCAGCATTTTTCTTATTTTTCACCAAGATCACCACTGATGTTTAAAAAGCAAAATGGAGTCCTTTAATAAGGCTTAGTCTGGTGAAAATCAAATCACATTGAGAACAGTTGCAGACAGATGGGCACACATACACATAAAACCTATAATCCAAGTCTAAAATAACATCTTCTGTCCTTATACATTTTTTGTGAGGCAGGATCTGGTGCCAAGGGCGCTCATTTTAGACCCCTGCTCTCTAAAATAAGTGGAGCAGCAGACTGAACTCCAGTGGCCTCTGCTCTGACTGTCATCCAGGATATATGGTCTCGGCATTTGTTTAAAATATGTGAAACATCTCCTGTTGCTGTTTTCCCTCTTTATGCCAAGATAATTAGCTGGGCTGTATGACAGGGGCTGTGTGAGCCCAGGGGTGTGTGGCAGAACAGTGAAGTGTCTGTTGCAGCCGTGGGATGGCACATGCACAGCTGGGGAGTGTGCGTGCGTGTGGGTATAGGGCAGCAGCGGCAGAGCAGGGGGTTGTGGGAGACAGCCATCAGGACCAATGCAGTGCCTCCAGTGAAGCAGGTAGGTGTGTGACCTCCTGCTTTGGCCGGCCGCCACCTCGTCAAAGTCACTTTCCCAAAGCTGCTGTGACGCACGGTGCCCCGAGCCCCGCGGTTTATGTTACAGTGCTGGTAAAAGGGATAATAGCCCAGCATTTGACATTTCTGTTCGGGGGAGCAAAGCAGTGGAAGCAGAAGGGTTGGAGTTCAGGTTAGAGACTTGGAGACCAATTTGCAGGTTAAATTTCTTTTCACATCAATCCAAAACTTGTCTGTTACTCTCTGTAATGTAAGTTTGTTCTTGGTTTAAAATGTTTTTTCAAAAGAAAAACACACAAATTTCAATTTTTCAACTTTATATGTTAATATGCTGTTAAAGAGGATCAAATTCTCTGATGCTTAAGAGATTTAGTTTATATTATTTTATTTTTGTATATTGTTTTAACATTTGGCCTGTTGATAAGATGGGTCAACATTCTGTTTACTTCTGTTGCATAAATTACAGTTTAAGAAGACATTAAGTCTCCTGTTTCTCCAACACTATAACTGTGCCCCAAGCAGTATCACTTACATATTCACAACTTTCTCTGCAACTGAACAATGGACAACTGTTTGTTAGCTCAATCTTTTGTCAATGTATGGAAGGCTTCAGGTCAAATTTATCTCTTTCAGAAAGTTTTTGATTTAGCCATGAGGTGCAATGTTGTGTTCAGAAATGTTATATTTGTTGACCAATACAAAAACATTTTCTTCTCCATGTGGACAGGACCTAAAACATAGGTTTGAGGTCAGTCATGGTCAGGCCAAGTTCTATGCACATGGTTTGCGTAAACAATGAGGTCTCTGAGGTGTTTGGTTGGTGCAGTGGTTAAGCAACATCTCATACATACTTCAGCCTGTGTTCATTTCCCACCTGAGGCCCACTTGCCACATCTCCTATCCTTTCTCAAACTCACTTTCATAGGCCTGTCCTATCTCCATTAACAAATAAAGGCTATAAAATGCCCCAAAAATATACTTTAAATTAAATGAAAAATGAATGGTGTCTCAAAATTTTGTCTGCAGGGGCACTGATCCACATGCTTTCATTTGATCAAACATGCTGCCTATGTCTGATGCATTAAATATGAATTATTTTGTCAAGGTGAGTAAATTCCTCTAAAAATTGTCATAAATTACAGGCTTTTACAGAAATTGTATGCAGATTAAGCAAATTATGTTTGATTTGAACTCAATATAATTGCTGTCTTAATTCAGAATCACGAAATGGACCCAAAACTAAAAAACAGTGCTGACAGCGACCTTGGAAATTTTGCGTTTTTATATATTCTTTAAAATGATTTTAAAGAGCAGTGTTTCAGTTTGTCAAATGTAAAATCATATTCCTTCAACACATTGCTGCATTGAAGTCACAGCTTGCGTATTGCTCTTTAACCTCCTTCTAAGGATGCAGAACCTCTCATTGAGTCAAACTCTTTTTGACTTTTCCTTTTAACATTCGTCTCTTTTCCTCTGTCATCTTCTGGGTTTTGCCTTCACCTCCTCCTCCTCTGCTCCTGTCCTGAACCACGCAAACTCTAACACACACACACACGCGTGTACATGTCTTCCTGTCTCCCTTTGACATTTCTCTCTGTCTTGCCTCCTGTCTTAGGACAAGCATGTCCCAGTGTGTTTGGCACTCCGGCTGTGTCTGATGGCTAAACTGAGGAGACAGGCTGCTGACAGGCTCTGTGCCAGAGCGGAGTATGCCAACAGGGGAGATTTGTGAAAATATGCCCTGTGTCATTTCCTCTCCATTTCCCTGACAACTTCACCCTGTCAAAAAGCCTACGTGTGAGCGCATGGGTGGGTTGGCGGGCGGGTATGGCGTGTTTGTTTGTGTATATGAGGGATAAGATGTCTCAGACTGCATGTGGGTGGATGAGTGAATGGGTGGGGAATATGATATCTGCATGTTTATGACAGAGAAACAGAGAGAGGGTAATGAATTATGCTCATGTCATCACAACAAAGTCTGCAAAAGTTGAAGGCGACTGATGAAATCTGTCTACCAGGCACGTCTTGAATGCATCTGTACATCAAAGTTTACCTTTTTTCAACCCACACTTTCCCTTTTGGTGTGCACGCTCTTCAAACGTCTCCCCAAATCTACCCCGAATATAATCTTTGATCCCTCCTCTTGGAATGCAGGCTGAAAGATAACATTTCATGCGAGGCAAAGCGGAGGAAAACAGCCTGCAGAAAGCCAGCGCACTGAACATGCTCTCTGTCAGCCGCTTTCGCTTAATTTGATGCCTCTGTCTCTACCACCGCCAGTTGAGTCTAATCTGGTTGAGCGCTAGAAATGAATGTTGGTGACAGGGATGTCAACAGCGGTTTGTTTCCAGCTCAGCGGGAGAACAGTACCTGCCTGTGAGTCTCTGTTACACAAGTGCCCCCAGTCTTCCTCCCGCTTGTGTGCCCAAGTCAGCCGGCGTTACTGTCAATCCCACGGGCCAACAGCGACATGCTTAATCACTCTGCGCCGCCACTTCACACACACATACACACACATGTTCCTCTGGCTGACAGTTTAAATAGAATCGCACACGTTTCAAAACATACCGGCTAAAACAGTATGCTTCCCTACAGACTGAATCCACAGTGAGTGGCTTCCAACATGGCTGCCAACAGGTGTAGATGTGGTTCAGTGTATGCAAGGCTGGGCCAGCTGTTTGTGGCATATAAGGAATTACCTGTTAACCCTCCTGTAGTGCTCAGGTTTGGGTTGCAGGCCAATGTCTCAGCATTTTTGAGCATTTTTGAACAGTGCGTGTACTCAAAAGAGGTCTACTTTACCCTAAGTACAAATAATATCTACATGAATTGTGTTGTCAAATTACCATTTACCTCGATTAGAACACATTTTAAAACAAGTTTGGTCCAAACAAACTTGGTTTCTTTATTGCAAATCTTGGATCATTTGAGGTTGTACGAAAGCTACCACAACTCTAGTGCTGACCAAAGAGCCAAACTCGGGTCTGCCGAAAAGGGGGTTTCAGTTTTTTCCAAGCAGACTAGAGTTCAGTTTCTGTTGTGTGTAAAAGCATCCAAACTAAACAAGGACCAAACTGGGAGTTAACTGTGACTTGGGTTAGGACAAAGATCAAACCAGAAAAGCTAACATCGTGTTCTCTAACAGTATAAAGCAGAGTGTGGCTAACATTAGCATAGCTATCACAGCCAGCCTTCGGTCATCTTTAGAGGTTAATGTCTAAAAGTCTGTGTGGAATATGTTAAAACATCGCTCAAGTCAATGTGTAAGTGCCACCAGATTCAGCCTAAACGCAGCTTCATCTTTACAGTATATCATGGCACAGGATACTCCTGAGCTGCTTTGAGCTGAACAATGTTGTCACTGGAAGCTAGTAGTGTATTTCTAGCTCATAATGCAACAGTAGGAAAGAACTAAAGAAACGAAGACCACAGCTACATCCCAACTAGTGGTGGGAGGCTAGGCTACACAACATATGGGAGGCTTTGGTCCACCTGACAAAAAGCAGCAGGAAAAAAAACCAAACCAAGAGAAAAGCTAAACTATGTTACAACTTCAAACCCGAACAGAGCCCGCCAAATTTAAGATGTAGAAGCGCTTTTTTATTTTGATTACCCCAATCAAAAAAAAAAAAAATCTAAATACAAGTGTAAATAATAGTTCTTGAACAAATACAAATAAAGTGCATTTTAAGTACATATGGCATCAATCACTGCACCGGTTTAAAAGCTTGTTTTTGTCTTAAGCAGGGGTCGGCAACCCACAGCTCTTTGGCCCTCGGCAGTGTCTCGCTGGACTCAGAAGACAGAAGAGCAAAAAACTTGTTCTTTGTCTTGCATTAAACTCTAATTAATTGATGTTATTTCTGCATGTTTTAGCACTATCTGCAGACATGTGCATTTTTTTTCATTAAGTGATTATTTCTTGGTTTTTTACATCGTCAACTTTGCGTCATGTGTGCGCCTCTCATGACCTCTGTGTGACCTGCAGCAGTTCAGAGGGAGAGCAGGACGCTGCTGCATCTATGGCCCTGTTTACACGACTCCGTTTTCAGCCGTATCCGAAGAGTTTTGATTGTGTTTTAGCCTCCCGTTTACATGAGACCAGTGCCCGGAGTGCTTGAATCCGCGAACTTTTGAAACCAGGGTCCAAAACGTTTCGAAATGCTTCGCCACCTGGCCACCTGGCCCCATGTAAACAGGATTCATCGTTTCAGGGGGAAACGCTGACGTCTACGCATGTGCAGTACTCTTTCACATGAAGGCTGCGTGTGCATACCAGGAACAACAACAGCTTCGGCCGTCTACCGAGAAACATGTCTGCTGCTTAACGTGCTCGGTTTGTTATCCAGACAAAACTATCCAGACAGATTTGTTGTCCAGACAGATTTGTTGTCCAGACAAGAAACCCCTGCGTCTTCGTGCGTCCACTTGCCGTTGTTGTTTGTGAAAAGTTTTTCTTCGTTGTACGTGTGTTGTAACAGTGCTGTTTCTCTGCAAACCTACATCGCCATCTACTGGACTGGCATACACACTACAGCGTTTTCAGTCGTTCTTGAGTCTCCGTCTGAACGCAGATCGTTTTTGAAGAAAACCTTTTTTTGGAACTTGCTTCGGAAAAACCTTTGCGTTTCAGGTGAGAGCGTCTCCGTGTAAACAGAGCCTTTAGCTGTGAGCTCACCCGTGATGCTGTATTAAACTTATGCAGATGTTTTGATTAACTTTCTTACTTTTAAAACATCAGTTGCTGCTGTGGCCATAACCCCATCTCTCCCTGAACCTGCATGCGCGAACCCTGACAACTACAGAAATAATTGCAGAATACGGTGTTGGTGTTCATGCTGCAGAAACTACAGAGCTTGATTTGGCTTTTGCAGCAAAATCTCCTGCTCCTCTACAACCACTGTGAGCAACAAGAGGACAAAGAGAACAACGTACGCCAGTGTTTGTTTACATTTCACAAGAATTATGTGTATGCTCCATGTCTTCTCTGGTTTTGGTCTATATCTGCGGCGATGTCACAGTGCCACTTACAGGCCTAGCATATGTACTACAGTGTTTTTAGTGTTTTCATGTGGACTTACAAATTTCTTGTAACAATGCCATCTTTACAGAGAACATTTTCAATACCAAAATGTTTTTTATCTACCCTGTGAAAGCCTAAATCTCTTAAAGGGAGTAAAGGTGCAGCAATATATAGCTTTAGCTCCTGTGCTCACTATTTCTGTACGGACGCAGTCCTCCGTCACTTTGGCTAAAGTTCAGGCCAGTGTTATGTTCTCCATACATCAAAATCCTGAGCTTCACTTTAACTTTCTCTAATACTAAATGTTGGACTAATCAATATTTCATTCATGAAAGACATCTGCATGGCATGCCCAAAACACTGTGCCATGCAAACAATAAGGCCATGAGGGAGCTCTGCTGATCGTCCAATTTATGGTGGGGAAAATGTGGTTTGTTTGGATGTTTCAGCAATTGAACACGATAACCAGGGCCTGTGTCAACTGCTTTTGTGCTGACAGCGCTCATCTTTAAAACTTAATTATTGTACGCATTCCCAGCACTTTGCTTTCAGAGCAGAAAAACACCCAAGACGTTAGCTGCACTTTGTCTCTGCACTCAGTTGGAAACTGTTCGACTCTGGAACAGCGCCATACTAGCCAATGTTAGTTCAAGATACGATTAGACAATCCTTTATTGATGCACAGAGGAGAAATTTGAGTCTTACTGCAGCACAGGGCAAATGAGCATGCAGGAGATGACTATATGAAATTAAAGAATGAACAGCTCAAATTGAATTCTTAAATAAAACATTAAGATATACAGTTACTTTACAAAGTAGTATGGTCTCAGTACAGGACAAATGGGATGTTCTGTACAGTGGATTGCAAGTTAAGTGAAACAAGATATGTGTAATGGTAAGACTTTTATTATCTGCTATGTCAGTAGCTATGGCGGAAGAGAAGCTGATTGGACTTGTCTTTACAAGGATGACCTTTCTGGTTTCACAGCAGCCACTAATGCAACAACATGATTGCTTTGCTTTGTTTTTCTCATTTCTGGGTGATAGTTCAATAAATATAGGCAAATATTAAGTGCACTAAGGTATTTTAAACAACTTCTTGGATACTACCAAGGGAAAAGGAAGTCTACTTTTGTATCCAAGCCACATTAAGAGCTGATTTGAAGCACACTTACACTGACATTGTGAGTGCTATCAAAGCAAAGAAACAGAAACAGGGGGAAATGACAAAGGCTCTTGAGCAAATAAGAGTTTGACTGACTCTAGGAATGATGATGCTGCCGCAAGGCCAAAGAAAAATGAAGTTTAATCATATATTAAGCTATTTGTAATGCTGTTACTGCCCAACATTTAGTACATGTGAGTGTTTGGTTGGTAGAAGATCAGGCAGTTTGTTCAGGGGTCACGTCAGCTTCTGTGTCTTTACAGATGTTGAACTCTCTCCTCAGCCTGCTGTTGCTTGACCCCTCCCTCTCTCTCCTCCCATGGTTCGATAATTCCCCCACGGCTGTCAATCACACGGTGGGGCCTACTGTTTAGATATCCCACAGTGTGACTTGGTGTGTGAGGAGGGGGGGGCGAGTTAGCTGGGGTCACAAGTTCAGAGTAAACTGATGAGGGGAGTCATGCTTTGAGTTCAGGACAAACATGTGTGAGCTGAGGTGTGAGAAGGGAACTTTCAGCACCATTAGGCCATACATGTGTATGTGTTTGTGTGTAGAATCCTGGTGGCGGCGTCAGTGCCGGGCAGATCTCCTGCTGCAGCGAGACAGCGGATCCGATTCATCCTGATCAAAGTCTGCTGTCAGTGACAAAGGACCGTTTGTTTAGCCTCAGCCTGACATGTATCTGAGAGCCATAAATTACAGGGGGAATTAGAGGAGGTTTGCTGGATTTCATGCTCGTGTGCCTGTCTGTCTCTTTGGGTACAGCGCTCACACAACTGTCACGCTGTACACACACTTATGTTCACACACACACATACAAGGGGGAGGGAAGGAGAGAAGGATCTGTGTGTAGCTGTAGGAGTAAAGATGAAAGATGTGAGCTGGCATGTGTCAAAAATGAGAGGGGGAGGAGGTTTAAACAAGGACCACAATGGAGTCTGTTTGTGTGTGCAGCACATCCAATTTGTTTACATGTTGAGCTTGATGAAGCCGTTTAATTGGACAACCGTCTTTGTCCCAGTATACAAGCACTGGGGGAGGTTCAATGTACACTGGAGAAAGTTTGTACAACTCTGCTACAGTAAAAGGCAACTTGTAGTTTTCACGTGACATCACTCACTAAGGTTATGTCCACATGTGGGTGGATGTTTTTAATAAAGTAGCTTCTCCTCCTCTGTTTTTTAAGAATACCCCCGTCCAGACAAAGTCATAAATGCAGTCAAACACTGTTTATTGCCTTGTAACTATGTCCATGTTATGCAACTTTTTGCAGTTTCTATGCAAAGGCTGTTTTTCATATCTATTCCTATTGCCATGTCCAACTTTGTTAGTCTTCCATTTGAGACATATCTGATTAACCACACCAGATGGATCGTTCAATGTATTTAACTGGTCCATCTGGGAAAGGGCCCATAAAAAGGGCTTGGGAAAACCACACATTTTAAAAATACTCGCCTGCATGTGGACATAGCCAACAGAACCGGCCGGCCACTTTAGTGTTTTGACCATGTTTCATCTTCTTTAAACCTCAAGTGACCAAGCTGTTCTTGCTACTAATGCTATTTATGAACCCAGAGTATTTTATGTAGAAATGGTTCCAATTAAAATTTCGTTCTGTGTTTTTGATAATGAGGAATGAGATCTAACATTTCTGGTGTTAAAAAGAAAGAAAATGTTGACTAGATGTTTTCATGTTACCATTGTTTGTTATGCCAGTTGATTGGGGTTGGGGAATACCTGAGCTGCGGGCTGTTCTACAGGCTGGCCCATGTGCACTAGCCCCTACAGCCTCTACCGATTTTATGTCCAGCCTCTACCTCTTGCAGGTACATCTTGATCAGCTTCTTGGTGTGCCAAAGATATGGGATGAACGTTATGGTCAGATTCCACATCAGAATGTTCTGACATGCCAGAGGTATGATTTTTATTGTGTGACGAGGCTTCATCTCCATCAATTGAGTTATTTTCACTATAAATTTCAGCCTAAAGTATCAATGTGAGGGCTTGTTGGGCTGTAAATCTTGCTTCTCTAGACATGCTGCCCATGGCTCACTGCAAAGAAGTTCAATGTATTGCTAGTAAATTACATATTACAATAAATTCAAAACCATGTAGCTGTAACACCTACGTACTGTTGTTGGGTAAAAGACCCCAATCAAATTTTGGTAGTACTCACAGAATAGGTGCCGAACACCTGGTGTGCTCTTCACATCAGGTGTTTACCAGGAGATGGGCTACAGCTCTCTGCTGTAGCCCATCTGCTTCAAGATTGGATGTGTTGTGTGTTTAGAAATGGTCTTCTGCAGACCTTGGTTACAACAAGATGTCATTTCTTGACTTTCTGTCATCTCCAACCACTCTGACAATTCTCTGACCTCTGGCATCAACAAGATATTATGGCCCAGAGAACTGCCACTTAGTGGATGTTATCTTTTTTGGACCATTCTCTTTAAATTCTTGAGATGGTTGTGTGTGAAAGTCCCAGTCGATAGTCAGTTTCTGGTAGACCACCCTGTCTCTCACCAACAACCATTTCACATTCAACATTACTTTAATCACCTTTCTTCTTCTTTCTGATGCTCAGTTTGAACTTCAGCTGGTCATCTTGACCATGTCTAATTGTGTTAATGGATTGAGTCTCTGCAATGTGATTGGCTGGAATGTTATTTGCTTTAGCAAGCAGTTGAATGAGTGTTCCTTATGAAGATTTCTTTCTCGGCAAAACATGCTTTGTCCTTTTGTATTTTTTTTCTGTTTCAAATGTTTTTTATTGTGAAGGGTGGCATCATGATACATGTCAACCAGAAAAAAACCATTTTCTCTTCCTTTTTATAACAAACAATATGAACAACAGTGAGGATAGACACTAATTATTTGGATTTAAATTAAAAAAAAGGAGGAAATTATCCTCACACTATACAGTGAACACAGGACAAAAAAGGAAAATAAATAAGTAGAGAGAAAAGAAAAAAAAAACTCCCACCCAAGCCCTCAACCCTTCCCTGGAGTGCTACCTACTGTTATGCATAGTGTAGTTCATATACAGGATTTAAAGTAGAGTAGTTTAGCCTTTCAGATAGGAGATTAAAGGGTGCCTAATCTTATCAAATTCCCTAAGTTTGTTTCTCAGAAAAAATCTAATTCTTTCTACATGCAAAGTGTCTGTTAACTCAGTAAGCCAGTGTTTGACAGTGGGCACTTCTTTCTTTTTCCAAAAAGAAGAATGAGCTTTTTAGCAGTGAGGAGTCCATAAGATAATAGGCATTGCTGAGCACCTGTCAGTCTCCTTGTGTCTACCAGTACTCCTAAAGTGATCAGTACTGGGTCTGGCCAAATATCCCTGACCAAAAGTTATGAAGATTGGGACACAAGGCATAGCTGTGCAGTAAATTTGCATCTGGTGAGCCACATTTATCACATTGAGATGAAATTTCTGGAAATATTTTGTGTAATTTTATCGTCCTTTTGTATTTTAAATTCATATCAAATCAACTGAACTGTTACACAATATTTGCTGGTCCTGCCTTGTGAAATCAGAAAAAATCAAGTGTATGTAACAGACTTGAAGAGCTCTTGTTCGGACATGTGTGAGGGATAAAAATATGAAAAACTAATAGCTGTGATTCTTGTCTCATGTCTGAAGACTTGTGTACAGGAGAGAAACAACAGCCGTCGTGTATCGGCGTCGTCTCTGTCTAGCCTGCATAGACTTTGTTTGACTGAAGCTCTGTGCCAAAGGCGTTGTGTGTTTACTCTGCACTGGCGTGTTTGACGAAAACTTGTCAATAGTAATTATACCACTTTAGCGTAACACGTCTGCTGAATCAACAGAAATAAAAGTTGAGCTGATCAGCCATGAATGTTGATCAGATGCCTGAAGGTTCTTCACAGCTCAATCCCCTGACAGCAGCCCATGGAGATAAATTGTAGTTGGGAGGGAATTAATTCAAGCCTCTTTCACTTGAGAGAGAATGGGTGGATTTTGGACTTATTTCACATGATATACAGTTGAAGGCTTTTACTTTCCAAAATGCTCTTTTCAGAGTGCTTCATGGTACTGGGGAATGTATTTCTGGAAGCCCAGTGCAAAAAAAAGAAAAAGTGCAGTAATGAATTTAAGCGATGGAATAAAAGCAAGCAAGATTTGACAAATTAGTTTGAACACTTCTGACTGTCAAGCCGTTAATTTATGACTGAGCAAACCTCCGAGTGTTTAGCTTGGCCGCCAAACACAGGGGCCCACAGCCCTCAGAGGTGACTGTTTCATGAAATATGGAGGCAGCTGCGCTATTTATTTATTTCTTTCCTGGCCTGGTGCTTTCATGGGCCTATTTGTTTTAATCCTCATGAGTGTTGTAGGAGAAAACGATTCCTGTTCACATTAATAAGAATAATATTTTGCAGAGCAAGGCCTAATGGTCAAAAATGTCACATCTATGACTCTCTCTTTTTCCTACCCACAGTCATAATTCAACAAGCTGCTCTTTTATTTGCTCCACTCTGAGTCACCAAGGACACATCACCTTATAGCTGCATTTTGTTGGTCCCCCTGCACACATGTGGTGGTCCAAATGAGGATTTATGGACCTTAGCTGACAATGGAATATATTCTTTGCCTAATAACTTTGTGAAATATTACAGGTTTGGAAAAGTCTCTGAAACAACGCTTGAGACCATTATGTGATGTGAAAACTTCACACAAATTAAATTTTCAGTCAGCAGTGTATTTAGTCCTAAGGGTAAGGTGACAAGAGTTTAGGGCAAATTTTCAACCCTTTACAGCCATTAAGCACAGCCCTTTGACAAATAATAAGCAAAACAAATTGAATGATTTTAATTTGAGCAACACTTGAAACTGAGTAAGGTATACAAAATACTTGAATAAATAAAGGCACAGTTTATAGGTCTCAAATAACAGAATAACTGTTAGATAATAAGGGAATAAATGGGTGAATGACTGCTTGCCAAACAATGCAGTGAGGACACAGAATATGTAACTTAACGATTAGGTACTGAGTAACAAATCATTATGATACTTAGCTTTATAACTAAGGGACACAAAATGAGTGACTAATACATGGGAATCACTTGACTCAGTGTTGAGTAAAAACTCAGTATGATTATCACCGAATGTAATCAGTTACTTTAATTAGATTTGAGTTATCTAGCCTTTGATTACCAGTTACTTAAAAAGATCTCTGCATGTTAAGTGACGTTGGATTAACTAGATGCAAAAAAAACATATTTGTCCCCAAGGAGCAGGAGTGTGACAAAAACAGACAGTGCAAAGTATGTATGCTTAGAAAGTACTTAAAAATATATTAAAAAACAGGAAATAATTACTTAATATATAGTAGGCAGTCATGTACCATCAGAAAGACACCTTTACAGAGCTTTATACAGGTGGGCTTTAAGCTACTGAATAAGTTGTGCTGATCGTGCATATTAACATAGTGTATGAGCAATGACAAGTTAAAAATTGTATGGCAAATAGATATGTAAAAAGAAGGTACTTCCCACTGAGTAAGTTAAGAGTGTCTTGAATATTTAAATTAAAAACACATGCAATGCCACATTTTGAGAACTCTGTACGTAAACTCTGTATGTGATGTGTCTCAGGACTCTATTTCAGTAAATAAATACCCATTACTACAGCACTACTTTTAGGCCTATCACTGCCACCACCACCATCAGCACTAATAATTCTCCACTAAATATGACTTTAACAACATGGTGGTGACAAAATAATCTAGCTTCAGTGTAGTATATTCAGTAGGGGAGACCAGGGGCGTCTCACTGAATATATACTTCATAATTTAGCAAAGCTACACAATCTTATCTTTTATTTTTACTTTTTAACATGACAGCCAGCAACACACACAGAGATTGGGCTGTAGCGTAGGCTCTGTCCACACGGAGATGAAAACATTTTCGTATTGAAAACGTTCTCTGCAAGATGGCATTGTTTCAAGAAATGTTTCCCACATAAGAACACTGAGAATGCTGTAGTACATGTGCCAGATGAACCAGAGAAGACATGGAGTATGCGTATGCGTCGTGAGAAATGTCAACAAACACCAGTGTTTGCTGTTCTCAGTGTCCTCTTGTTGCTCATGGTGGTCATAGATGAGCAGGAGATTTTGTTGTAAAAGCCAAAACAAGCTCAGTGACTTCTGCAGCATGAACACAACACTGTATTCTGCCATTGTTATCAGAGTTCACACATGCTGTTTAAGGAGAGATGGGCCATGGTGCCATATTGTTTCTGAAACTATCTGTATTTGGTGTCCACACAGAAGTTTACAGGACCTGTTTTCAAAAATGTGGGTTTTGGGGCACCTGAAATGGTGAACCTGTGTAGACAAAATACCTTTACGACTAAAAACGTGTGGACTTCCTTTATTAGCTTTTAATCAGCTGTGCTGCTGGTTTTTCAGCAACCAAACAAGACTACATTTTTTTTCCCGAATCCACCTGAATTTGTCTTTGTGTTGATGGCTCCGTGGATTGACCCACTTTGACTAACTCTCCAATGACCTATGAACTCAAGCACAGTTTCAAAGACGGCAGACGGTCATGACGACAGTACTGGTCACAGCCAAACTTAAAGTGTTGCCAGTCAATGGACCAGGACAGAACTAGATTTAATCTAAGATGGTATCGTAACAAAAGACAAGAGAAATGTCTGATCCGGTCATTAGTTACTCAAATGTTTCCTGGTTAAACTTGATAGCTACTCATTAGCTGTCTGGTGAATTAACCAATTTTCATGTGCCATCATTTTTCATTAAAACTAATTAGCACAATGAATTAATTCCAACCCTTGTGCATATCAATTCTGTGCCTTTGACTTCCGAAAATGCCGTCATTCTTCAGCTGTGAAAACCATAAGACTCTTTATCTCAGCCCCCTCCCCCCCCTCTTTCTGCCCTCTTTCTCTCTCTGGGATCACTCCCCTCTGAGGCTTTTGACTGAAAACATGCGCTCTTTAATCACTGGGGTGACAGTCCCTGCCCTGTGTTTGCGCCTCTGCCCCGCTGCAACAATAAAGGCAGGGTCACGCTCCGTGTCAGCCCCAGGCGTGATGTTTGAAGGAGGAAGAGAGAGGAGGGGGAGAGCAAGGGAAAGAAAGAAAGAAAGAAAGAAAGAAAGAAAGAAAGAAAGAAAGAAAGAAAGAAAGAAAGAAAATGAAGGCAGGACTTGGAAGTTGAAGAAATACTCAGACAAGTATTGAGGTATTTTTGCAACAGGAGAAATAACCCCCAAAAAACAAAATCACAGCACCACCAGGTTCAGGCTGTAAATTAAAAGGGGTTGACAGATATTATTATTTTTTTTAAGTTTTACAAGCTGGAGTCTTGTGTGTGAATAAAGATCTATGAGATGGAGGGTAGTCACGGGATCTCATGACCCTGTGAACTGGGGAACCTTGTGCTTCTGTTTGTCTGGCTGATTGACAAATGATGGGGCAACAGCAGGGGGCTGGATCTGTATGTGTGTTGTGTTAGTGTGTGTGTTTGTGTGTGTGTGTTTTACCTTCACTTAGGGCACACTCACACTATGCCCAGTTTCCCTGGCCCATACTAAAACATGATTGTTCTTCTTTTCTACTCATCAGTTGGACTGCAGATTCATTTCACCTATTTTGTTTGGATTGTTTCATGTTCACATGGTGATATTCTGAGGTAGGCCAAGTCACAAGCTACAGTGTTGCTATGACTACAAGTTGCGCTCTGTGAAAGGAAGCTAGCAGGCCTAGCTACTCACAAAACAATAATAAAATAACAATAATGGTGAGTATTAAATGTCCAATGTAAGATTATACAGATGAGAAGATTCAACAATGTGTGACACACCTATGATATAAGTGTAACACACTGAGCACACAAAGGAAAAGGGGATTTTAATGCTCGTCGATGTCTACAGCAGACCATAGAGGACACTAGATAACACAGTAACTTAGCACCTGTAGAAGTGTTCGCAGAGAAACTGTCAGCCATGTGGAAAAGTAGAGAGCAGCTTTATAAAGAATAAAATAATTTGCTTGAACAAGCTGGACTAATTTCTGGAAACTTAATCAGTCGTTGTCGGATCCTGTGATAACCCACTATAGAGATGCTGAGTGATGTTAACCTGTTGAGCATTTCATGAATCTAAAGCATTATTGAGAGGTATTTATTCATCAGTCTGGTTGCCTTTTAGCTGTAATGATTTATTTATTATTTATTTTATTAATGCTGTCTTGTCTATATTACAGGAGTGAGATGAGCCAACTCTTCACAAGGCTTGGGTACCAAGAACCAGTTACCAATTTGTACAATACAGGGAATCAATAAAGGATGTGAGTTTTCAGTTCCTAAAGGTGCATCTATTTAGAGGTTAAATATAGTGAGAATAATACCTTCCATATAAGCTTTATATATCTTTAAGGATCAGATTTTTTAGACCTCAAAATAGGGACATTTCATTTTACCCTAAACCTTCATGCATAAGACTTTTTCACCATTGCACCTTTTGACACCATACAACACAGCACTTAAACAATCAATTTGTCATCATTTGAAGTAATATAAATATTAATTTCATTGTTTACATTACTAGTATTGTTCTGTTTTGTATTATCATACTTATCATTTTTATTATGTGTACTGTTATGTGTTTAAAAATGTATCATACCCTTTTTCATAATTGATATGTTATCATAACATTGACATTCCTTCCCTTTAAAATGGTTAAATCGGCAACAATACTGGCAACAAAGCTGACTGATGTGTATACTGACAAATCAGGATTTTAAGCATTGTGAAATGTTTTGGTTTCTTATTTCAGATGACTAAAATAAGGATGGGGACTGTCACAATATCGGGACATATTGATGCTTTTTGGATGTTTGTAACATCCAGACTTCCACACTCCAGTGCTCTATGGAACATTTTGGAACATGGCTAACGTGAACATGGCGAGGTTTTAGCCACGGTCACATGGTAAATGACGATTTCTTTGACCAATATACAGACTGCTGCGCTTTTAGATCCACCCTTTAGGATCGGTTTGGTATGCTTGGCACCCCTTCAGAGGGATGCCTAAAAGTGGGACAGTACGGGTTGTTATTAAGTACCTTTCTCCTCATTTAACAGTGAAACCAACTGTAATCTTGTACCGCATTGGGCCAGACTAAACAGGACTACTTGGTGCAAATGCAAAATAATTGGTTGCCTCATAATGGGTGTGGGTTGAAATTTAGGCAAAAATCAGGCTTAAAAACTTCTCCAGTATGACCGGCCTCAGTTTGAGTGTTTGCATCTTCATATATGCAAAGGTATTTCCATATCACTCGGTGTCAATCATAAAGTATTTCTGCTCACACTTAATGCGTGTGTGCGAGTCTGACAGGCATTTGAGCACAAGTGCAAATCACATTAACAGGTGTCAGCCAGCCTCTCGAAGGCAACACTTCAGCTCCAGCATGTGTGTGAGAGAGCTTTGTTGTGTGTGAGAGACTTCCAGTGTGTGTGTATGTTTGTCTCTGAATTCCTGCGGAGTTCACGGTGAGGCCAGGCCCCACGGCGCAGCGCCGGGAGAGCCCATTAATTACAGAGCAGTGACACTGGGACAGCCGGGGCCTGTAATTGATGCCTCCTGTGTGGCAGGAGAGGCGCTCAGTCAGAGGAAAGGGTCACCCTGCACACGGGACAGTGTGGGTGGTGATGGGAGGAAGGGGGAGAGGGATGATGCTGGAGGTAAGGGGGCATCGGCTCCTGTGGCCCTTGCTGATTTTAAATGTTGTTAGTGTTGTTTTTTGAGTTTGAGAGGATGGTGCTTACATGTACCTGTTAGTCACGCAACAGTAATGTGCATAATCACTGTAATTATACCTTCTCTGTATTGTTACTCATCCCGAGAAAGAATGAGGGAGCTGATTGATGGGATGATTTATGTTTTGATAAAGTTTTATTTCAGTCAGTCCAAAGGTTGATGCTGTGATTCAACAGGCATGAATTATTCTGTTTTCTTTGAGGCTCTGTTTACACAACACAATATTTTCTTCTATACTATATCTATTTTTTTCTCCCATGTTTACTTTCCCGGGCTCTGTAAATATGACACAGTGTCTAGTGTTAAAAATTGATCTAATTTCTTTATATTTAAGGCCAATTTCAAAGTAAAATTCAATTAATCTCGCCCACAAATATGTTTGTTACACTTTATTTTTTTTTTGTACTTTTATTTTACTGTACATATTATTTCCTGTGCTCCACAACTTGACAACAATCCACTAAAAGGGATTTTTTTTCCCTCATGACCCACAACATGTAAATGCTCTGGAAAACTTTCTCCTTTAGCATTGATTCCTGCCCTTTTTCCCTTGGAGACCCTTTTTGTTAAGAATAAGTGGGCTTACACATACAGGCTTACACTTTATAATGTGTTATCACTGTGACGTCTGCCGAGAAGGTTATGTTTTATTGCAGTGTTAGTTTGTTAGTTAGTTAGTGAACAGGACATCTAAAAAAGTTATATTCTTTTTTCAGTGAAGAAGTATGTATTGCTATATGGACCCTTTTTTTTGTAATGAATATCTTTAGTTTCTATGTTTTTTGTTCATTTTTCAGTAAAAAAATGTCGGTGTTGTTATTTGATCTTTGATTTTTTTTTTAATAAAGGTCCTCACTGTATTTTTTTGTTTTGTTTTGGGGTTTGTTTCAGCGACGAATCATATTTTGTTATTTGATCTCTTACTTATTTATGTTTTTAAAGATCTTTTTCTTTAGTTTGGTGTCTTTTTTTTCAGTGAAAAGGCATCTCTATTTTTTTTTTCTTTTTGAGGGGTCGGGTATTTTTGTTTTGGGACTATTCCAGTGAGGGTGGGGGGGTATGAAATTAATATACTTTAAGGGAAATAGTTATTTTTTCATTCACAAGAGCAGATTTATTAATCAGTTTTTGAACTTTTACTCAAGCAAATTTGATAAAGTAACTGTCCTTTTACTTAAAATTGGATGTTTTCATGTTCTTCAAGACTTTTTCTCCTCTATGCTGAGGAAAGCTTGACCTCGATGAGGAGCTGTTGAATTGTTTATTTACACACAAATTCAACCACTGGAGGTCATTTGTTAATATATTGTACAGAGTATGTTGTGATGCAAAATATTTTGCTATTAACAAAAACAAATGCTATTAGAGAAGGTCAGAATGAACTCTTAAAAGGGTATGTGTTGCTTACCTTACCTTAAGGCTTGTAATCACATTTTTTGCATGCTTGCAGCCAAAGTGAATAAATGTGGAAAGCATCGGCACAAAAAAGCAGATGCACCTTGAGTAGTCAAAAATTAAAGTATTGGGCCGAATAAAGAATTAACCTGATGGTTAATTATGTGTTTAAAATGAAGCTCTGAAAGAAGGCAATGCTGCTCAAATCAATCACTTCAGTGTCACACAACACTTTTTGGATGAATTCTTTTGAAACACAACCTTCCTAACTAAGCAGAATCACCAACAATCCAATGAAGTGTTGTCAGCCATTAATATATCTGTCTTCAGACACAGACAGGACTGTGGATTAATGACAATCTTCATCATCCTCATTACTTCGTCTCAGCAACAACTCACAAAAAGTAAGACTGCCCATATCAAATTTACTGCAGTGGAACCATGAATATATTTTCTGAGTCTGAAATATGTTAATAAAAACAGACAGAAATAAAGAAGAATTCTTAGTCTTCCTATTGAGACTTGAGGGAGAAGTGGAAAGCTTTGCCAAACCACCCAAAAGAAGCCATAATCTCAAGGGCCTCACTCTGGAGAGATATGGTGAATGGGTCCCTGCTGGGCTGCTGATTCATACCTGGGACTGAAACCATTCTTGCATGATTACAGGCGAGATATGGCTCTTCTTGTTCAGCCTTAGTGATAGCAGAAGTTTTGTCCCCATTGGTCGCATCAGGAGCAGGTTCTTGGACTAGCTGCTTCTCCCTATTTTGGACTGAAACCAAAACTGAAGCTTCAGCTGGTTGGGTATTACAAGGCTGTGTTTACGGCATCAAAGCAGTGTCATATACTATGTGTATGCCCACAGCAGTAAAATATGTTAAAAACAAAACATTTTTTTGTTAAAGCAAAATCTCTGTTTTCTGAGATTGGTAGAGCATGACACAGAAACTCCCTTTGGCTGTGATAAAAGCTTTTATCTCTTGTTTCCCTGAGACATGTTGTATGATATAACAAGTGACATGTGGAGACATTTATTGTGGGTCTTCCTAAATCTTCCATTCAAACTCTTGATCTTTATGAAACTAATAAAGACAGACCGGGCAGTGGCAGCAAGAAATGCAGCCACAACATAGAACACAAAACTGGTATGAAAGCCGTAGTGTCATCACCCTGAGCTGGCACTCACACAAGCTACACACATACAGGGTATCGGAGCCACAAGGTGCACGGCAGGTGACAGTCTTTGGCAACGTTCACACTTAAGTCTTAATGCTTCCATCTTTTTTTTTTAAAATCTTTTTTTTTGTGTAGTTCTTCACATAAGAAAGAGAAACATCAGATATGATTTAGGACCACATGTGAAAGTGGCCTGGGTCTGATTTGAAGAAAAAAAAAGGATTTGTTCCATTCAGACTGTCAAAAAAATCAGATCGGATATGTGTCACATATTAGAAAAAAAATCGGATTCGGGCCACTTCTGCCTACAGTGTGATCTTAGCCTCTGATGCATGGACCACAGGTTTGACTCCTGACCTCAGACCCATCACATGATCCTGTTGTCTTGAAATTCTCCTGTCATCAGAGATCAAGGGGCCAAACATGTCATAAAAAAGCTTTACTTTTTAAATTATGGTAAAAACTGTTTTTGTCAGCCCACCTGGGATACAATCAGTGTCATTCCTACTCTTTTTCTACCCAGTATCTGAAGTTACTCCCCTTTTCTGTTTGGATACAACTTAAGCATTAAACTTAAAAAAGGTGAAAACAAATACCTGTGGGAGGTTGTAGGTTGTTATTTCATTTAACTGCCTCTGTAATGTCAGCAGTCTGTAGGCCTGTGCTCAAAATATCGATGCGGCAAAATATCGTCACACACTCCTTGGGGATACGTGTACCAATACGGATTCTAGAGAATCGATTTTGCCGTAATGAGTTGACAGTTGTTTTCAATGCACTTTGGGTAATGTTAACAATGGCACAGCTCAAAGTAGAAGCCAAGCTACACGATGAAGTTCCAAATTTAACCTCAGGTCTACCATCTTTGAGGACCTGAATTTAAGTTTCTTAAGTTGTAGAATCATTTAAAACACATCGTTGTTCTTTTTCTTCTTGTAATAAAAAACAAAAATGATCAGGAATTCTGTCAAAAGTGCAGTCAGTGTTCACAGTTTATGTGTATCGGGATATGTATTGGATTGTTGCCTCAGTGTCAGGATGCGTATCGTGAGCTTGCTGGAAATACCCAGTCCTAGTACTCTGAGTCACATTGCTGTTGGAATGATAAAAAAAAGGCTCAAAAATGAAAAATGGATCCATAAAGAGGGTGTCACTGGAGGTTATTTTACATAAAGGTGTAGAATAATGAATCTAATCCATCAAAGCGCAGTCATATCCTTCACTTGTCCTCATTCAAAGGTAAAATAGTCACACAGACATTAGTTGTATTCAGGCAGCAGCTCTGAGCGGAAGCAGCCGTCAGATGGGGAGTGTGCCTCGCTGTCAGCCGAGGATGAGCGATGGCCTGCCAGCCAGATGGACTCCTCCTTGTCAGGGTCCTTTCACTTCCTGCGGTTGCCCTTTGATCAGCCCGATGACTAATGACCGCCCTGTGAAGAGCCGGGCAGGCCGACACGGGATCCCCATGTATGTGTGTGTATGTATGAGAGGGGGCTTTTACATGCTGAGCAGGGGGTCTCTCTTTGGAGGCTTTCAGTGAGAGGAGGCCCCCCTGCTCTGTGTGCTCTCCTGTTGCAGTGGAAGAAGAGAAGAGGAGGAGGAGGAGGAGAGGTGTCTGAGGAGACAGGGGTGATTGAGAGAGGACAGAGAGGAGGTCAGACAGGGGGCACAAGGAGACAAACTCGGCGACCCCCCCACTGTGACAGGAGCTCCTCACAGGACACAGCTACTCCATCTGACCTCTGAGGACCATGACATCAGCAAAGTCTTACTTTGTGGGTTGAGTTGGGGCTCTGCACTGATACACGACACAGACTTACTAAAATGATTTATAACAGTTGTTTGTTACTTTTGATCTCAGTCAGTACATTTACATGCCATCAGTTGGTCCAATTAAAACCATTTGTACTTCTGTTTAAAATGTATACACTATATCAAGTACATGTTTAAAGCAGCAATTTTTATTACAACACTATTGAACAACAATATGGTATTTGCCAGTATTATAAAGCCTACCATGATATGATATTGATTCAATACTATTTAGGAGCCTGGGATCAAGACTGGGCAAAATCATGTTCAAAATTTTTACCAGTTACATTTATAGAAAGCAGTTTAGACTGAAAATAAACTAAAGTGTTGGAGTGATTCTATCTTGATTAGAAAACAGATCAATCTGCTTTTGAACACAACAAAAAGTACGATTTTTACTGTTCAGTGCCTTAAAATCAGTGTATGAATATGATTTTTTACCTCCGCCAAGGAGGTTATGTTTTTCCAGGGTCTGTCTGGCAAAAACAGACAGCAGGAAGTGACTACTCGTACAGAGATTAGCATAGATGCTAACAGCTCAAGTGGCAGTTTAATCAGATATGGACCACATTTCTTTATTAAATGAAAACACAAATTATAATTTGCACTCCACTTCCGGCATGTTTACAGAAAGTTTGGGACTTGTAAAATATATTGAACGGTCCATCTGGTGTGTCAAGTTACATAGCTGACAGGTTGTATAGAGAAATATTATCCACAATGCAGCTCATATTTTAGATATAATTCAAGCAAACACCAATGGACAGACTTTTCACTCTCTGTTTACCTTCAGAGTGTATATCAGTCACCACTATAACACTACAGGGTGGCACAGCAACGCAGCAGATAGTGCACGTGCCTAACAGCAAGACAGTTGCTGGTTCAATCCCAGTGTTGGTCAGGGTCTTTCTGTGTGGAGTTTTCATGTTCTCTCCATGCATGCATGGGTTTTCTCTGGGCACTCCAGCTTCCTCCCATAGTTCAAAAACATGCTTATTAGGTCAATTGGTGACTCTTAATTGCCCTTAGGTATGAATGTTTGCATAAATGCTTGTCCCTCTCTCTATGTGGCGCTGCGATTGACTGGTGATCAGGGTCAGATGGGATAGGCTCCAGCAGGAGCGTTGCATCGTCCAACAGAACTGGCCTGTAAAGTAAACCCCGCAGCCCCTGCAGTGACAAACACTGAGAAATGTCCTCATCGGTATAAATGTTCATGAGACATTTGACCTCCTCTCTGCTCTGAGTTAAATAATAACTAATTTTGTTCTTAGCTTGGTCTGCTAACTAACTTACCATGATGCAGAGCATGACATGTTGTCATGGCGATGTCTACTTACGCAGTGTGGCTGTGACACTAAGATGTAAGAACAGCCCTGTCTGAAACGAGACAGCTTGATAAAGTTTAACATTCTGTCATTGTCTAATCCAAGGATATACTTATTATAGTGGAGATGAATTATTCCTCTGGTAACCTGAAACCTCCTGTGAGCCCCCTTACTGACCTCTGGTAGTGCCTGGACTCTACTCTGAGAGCCACTCTAATAAGTCTGAAATTAACCGATGAGATAAATTCTAAACCTGAGCCGCAAAATAAGAATGTAAAATGGTTTATAAATCTAAAAGAGGGTCATGATTTACAATGTTTCCCTGTAATAGACTTTCCTCTGACTGCTCCTGCCAGCTTCAGCCCCTCCATGTGCATGCTCAACTCCCTCTAACAGACTTTTGATGATTTCAGACATCATTAGGTGCAGAGTCCCAATACATCACGCTCCATTGCATTGCCATCCACACTGCATCCTATAAAAATGCCCCATGTTCCCCTTTGTAAACAGGACATCAACCACTTCACTGCACAGGTGGAGGGAAAGACGGTCTTTGTATTGTGAGAGGTGGTCTCAAAGGCTCATTAATACACAGCTCTCTGTGAGCCAAAGTTTCTCCCTCAAAGTTAAAAGTGGAAGTAAATCTTTTTATTCACTCAAATACATGAATGCCTCTCTATCTCCATTATGTTAGACAGATAAACAAGCTCTGCTTAGTGAGGAAGTCAGATTAGAGTTGAGATTTTATTAGCGGTGCACAAAGTACTCAACTCTATGACTTGAGTGAAAGTATAGATACTACTGGTCAAATATTACTCCAAAAAAATGAAGGTTGTTCAGTCAATTTTTTTTGCTTAAGTTAAAGTACTATTTTGAAAATACTAAAGTATTAAAAGTACATTTTTGTTTTAATGTCATTGTGTTGTTGCCACAATGATTTTACATGTCATGTACTGGCTGTTGTTAGATATTTTGCATCCCTAGTTTTGATGCTTAACTCATGTCTAGGTACCGTTGTTACTGTGTTTCCACCAAGCAGTCCGGTTTATTTGGCTTTGTATGGCACTCAATTACTCCTGTTTCCATTGTCGGATAAGGAGAAAAGGTATGCAATTACCAACCCTACCCTCCCACTTTTGGCGCCTCTCTAAAGGGGTGCTGCGCCTACCAAACCAACCCTAAAATGCAAACAAGGTCAGGGTTCACCGCTCCAAACTGTACCAAACAGAACTGAACCAAACCAAAACACTCAGTGGAAATGAGGCATAAAACTTCAGATTAAATCTGACTCATTCATTTTGATCACTGTTCTTAAGAGTTTGATTATGTAATGTTGGCAGCTGAGGAGTCCTGAACTTTTGCCTCAGTGGAGACAGACAGACAGACAGACAGATGGTGCGTCTCTCCTGCAGCCCCGATGAAAAGTGAAATGTGAGAAATGAAAACCAGGTGTGGTAAGGGGCTGGGGGTAAGTAAGAGCAGACAGAGGGAGGTGAGGTGGGGTTGGGTTGAAGGGGGGGTGAAGTGTTTGTAGCTGACCTAAGCAAAGGGCCAACAGGTCAGTTCGAGGTCAGGGCGTACACGGGAGGGGAGAGTGGAGGTGAGAAGGTTAGAGAGGTGATCAAGGGGAAGGGGAGGGGGGCTGTGGTGTTTGTTTTAACAGGTCACCTCTCAGCCAGTCACCAGGGGAAATGACCCTGAGCTGGCCCTCTGATTGGTTACCTCTCGGCCTACAAGCAGACTTTCCCCCTCGGTTAACTGGTGTGGCGTGTTTCATGTTGATTCATCACTTTGGAACCTGATGAGTGACAGTGCTGCTTTGGCGGGACGTCTTTATCTTGCCAATTACTGTAGCTGGGCCTTTTGTTGCCTTCCTGCCAGCCCTTGGGAGAGATCACACGGGCTGTCAGTCAGAGGAGGCTTCCCACAGAGACACAGAGTGATTGACAAGCACGTGGATTGACAGATTGCTGCGACTGCTGTGTGTGTAGTGTAAATGACTGCTGCTGTTTCAGCATGGGGCTAATGAACTGAGATATTTCCATTGTCACTTTCTTATGTGGTATGACTATTGGAAGAAAAAAAAGCTCAGATGGGATCAAAGTGGATTAAAATCATGAAATGCAATCTGATTTGCAATTAAGGTATTTTAAAATGACACTTTGAAATGTGTGACTCATGCAAGACGGGCACAAAGTGGCTGTTAGGAGCGAAATGTCTGAACTTTTGACTTCGTGACAGCCTCTTTAGCCACTCAAACACCCAGCATCTACCTGAGGGTTCATATTAATTCCACCTTCCTCAAACAGCCTGCTAATAGAGTTGAAAAATGAGTGCCTACTCTTGTTGTCAGTTCTAGTTGCAGAAGTTAATCACCCCATTGAAATCCTTCATCCTTCAATTTCCAGTCTTCTGACCACTCAAAGTGCTCTCTACACCCCAAGTCATTCTTACCTTTACTCAACATGCACCCATCAGAGGTAGAAAATGCTAAATAAAGTGCTCATGCAATGATTTGACTCTCCATGAGTGATTTTTCTGTGTGCACTCCAGTTTCCTCCACAGATCAAAACTAGAAAGCACTCGGAGAGCACAAACCTCCAGGATGGCTTACATATTGCTGTTACATCTATAAGCAATGGTTCCATGATAAAGTTACCATCACAATATGATTCACTGACCCTGGAAACCCACACCTAGCATTCAGAATCATGTTGATTAGTTAGACAGTTATTGAGCAAACATGATTGTTTGCTAATGGGGGTTATCTGGATCACCACCAAAATCTAGTCATTTTTAAATTGGGTCATTCAAAACATCTCCTGAAATTTTTAGCAAAATCCGTCCAGTAGTTTTTGCGTAATCTTGCTAACAAACAAACATGCGCTGGGAAAATCATAACCTCTTCCTTCATTAGGTAAATAACTGACACTAAATTGCTCCTATGTTAGACTGTGTGTGAGTGGATGTCTGCCTTCCTATGTTAGCCTTGTGATTGACTGGCAACCAGTCTATAGTGTGCCCTGTCTCTAATCCATTGTCAACTCAGATAGGCTCCAGCCTAACCTGACACACCAGATGGACTGCTCAACGTATTTCACTGGCCCATCTGAGAAAGAGCCCATAAGTGTTTGGGGGGAACAGAACCTTTCAGAAGCATTTCCTGCATGTGATTGGAGGATCATTCTGTCAATCATAATGACTATGAGCCAATCAGATAATGCGGTAGGCAGGTGCTACAGCTGCAGTATAAAATACAAAACTTAATCCACTGTGTTGAGCAAACTGTCATCAAAACATGTCAGAAATGGGACGAAAATTTCCTTTCAATCGTGAAGTGCTTTCAGTGTTCTTTGTTTTCATGTGATAAACAATGTGGTTCAGATCCGACAAAACTGCTAGTGCCGTTGTTAGCATCTATGCTAGTCTGTGTCTGACCAGCCACTTCCTGCTGTTGTCTCCCTTGTAGCTCCCGCCTTTTTATGCTCTAAAAGACACTGATTTTGCTGTGCCACTTTAAGTCATGCACAATCATTGTAGACTGGTGCTTGGCAAGATGGATTGGTCTGCTGAATATGGCAGATCCAGCTGCTGCGCAAGGTGAGCCCTCTGCATCCCCAAAAGGGACAAGTGATGGAGATAATGGTTGAATGGATGTTTATCTCATAAGACATTTTAAATGTTATAAGTAGACAATGATTAAAAGATATTGAAGCTGGATGTGTTTGGTGTTAAGATAATCTTTATTTGAGAAAAACTATGAAAAATTACTTCCAAGCACATTTTTAATGCATTAAATGTTAAAAAATACAGCTAACTATTTTCTTGAATTAAGAATTCATAATTAAAATTGCATGATTATTTTTCAGCCACCATTATCTCCTAGTTATTGGACATTTATGAAAGAATTACATCCCAACAGAGGCCAATTTTCCATAAAGGTCAATGGTATGTCAAAGACTGAAACCCCCCAGCATATAGCATTGTTTCTCTCTCAGGTAACCTCGGGTAAGCTTTCGTTAAAGACACTATAGCTTATGATCAAATTTACCTTAGAGAAATTTAACAGGATTTTAACTTGTGGAGCCTTACTGCCAGGCTCAATGGTTGTGACAACAAAAGGTTTAATTCAACACAAAACTGGCTCCAGAAATCAGAGGAACAGTCAATGACTCAGCACAGTGAACACATTTTTTCCCTGGAGTTCCCTATTAATCACACATTTCTAAGGAATTCACTTCAACGGTAATATTTGAGATGTCCTTCTGCATCTATCTTTATTGTATAAATGGTCAAAGTTTGTGGGGACAATACACATTGCCAAACACAACCCCAAAGTGTTACTGTGGCACTTGTTAGTTAAAGGGAAGTTTGGTTCTCTTGGCCAAGATCAGGTATAAACCATTCATGTTTTTCATTAAAATTATAAGGCTGGCTGCAAAAATATATAATATATCAAAAGTTCTCGCTGGATGGAGGGGTTATGTCCCATCAACTTCTGAGAATATCCAGTTATGGACTCAGCTGACAACCTGAAGTCCTGCCTGAACTCGGCCTCTCTTTCTGTCAATAGACTGATCCAAACTTGTGTTTCGAGGTTGTTTACAGTGTAGCTGCATCCATAGATTGGCTTTGAGAGCATTTCAAAGCTTCCTTTGTTAATCAAACCACTGATGTCACATGACTTTGTCTTATTCGTTTGTGCAGCAATGGTGTGCGATACTGCAAGATGTGGTATTGATCCGATACCAGCCATACAGGGCCAGCATTGCAGATACTGCTACCATGCTTTTGAATATTTAAGGTGGCTTGATCATCAAATTACAAAATATGAATAGATTTTTATTATCTTGAAGTGTTTCTTTTTGATTATTAATTAGTTAAAACCATTCCTTCTACTGTAAGGACATAGTCACTGACACTGCTGCACTTTTTTCTCTCTCTCATCTGTAAATTTTTACCACTGCAGCAGAATTTCTCATATCAAGTCCATCGCACCAAAACCAACACATCGGCTAAGAAGGATGTTTGTTTTCTTGGAAAATGAGTCTTCCACAGCCTTGATTTTCTCAACAATGCATTAATGCTTCTTACCTGCAGGGCTGTAGGAAGCATTATTGTTAATAATTAATAATCTCATTACACTGGCATCAATCAATATCAATACCAATGTTGGTATCGATATAATCGATATTTAGCTCGGTCCACCCACCACTATTGAACAGTCGATGATTACAACAGAAGGTGTTTTTTCTAAGCTCTGGCTTCTATGTTCTGGGGCAAGACATTAAATTTAATTTGCTTCAATTGCAACGACATCTAAACTTTATATAAATGTTTGATTAGTTAAACTGATGCGCACCTTAGATGACTCCTTTCAGATGAAGTAGAAGTGACCCGGGGTGTAGACAGTGTTTTGTGCTGTCCAATAAGCAGAGAAGAGCCACATCAGCTCAAGTTTATTTATCATTTGAAGGTTTGGATCATCTTGCAACCCTCTACACTGAAAAACTCAGTGTGATAGTATTTGTCCAATTTCAAGACAAAAACATCTCACTAGATTTATTCTAATCCACAATTTCCTTACATGTCTGGCTTAAGATCTTATTTGAAGATATAAGAAATAAAAATAAGGCCTAAGTTGCTTGTAATAATAAGTGAAATAATCTGCCAATAAGACAAGACAAACCTTAATTTATAGCCCTCACTGTCAAACTTTCCTTGTTTCATTGGCAGATATTTTCTCTTCATTACAAGCAGTTCAGTGCCTTATTTTTTGCCTTTCATTCCTTAAAGTAAGATATCTATCTTGAATGGGTAAGTGAATGTGGATTAAAATCAGTGTTTTTAATATTTTTGACTTGAAAATAGACAAACACACTTGATGATATCTGAGTTTAGTCTTTTATGTAAGTCTAACCTTACTTAGATGGTTAAAGCATGATCATTTATGTTGATGTTCTTCAGGGAGAACATGAATAGCTTCTTCTTCCTGAATCACACTGTTGATGACATTAGGAAAGCTACAAAAATTAATCAAATAGTTGACTAAACCATTTCAAAGTACCTTCATAGGCTTTAAGACCTCATCATCAATGAATGATCACACAGCACTGGGAAGGGCCCAACCTGATGAAAAAGAGACACCTTTTGACATTTAAATCAAAAAGCGAGGGCAGCCATTCTTCTCCTGGACTTCAGTGAACTTTTAACACTAGCAGCGGAGCTTTGAAGAATGCAGATATGAACCACTGCTCTCCAAAAGTTTACAGGAAAATCAGCGTCTGCAGCGGAGTATCTAAACACTCACAGAGAATTTATCACCAACAGGATACATCAGCTCGGCTTGAAAGCAGACAAGGAGCAAAGCAGGCCGGGATCAAAGATAAACAGGAATAAATCCAGTGAAAAGGAGGGAGAGGAGCGGGCAGTGGGCCTGGAAGGATGTGGAAATGGGAGGAGGTGGTAGGAAGGGGGAGTGGTGGCTGTTTGATTTATGAGCCTTTTGGTATTTAAATCAGCCCTTCTTGTGAAATCATGTGCCGCGTTCCCACCTTTCAGCCCGTTTAACCCCCAGCTGGTGACTCTGATACTTTGGTGACAGAGTCGCATTTTTAACCCGGGCAGGTCGATGGGGTTTCTTCGCCTTCTTGTCCTCCATCGTGGCCGGATGCCAGGAGAGAGCTGACAGCGTGATGGCTGACGTGACAAGCCTGTAACCCCTGACAACTTATTGTCTGAGGAAACTTTTTCTATCTGTGGAGAAAATGATTAGCGAAGTGACGTGCTGTGTGTGCGCTTGTGTTATTGGGGTCAAGCGTGGGCAATAAGGGGTGTTGAGATAAATTCATCTTTTATTTTTAATTGAATACATGGTAGAACAATATTTTTCTAATGATATAATCAGGGGCTCATGCAAGCAAAAATACTGAGGGGGTCAGTGTTAATTTTGTCGACTTCCCTGACGAAATCTAGACAGTAACTAAAACAAAACAAGTGTACATTGACAGAAACTAAAACTAAATTAACTGACATTTTCATCAACAAATAAAAACTAGACTAAAATGTTTGACAGAGACTAAATCCAATCGGTCCTAATTTGGTCATGTAGAAAGCAGAGACAAGTTAGGGATATATCCACTCACAGCTACTTTGGCTCTGTGGAAAGGTTGGATAAGTCAAGAGGGGCATCCAGATGACAGAAAACCTACACAGACAACATAATTCTTATGATCATGTGGTTTTGAATTAATTCTGATCAGCTTGTCATTTAGTTTGTATAAATATTGCACAAAAATGATGGCATTGTGATCAGTTTGGGTACTTAGAAGCTTAGTAATGAATATCATTTTGATTCTGATAGCAGCTACAAAAACAGAAGTCCTGAACAACCTACATTGGGTCAAAAAGGCCTTTTTCAGCCTGATAACCTGAACCTTCTGTTGTTTGACCTAAGCAAACAATTTTATCTCAAACAACTTAAAACCTTTCATACATACTTTGTGCTTTACATTTGCTAGAAGTAAGATAGCATTTATGCTATTGCTCTTAATGCTTTCTAAAGTCCCAGCCAAAGCCGAGCGTGGAGACCACTGGGCTTCCACAGACCACTCTGGTCTGATTGAGCAGGACAATTTTGATCTCCAACTGCACTGCCATGGTGTAAATGTCTTTAAGAGATGCATTTCAGGAGGTTTTAGCTGTCTGAATAACTTGTTTTCATGCTTTACAAATAGGGATGCAGAATATTATTAGTATGAAAACAGTTTTAGCAGATAATTGGCTTAAAAGCTGGACATTGGTATAGACTAAAACAAAATATTTTGTCAATATTTACAGATATCGGCAGATTTTATAGCCTAATACACCAGTGTTAGGTTTGCAGAAATGTTGCATTCTGATTTTAACTTCAAAGGTCCAAAAACATATGGCCAACTTTCTGTTAGCAGGATGATAAATCATCGTTGTCTAGCTTTTAAAGCTGGGCATGTGAGACTGATTTATTCACATATGCTGTTAGCAATGTCTGTATTAGCTTAAGAAAAAAAAAATAGAAATAACAAAAGACAGTGTGCATCCTGAACAACAAATGTTATGTTTGATTTAGGCCCAAATGTAACTTTTTCTGGCTGCATTTAAATGTCCTGACTTTTTAGTTTGCTCAGTTACATAAAGGGAACTGGTCAAGGTCCAAATGTTGCCATCATAAAGGACATTTCAGAAAGTTCTCTCTCTCTTTTTGTTCAAAAATAAGACAAAAAGATCATGTATTATTATTGCCATCATGCTACAAAACTTCAAGCTAGGCATTGCCCAGCACTAGAGTGTATGTGTTGGTGGGGTGGCTGTCTACAGGGTGTCAAAATGATGTAATGATGGTCTCCAAGCCATGAAAGGAGGCCTATGTTTCATTTTCCAAGCAGTGAGAAAGAACAGGAGGAAGGAAAAGAGAGACGTCTGGAAGGGAGAGCGAGCATGGGGAGGGAAGGGGGGGTTGAATGAGCAATATATGAGTGTTGAGAGAGTGGAGAGGAAAAAAGAAGGAACGCCAAGGCTTCAGGTTTGATGTGGGCGTTTTTCTGACAGCTATAATTCTCCAGCCTACAGAATTTCATCAACACAAGTTGTGTTAAAGCTGTGCCGCAGGGCTGCGGCCCTTTCAAGTCCCAAGCTCTGACAGGTAGATTTATTAGTCCTGAAATTTGTACAGATCAGACGTCACTCATGGCAAACTGTCAAAGTGTCAGAGCTGCTATGTTCCTGCAGGGGCCCTTCTGCTTTTTTCTCCTCTTTTCTGCAGGGACAGAAGATTTTTCAGCAGTGCTTTAACTCCAAACATTATCGCT
Organism: Cetoscarus ocellatus; assembly: GCA_037902135.1. Classification (NCBI taxonomy): domain Eukaryota; kingdom Metazoa; phylum Chordata; class Actinopteri; order Labriformes; family Labridae; genus Cetoscarus; species Cetoscarus ocellatus. Next base: position 1,495,514 of record JBAMNC010000436.1, read on the forward strand.
GTGTGAGCCAGAATACGCATGGACAGAATTCATATCCCACTTAAGTCTTCTGATCCAAACATTTTTGACATTAGGCGGAAATAAAGACTGACATAAATCATGAAAAAACATTTCTTGCAGATTAAGAGGAGAAAAAGAGCAGAATAAGTTTTGAAGAAGTATCTGGACTCCTTTAAGGGTCTGTAAGAATACATTTACAAACTCTGGGTCTTGTTACACTTTCTGGGCATAAACTCAATAAATCAGTAAAACCTGAATGTTTGGAGCCCGACAGAGAAAAGAGAGCCAGTTGGTCAGGATATAGGAGGGAGGAGAATAATTTAGGTGGAGGTGCTGAGTGACACGGAGGGGAAAGAGGAGGAGGTAAACACAGGGCATACGCAGGTTAACTTCTCACTGCCAGATTTATGACCTGGTGCAACGTGTTGGTTCTCAACAGGACGGCTCAAACTTCTGAGGAAGGTGTGTGTAAAAAAAACTGAAGCCAAAAGTGTGGTGGAGGGCAGGGTCGGGTTAGAGCAGGCTGTGTTGTTGAGGAGGCGGAGGTCGGGGTGAGAAAAAGGAGGAGGGTTATTGCTCCAGGAGAGGTAGGAGGTGAGCCGGCCCTCTTGGCTGCCTGTTAAAAACTTCCCTCAGCTCCACATCTGGTTCTGATATTTCAAAGTTAATTAGTCATATTGAGGTTGTCTGAAGATAAATTTATCATCCGGCAAAGAACACAAACAGTTTGAAAAATGAAAGGAAGTGAGGTGACACTTTGCCTGACGTTTAAATAAATCATTTCAACATGATTAAAAACTAACGGCCTGTTGATGGGAGCGAGCAGCTCAGGGAGGGTGGGAGCCGAGGGGGGAGCCCGTCATACAGGGAGAGCCTTGTCTCAGTGTTTTAATTACTGCGACTGCTGTGCGTGTGGCTCACACTGCTCTTCAGTAAGGAGGGAAAATTTATCTGAAGAGAGAGAACATCTCTGACACGTCTCACGGCAGGATGATATTTTATTTGTAAGATTTGTTGCATTACAGCTGTGTGGATCATGATCGCTGTCATCCAGGTGAAAACAGAGAGAAGGGATTCGACTTTAACACACTTCACATTCAAGTGCTTCAAACCGTCTTTAAAAGTGCATTTCCATGACAGTGTCATCTCTACAATCTCTTGTTGAAATGTCTACATCAATTAAATATTACTAAACAGTTGTTGTATGAATTGTCACTTGAGCTCTTCCATTTCAACAGATATTCTCAAATGTTCTTAAATCCAGAGAAAATCTTTATCTAACAGATGTCAGAAGATGTGATTTGTCATGCTGGCCAGCAAGATAGACACAGAGGCACATGCAGTACCTCCCACAGAGAGGGAGGCAGAGAGTATGTTGTGATCCCAAGTGAAATAAAATTGCCTGTAGTTTGATTTTTGATTATTCTGAATCATCAAAACAGTGTGTGCACATAAGGTTTTTCTGAGGAGGGGAGGGGCTGTCAGAAGACCCATGAGCCATGTTGTCTTTCAACGTACGTAAATGTAAATTTCAACATTTATTTACTTATTTATTTTCTGAATTAAGTGATTATATATTCTACATACTCCTCTAAAAGTCTGAAAACATTATTTTGGTTGACTGCACCTCCCCTTTAATCATTCCAATTGATACTGTATTGTAAATCCTCAGAAAGACTGATTTGTTAACTTTACACTGAGGTACAACTTGAAAATAAAAGGCAAACCTTGGTTTTTGTGAGAAACTTAAAATACTTTTGGCACAAGATTTATCATCCTAGCAATATAAAATGAATAAAAGCAGAATGAGTAGATTTATAGTCAATAAGACACATTGTCAGTAATAATCTAATCAGAATTGGTAGCAGTTTAGACAGTACATGATTACTCGTACCCATAAGAATATTAATAGTACAGCAAATTAATACTCACCATTAGAAAATGGCTGTGGATCAGTGAAAGGTCAGGGTTTGACCCCCAGCCCTTGCAGCCACATGTAGATGTGGTTACTCGAGGTCCATGGCACTAGTTAATATGAAGGAACTTCCGAGCTCAGTCCCTGGGTGGAGATATCCAGAGGTGGACGCTAGCTGGTACATATCAGTACATGGTGCCACGGAAAGCCTTGTAATAAACCCACTTATAGGTTCAAACTCATCAAAAAACTGTGTTGTCTTGACAATATCCTAGAGTAAGATTCTTTACAGTGTCTAACTTTTCCTCGACAAAGCCCCTGTGTGAAGGTCTGCCTATCCTTCCACCAACAACTCCCCTCATTAGATCAGGTCAGAGTGCTGCAATGGGGTCAGGTAGGGGTCACTGGAGAAAAAACAACAATATAAATTGCTAACTTTGGCTTGTTGTTTTAAATATGGACATCAGGACTCACCCCTCTGCAGTGACAAACCAGTGACCACCAGGTAACTGCCCTGCTCCTCCGTTCTCCATCCCTCTTTCTACCTGTGACTCCATCTGCAAAAGTTCTTCCTCTGTGGGCTCCAGCTCACAAAGATATCTTCTCGTACCCATGACTTTGTTGTTCCTAGAGTCAAAGCATTCATTTTTAGCTCAGTTTTAGTGAAGTTAGAGTTTGTTGTTTCCTCTCAAGACCTGACCAGCTGATGGCTGAGGGATGCATCACCTCTGCGTCCCAACATACTACAGTTCTAAACACAGGAGCTTTGTCAAGGAAAAGTTAAATGCTGCAAGGAATCTTATTGTAGCATATTGTCATGCCAACACAGACATTTGAATAGTTTTAACCTTTAAGTGTGTTAATTACGAGGCTTTTGGTGGCGCCATGTACTGCTAAGTACCGGCTAGCGTCAGTACCGTGATGTCCCCCTCCAAGGGACAAAACTCCAAATATCATTGTCCTGCTTTAATATGTTGTCATCATGTATGTTTTGGTTTTGCCACTTTTGGGCCAAGGAGGTTTTAACATTAATGGAAAATATGCAGAGTTTGTAAAGTGTGACAGATGGTGAGAAAAGCTCTGTACAAGCTCAAGTCTGTTAATATTCAGCATTTCTACATTCCCTTCAGTCAGACGAATGTAGTCTTTTGTTAAATGAAAAACCCTTTTTTAACAAAACACGCAAATTTCACCTCATAAATCAATGCAGATATTGTTTCTGGAATCAAACAGAGGCCGTTTTGGAGGGATGAACACTTGGAAAGCTAAGAATTGTAAAAGCATTTTGTTGAAGATAAAGAATTTCTCATTGATATTCCACTTTTCTGACTCAACAGCAGAGAATATTCATTTCTTTCTGATGATATTAGTGAAACAGTTTACAAAGAGAGTCTTGAGTTCTGCTGCACACAATACAATGGATTAAGTCAGTCTTGCGGAAAGGCCTGAGTTAAAAAAAAAAAAAAAATGACTGGCAACCAAAATGGTGTCTGTCAAGATGAAAAAAAGGTGAGATGAAAGAACATGTCAAGGGAGCGATGATATCTCTTCTGAGCCTGAGGCAGACACACACACACACACACACACACACACACACACACACACCCTCTGACAGAGTTTTAATAAAACCTGTCCGACGCCCTCTCCTTGGGTAAAGTGTGAGTGATGGCCTGGATAGACTCCAGGCTGAGCTGCAAACAGCCAGCCAGACTCAATCACAGACACACATACAGGTGAATAGACGGACAGCCAGACAGGCGATGGATGATGTCTCTGACTGACACTCGTGCATCATGCTTGGCTTCACTCTGATTCTTTTCTGCCTTTGTTTGGACCTCACTTTGTCTCTGAGATGAACATGTATGAATGGATTTGTCCTTCACCAAAGAGCCCTTGTTGTGCTTTTGTAAGCTGTTTACACCCTTAAGTGTGTTTTACACATCTCATCCACATTACAGGGTACTTCTATGCACAAGACAGAACATATGTAGCATAAGGACTTGTCCCCCTGTTGCCTTCACCAGGTGCCTGAAATGGCTTGCTCACCTGAATAGACCTGACAGTGTGACATCATATCAGTGTTTAGTCATCAGTTTAATCCATTTTCTACTTTTTTGGTCCACCTGGACGTTTTTTTCAGCACTCTTCAATCAAGCAATCAATCAATCAATCTTTATTTGTATAGCGCCAATTCATAACAAGTGTTATCTCCAGACACTTTACAATAGAGCATAAAACTCTTCATTTTATGGATACACATATATGCATAGATACATATATACATATATAAAATACACATATATGTATATATACAAATATATACATCCAACACCCAACATGAATCCATATAGCCAATCATGAATCCCTCCATCATGGGGGCAAGAAAAAACCTTCTGTTAAGCAGCAGGAAATCTTGAATGTGGACCCCAGTCTCATGATGAACAGCAAATCCACACGATGCTGTGTTGGGTGTGTGGGCAAAGAAAGGGAGGTAAGTGGAGACAAGTGGACTAAAGTAAGAACTAAAGTTAGTTACAGATCAATGGACCAATCACAGACCTGTTGTCGTCAAATTTGTTTCTGCTGAAAACAAATTTATTAGAGGTTAGCCCTTTGAAATGCCACATCTCTTTTTTAGGAGGGTCCTCATGTCTGTATGATTGTGGTGATAATGTTACAGAAGTATAATCATTAATAGTCTTACTGAAAATCAGAATTTATGGTAGTGACTCACTCATGGGTGCCCAGACCACAAATGCGTCCCTACCATGTTTGTCTCCATTAAGTATAAATGTATCAAAAGCCTCTTGAGATGTGACATCCCATTTTCAGAGGGATCTCATGTCTATGTGGTGTTAAAATTGTTGCTACAGATGTATCAACCATGGATAGAAAGATCATGCTAATGTCTACATTAACAGCTATAATGATTATGAACTGGAATGGAGCTAAAGAAATAGGCAAATATTTGTTATGTCTGCAGTTGTGGTTAGATGTCAGAGCATTTGTTGAAATTGAGGAGGGTGACCAGAGGGTTGCCAAATGACCTTCTGGGCACTACCAAAGTGTCCTTAAGCGAGGCACTGAACCCCAAAACTGCTCTGTAGTGCTTCATCAGGAACAGCAATCCATCACTCTGACATCCCTCCACTGGTACATGATAATAGGGCCTGTTTGTGCATGTGTGTTCTAGCTTATATGAGTGTAGCATATTTCAACAATGAAAAGATAAGAATGTAATTAAGTAAAAGTATATGTCGTTTTTGCAATGCTCCTCTATGCACTCTTCCCCTGCACTCTAAGCTTTAATGTTTTAGTCCCAGAAACAACAAAAAGCAAACACAGGGTATACCATTTTCTTTAAACAGGGAAAAAATAGGGTCTTTAGTGTGTAAAGATTGCTTCCAGTTCTTTTTATTGGATTACAGGTCAGAAATAAAAGTGTCAGTGTGCAAGGACTTAAAGTCTCCTGAAAAAACAGGACCAACATGCAGACTTGCAATGGCATCACATGTGGCAGGGAAGTGCAATACAGAAGTCTTTTTGACCTGAAGTTTCCAGCTAGCCTTGCAGTGCTTGATCCACCCGATTCAACGTCTGTAATAAGTCAGACCCATCTTGCCAAGCTTTAATCTGCACTGATTGTGCTCAGCCTAAAGTTGCACAACCCAATTAGAGTCCTTTAGAGCAGGAAGAGGTGGGAGCTACGAGCCAGACAACAGCGTGAAGTGACAGTTAGCATAGATGTTAACAGCTTCAGTAACAGGTTTATCAGATCTGGACCACGTTTCTTTTATGCATGAAAAGCAAATAACATTAAAAGCATCACTCGATAGAAATGGCATTTTTTCTGTACCTAAGACATTAGTTTGTTCTACATAGTGGCTCACATTTCACACTGTGGCAGTAGCGCCTGCCTACTGCATTATCAGATTGGTCTGTAATGAAAGTGATTGCCCTGTGATTGGTTGGCAAGTTCAGGGTGTCCCCGCCTCTTACCCAATGCCAGCTGGGATAGGCTCTGGCCCCCATGGTCCAGAAAAGGATAGTGGTATAAATAACGGCTGGATGGATGGATATATTAAACATTTCATCGGGTATGTCAGATTAGTCTCCAGCCACCATAAATATCAGTTATGCCAGTAATGATGCAAGAACCCCAAAAGCACGTGTCAAAACTTTCTCCACATTGCAACTCTGCAGAAACAAGTGTTGTTCACAGGTTCAATTATGTTCAAAGTTGTGAAACCACAAATGGAAAAATATTAGACAATACATCATTCAGTCATACAAAAAGAACACTGTTCACTACAGCCCCAAATATATTGACTTTAATAAAATCAAAATGAAAACAGTATTCCCCTTTACCACCCTGTGCTTGTTAATACTTTTCTTACCACAACTGGTTCTACTCTGGGCTGTAAACATCTTTATTTTTACTTTAAAAAATACTGACTTCATGTGTTTCTACTTCTAACTTAAAGTTAAAACTCAAGGAAATGCATTTTTTAAACTTCCTTACTGACATCATTTCTCAACACTATAGGCTGCCACTTGGTCCATACACGAATATGCCAAACCTGCTTTTAACTCCATCTCTCACACTGAAGCTGAAGATTCATGAGTGTGAAAGTATAATTTCAATTATGGCACAAAAAAAAATCATAATGAGACCATGTCATCTGTGTAGCTGCCTTTGAATAACTGTGAACGGACCCTTTATCAATATTTGTGGAGTCAAAAGGGTGAGTTTGCGTTTGATGGAAGACCTCGAGATTGCAATTACCTGCAGGACAAAGTGTGTGTGTGTTAAGTGTGTGTGTTAAGTGTGTGTGTTTGAGACAGAGGCAGTCCAGACCTCCATAGAAGATGCTGTTTGATGTAATCCTGCACAGTGAGCCAACACACTGCTCTGCACATCACACTGACATACACACACAGGTCAGTGACTTCTGTTCTCCCTTTTGTTGTGTGTTTGTGTCTGTTAATGTATAGTATGTTTAAGAGTTATGGCTTTTAAATAATGAAACTGCTCCTATGGGAATAAGACCACATTTATGAATGTTATGTTCTCATGCACAAACACTGTCAGTTTTCTATAAGTGACATCTTTAGTTCACTGCTCACGACTGATTGAAGTACACATGCTTTTGCTAATGCAACACAATTGATTGGCTTAAAAGTTGAACAATGCCTCAAATTGAAATATTGGTGAAACTGAACAAAACAGCAGCTGAATATTTTCATACATTAACTGAGGTATTTTGGGAACACTGCATGTCATGTGTACGAGTGTGTGGATGGCACAGAAGAGTTTGTGACATCCTGGGCACCCATGCACATTAAAAATTCTGAAAACATTCAAAAAATGAACAAATTATTCAGGATGATCAACTGCTCCGTACTTTGGTATAGTTTTCAAGAATATTTGAAGATGACTGATTGTGAGCCGAAGTTGACCCTAAACTTATGACTCCTGATCAAAAGGAACCACGCAAGCAAAATTGTAGAGACATTTTGGAACAAATTGACCCATATGTTTTAAAAGGAGTGATTTTATGTGATGAAACTTGGATCTTCCAGTATGATCCCACAAGCCCTGTTCATGTGCCACAAGGACCCAGAAAATACAAGAACACAACAACATGAAATGAGGCCATGAGGACCGACATTAAAGCTAAAATCATAAAATCAGTAAGAAAAAGAAAAGCAATAAAAAAGGGTGTAGAAACAGAAAACGGGAGAAGAAAAAGAAAATGAGACATTATTGCCAATAACCATAATAAGTGAGATGCTTTGGCTAATGTCGATGGTATATTTTTAAAAATGTTTTATTTTCGCTGATGAAGTTCCCTTTTGTTTATTTCTGTTCTGGCTTTAGTGATTATGATTCAGTGTGGCACTGGGTCCTCTTTGTAAAGAGCATTTTTCATTTTTTCATGAGTAGCACCACTTATTGCTCAACCTGCTAACTCCTAAAACTGACATCAGAGAAGCAGATGGAAGCACATAGAAAGTCATATTCTTCTTAGCTGTACTCATAAAATGTATTATTTGGAAATGCATTACATTTTGCAATGCATTTGTGTAGAAACCCCACTGAGAGAGAGGGAGAGAGAGAGAGAGAGAAAGAGAGAGAGAGAGAGAGTAGTGTTATGAAAAATAAGAGAGAAAATAAATTATTAACATTCCAGTCGCAGTGATTCAGTCACAGCTGGAGGTCAGACTCTCTGTCTGATGATTCAAAGGGTGAAAAGACAGCAGAGACCCCCGCCACGGTTATGATTTCTGCTGTCAGAGTCGATTGTTCATCATGAGCTTTTCTCCAGTAGGCGGGGCTCAGGTCTGATTGACAGTGAGAGGTTTGTACTGAGACAGCAGAGCGACTCCAGCAGACGGCGACCAGTCACTGAGAATCAGCATCAGCACCTCTCTCTACCTGTCACCCTGCCACGGGACGCTACACACACCAACACACACAGTGATCCTGACAAGCTCACTAACACACCAGACAGCTGAGACAGGGGTGGGCATAGTTCCAGCCGTCAGATTCTGACCTCATGCAGAATAGAAGACTCATTCAGACTCACATCAGACCGAGTGAGAAGATTTTATTATAACTCATGTTTGAGAGGACTTTTTTTTTATCATGCTTGGAAGGAGGAGTTATGAAGTTTGGAGTCATTTCTCATTAATCTAATGTCTCTCTTAACCTTTAATTGGAATATTCAGTAAATTGTATATGACATTCAATTTGGCGTATGGAGTTTTATATGCCCTAAAGCAGTGATGGGCAAAGTAATTGTAAAATGTACTAAGCAACAGGTCGAAGGTAGCTCACTCCATTGGAGCTATTTTAATTTATGAAGTGGATATATGAATAAGAATGATAAAAAATAATGAACTTGTTGAAAAACAGTATTCAAATATGATTATTAATTATTAATAGAAACTAGAAAGCACTCAGAGAGCGCAATGCCCCTCCAAGGTAGCTCTCATATTGCTGTTACATCTATAAGCAATAGTTCCATGATAAAGTTACCATCATAATATGATGCACTGACCCTGAAACCCACACCTAGCACTCAGAGTCATGTTGATATCATTATTAATTAGACAGTAGCACACTGGAACACATTTCTTTATTTAATGAAAAACAAATAACAACATTACAAACTTCTCTATGGAAAACATATTTTCACTTGCTTGTTTTACGAAGTGGCTCATGTTCTGCAGCATAGTAGCTCCCACCTACTACATTATCTGATTGGCCCATAATAAATGCTGATTGACAGAATGATTGTCCAATCACCTGCCATATATGCTTCTGAAAGATGCTGCCCTCCTCAAACACTTTCTATGGGCTGTTGCCCAGATGGACCAGTGAAAACTATCAAATGGTCCATCTGGTGTGTCAGGTCAGTTCTTCGGGCTCTAAGTGGTTTTAGACACATCAGATGTTTAACCTGTAGGGCATTCATGTCTTTAAAACTTCCTAAAACAACACCAACACTAAAAACAACAAACTGGTAGAAAACAGTTTTCCACCTGTCAAACAGGGTTACAAAAACCTGAAGCATTTATAACAAAAAGTCCTGAAGCTACATGCTAGCTACAGGCTAAATACCCATACCAGAGGTATCAACCTGTCTTTTGTTTGAGTTGTGAAGTCAGTCAGAGGTTGAATGTCTTTGTTTCACTTCAACAAAGATCCCATACCAGTAAAACAAGTCAAGAGTATCTGAATAAACCTATGAAAAAGTCTAGATTCTCTCTTAAGCTCAAGATTGTAACACTTCCTTCATTAATTCAGAGGAACAAAACAGGCAGAAATGTAAATCTGTAGGCTACACATGATTGGGAGAAATACTTCAGTCCATTTCCAATCTCTATGGACCACTTGTGATCTCTGAACTGAAACAAACTGCCTCCTGACCCTGCTCGTAAAGCCAAGGTGTTTTTCCCAAAGATCTCAGCGGAGAAGGAAACTGACGTAAGAGTGACCACCAGGAGCACCGTGATGCATGGATGGAGTCTTAGTGATCCATCACAGAGCTTCCTGCTCCTGACTTTCCAAAGCTTTGAGAAATAACTCTCCCTTTATTTGCTTCCTATCTGACTAATGTGGTCGATGCAGGTTGTCTGAAAATATGTCGAGAGGGAAATCTGTCTTTTAAATCATCTTCCATCTCCATCCAAGATTTTACAGACCTTATCTATCAAACCTAATTTCAAAGCTGTGGGACTGAGTTACTGAACGTTACGACAGATCTGTGATGTAGTGACGAGTGAAAAGATTCTGCAGGGGAGTCTCTTCATCTCAATGACTCGTCTCCATGTGCATGCTGTGTGCAGCCGGGGAGGTGTATCTGCAATGTAGTTGATGTAACAAAAAGAAGTGGGGATGATACAGGACTGTGTTTATATGAGGACACAAGGAGAGGAGGGTCCCTGATTTACAGTTTAACATGAGCATCTTCATGAGCTCATATGATAAAGGATAAGTGATGTTGAAACAGCCGCTGTTCATTTCAAACACACTGACATATGACACGTTCCTTCAGAACAGTCTTAATTTTTCATCACATAAGTTCAACAAGGTGCTGGAAAGATTCTTCATCGATTTTGGTTCATGTTGCATTATGCAGTCTTATCCATGATAAGATTTCCCGTTCTACTACACCTCAAAGCTGCTTCATTTGATTGAGATCTGGTGACTGCAGGGGCCACTGATTCTGCTCCTGGTGTGTGTTTCCCCCTCACAGGATCAAGCCCTTTGTCTTCTGCAGGAGGCCTTTGATATTGTGCAGGACAATCTGAGGGAGCTGAAGTTGGTTTTGAATTCTGAAAAACAAAGCTGATGATGTTCACAAACTCAAAAAGAGGTCACAGAACCTGCCCCCTATTGTGACAACCCAGGGTTATGATTGAGTCTGTATCTTCTCATAAATACCTTGGGTTTAAGATTGATGATTCTGTCTTTTAAGCTTCATATTGAGCAACTTGTAAAGAAGCTAAGGCTGCAGCTGGACTTTTACTTTAGGAATAAGTCTTGTTTTCCATTGCTGCAAAAGATGTCTTGTTGCTGCTACTTTCATGGATCTGATTGATTATGGTGATGTTTTGTATCTGCATGCATCTTCTCAATGCCTTAAATCATTGGATACTGTATATCATGGAGCTCTAAGGTTCATAACAAATCTTAAGGCTCTAACTCATCACTGTTCTCTGTAAAAGCGAGTTGGATGGGTCTCTCTGACCATCCATAGACTGAATCATTGGCACATCCTGATTTACAAGGCTATACTTGGCCTGCTTCCATCATACTTGAGTAACTGTATTCATGTGAGAAGTTCTGGAAGCTACAGCCTTCACTCTGTGACCAATCTACTTTTGCTATCTGTCCCTAAAGTTCATCTTGAAATGGGTAAAAGAAGTTTCAGATATGCTGCTGCTGCAGACTGGAATCTGCTGCAGGAAAAGCTGTGTCTTGGAGAGCTGGTCTCTTTAAATCTTTTTAAGTGCAGGTTAAAGGCTTCAGAGGACGATGAAGCAGGCTGTAGATGCTTTGACGGATAAATGTGCTGCTCTGTGACTCTGACTTGATTGATTGATATTTATGTATCTCCTCAATGAGGTTCTTCTGGTTAAATAAAGTTCATATATAGTGAACTAATTGTCATGTTCGAGAAACCAGCTTGAGATGATCTGAGCTTTGTGACATGGCACATTATCCCTTTAGAGGTGGCCAACACAAGATGGGTACACTGTGGTCATAACAGGATGGACATGGTCAGCAAACATACTCAAGTAGGCTGTGGTCCTTAAATGATGCTCATTTGGGCCCAAAGTGTGCCAAGAAAATGTCCCCCACTACCAGCCTGAACCACTGACAAGTCAGGATAGATCCATGCTTTCATGTTGTTGACAAGCTCTGATCCTACCATCTGAAGATCACATGAGAAATCAAGACTCAGCAGCATTTTCTAAACCTTCTGTTTACCAAATTTAGTGAGCCCATGCCAATTGTAGACTCATTTTGCAATTCTTATCTGACAAGAGTGGCACCTGGTGTGGTCTTCATCTGCTGTAGACCATCTCCTTTGAGATTTGCCATGTTGTGATTCAGGATTTAGCTCAGTCTGCAGATGCACTTTCCAATCAGCGTCCCTTAAAGTAGGAAGAGGCAGGAGCTATGATCATGATAATATGGAGACTGCTCATACAGAGAGTAGCATAGATGCTAAGAGCTTTAGTTGCGTTTCTTTTTTTCTGATCAAGCCTGAATTTCTTATTTAAATAAAAAACAAACATAAAACACTGAAAGCATTTCTCAATAGGAAAGATATTTTTACTCCACCTTTGGCATGTTTTGGTAAAATTGTCTGTGAGAGGTGGCTCATGTTTTTACACTGTAGCATTAGCTCTTGCCAACTAAAACATTTGATGAGCCCGTAACAAATGTGATTGACAGAAGAATCGGATAATTCCCTAATGGATATGTTTTTGAAAGGTTTTGCCCCTCCCTTTCAATCACAGATAAATTAGTGAATTGTGCAGTTCTCAGGCATCCCCCCCCCCCCCCAAAAAAAAGCCACTAAAAGGGTGAAGTTGAGATTTTTCAAAACACATCAAAGCATGAAAACACCAATTCCTCATTTTAATATTCAGTATTATTTATTAGCAATTTTGATTTCAATACATAAATTTAAATAACATTCTCACCCAATGTCATCTTTAAACAATGAAAACAACATGGTTGCAACTCACATACTAATGTCTTTGAAGACTCTAAGAAAAGATTTAAGTCCAGAGTCACAATTTAAAGTTCAAACTAAATAAAGAAATCAAATTTAAGAACTTCAATCAAGAGGAACAATGTCAACAAGAAGAAAATAACAGAGGGCGTCTACATCTCAATGACAAGGCTAGGAATAAATAAATAAATCTAAAAATAACTCATGTTTTAGAGTCAACTCTGAACACTCCACAATTTGATTTCATTTAATTGCTGTAATGTCCTGATCTGGGGAGAACTATTTGAGAAAACCATAAAAAATAAAATAAAAAACATAAAAACAACCAAAAGAGGCCAGTTCTTACACATCCCACAGCATTTTCTTTTTTTACACAAGTCCCACTTCTAACATGGTTATGAGCCAATCACTGAGCAAAATTTTGTATTTGCATTTGGGCAGAATTTGCATTAACAGGGTATTACTGCACTAATTTGACAGTTTACTTTTTGGACCTGAGACAGACCCTCCAATCCTGTGGTATTCAAACGTTTTTGCTCAAGGCAAACCAAAGATTACATCAAAATCTCTGGACACTCCATCTTAAATTACAAGCAATAAAGCTTCTTTATCACGTTCCAGTATCACATCAGTCTGTGTGTGTTCATTTCAAACTGCTATTTTCTGATGTTATTAATGAAACAACCGCATTACTTATGAAATACTTCATTTTATTTAATAAATCCAGTAAAACACATTTAGTCTTAAAATGTTACAGTTTCGAAAATAATGTACAAAATAACTGATAATATTAATAAAACACTAAATAAGGTGGCAAAAGAGCTGTAATTACCTTCACCTGCTGTAATTTAGTTAACTAACCCTCAAGGGTTTCTTTGTAAGTTATGGGATTTGCTGTTGCACATGGGAATTAATCCTCAGAAATCCCTGACCTGGTAAATTAAAACTTGTTCTTTAGAGGTTGTAAAGTTGTATGATGGTTGTAAAAGTTCCAAAGGCACACCTAGTCTTGTCTTGAGGCTCATCAACGTGCCCTAGCACACCAGTTGGAACCACAGATTTTATCACTTATATATAATAACAATAATAATAATAATAATAATAATAATTACTTTATTTATATAGCACCTTTAAAAACAGACGTTTACAAAGTGCTTTAACAGACAAAACAAAAGCAGAAAAGGCAGAACTCTGAGCACAATAAAATCAACAATCAGGTCAAACAGAGACCAAAAGAGTCAAAGGAAAGGCACAGAGGATCATGTTAATTAAAACAACAAAAGGAAAGAAAATGGTGAACTGGTGAGAGGGAGACAGCTGATGTATTTGTTTTATATATATTGATAAGGAGTCAGGAAGACAATTGATAGATAATAGGTTTATAGATATATAAATTGATGACAGTTGATAAATCATAGATGATGGCATCACATCAGGAAGATGGAAAAGGAGAGGGTAGATAGAGGATGAGTAAAAGAGAAAAGATAAAAACATAAAACAAAATAGAAGAGAAATGATAAAAATTAAAAAGGGAGTATATTAGAAACATGAAAACGTGGTAAAAAAGAGGACAAAAGCGATGAGAAACCAGTGAGGAGAGTTTAAAAATAGTTGAATAGGTAATTGTAAAATAATTATGTAGATGAAATAATTAGCTAACATGGATAATAAACAAGTATGTGAACAATAAAAGGATCATGTAAAAGCAAGTCTAAAAAAGTGAGTTTTAAGATGTGATTTAAAAGATGTCACTGATTCAGCTCGCCTTATCTCTTCTGACAGAAAAGGCTCGATCACCTTTCGTCTTGAGCCTCGACTTTGGAACAGCCAAGAGGCCCCCGCCCAAGGATCTGAGCCTGCGGGATGGCTCATAAGGCGTCAGTAATTCAGAGATGTAGGTTGGAGCCAGAGCTGTAAGAGCTTTTAAAGTGATCAGTAAAATCTTAAAATCAATTCGGAAATGGACAGGGAGCCAATGGAGTGAAGCAAGAGCAGGAGTGATGTGATGCCAGTTAAAACCAGTTAAAAGCCCAGCTGCTGTGTTCTGGACCAGTTGGAGGCGGGAGAGTGAATTGTGGAAGATACCGGAGAGGAGAGAGTTACAATACTCTAATCTTTTCTAAATCAGCAGAAGTAAAGAGCTGGTGTATATTTACATATAGCATAAAGACCTGAACAACTGGATTGGTTGAAACAAACATGTACAGTTGGGCTTTCAAGTAAAAATATTGGTCTACAAAAAATTAACTTCTTTTTTTTTGTGACAGACAAAATCGTGCTGTCTTTGTCATCAAGATTTTGATTTATTGCCCGAGTTGAAACCGTTTCTGAAAATATAATTATGTGTAAACAGAGCTGTGTGCTGTGTCACATTCCTGTGGTGTGCATGTGTGTTTGTGTGTGTGCTGAAGCCCACGTGTGCAGGAATGCAGCCTCAGCGTCACAGCTGTGCCTCCTGTCAGTCAGACTGAGGCCGATGAAAGGAGCTTCATTCCTCCTCACTCCTACAGCCCCATCACCTGATGTGTTCTCTCTCAGCTCTGACAGCACGCTGACCCCTCTCCCCCTGTCAGCACCCACGTATAATCTGACCTGTCACTAAGGCCCATTCTACCCCAGGCGGGACCCTGCAGCTGGCTGCCCCATGGTCAGAGTGAGGAGGAGAGTAAAAGGAAGAGGTGATGTTTTATAGGTAAAATTCAGCTAACCCTCAAAACTCCATGGGATCACCATGAGATTTATCATTATCATTATAGTAGTTCAATGGATCTTTGAGGACAACTGTATTTGAAAAACTCACTTTTTTGTCAATCTGGAGAGGTCAAATATATCCCTCCCTAAATTTTTTTCAGGGTTTTTGTTTTGTTTTGTTTTTCAGAAAAATATGGCAGTGATATCACTAGACCTAACTTTTGACTTAGAGAAACTAACAATTTTTGCCAATGGATAGATCAATCGGATATGCCAAATTTTGTCTTCTCTTGTTTTCTTTGTATTAGCTTCCAATCAGCAGCTGACAAAGGTCAACAAGAAACTAAGGGCCCGTTTACGTGACAATGAAAATTGGCAAAAACTGAGAGTTTTCGTTGCATTTGCACCTTCCGTTTATTTGAGAACGGTGCCTGAGTTCGTAAACTTTTGAAACCAGGGTCCAGAGTGAAACGTTTTGAAACATTTCATTCTTGTCTCCAGGCAAACAGGAATTGTCGTTTTCAAGGGAAAAGCAGGGACACATGGCACGTACGCTGTGCTCTTTCAGTAACAGTTTGTCTTCACCAGAAAGCATTAGTGTGCAGATGCATGTTGTTACACTGATGTTTTACTACAAACTTACATTGCCAACTACTGGCCTGGCATGCACGCTACCGCATTTTCAGCCCTTGTCGCGGATCCACGTGAAAAGGCATTGTCATTACACCGTCTCTGTGTGAATGCGGAGCGCTTTTGAATGAGGAAAAACCTTTCCATTTCTGGTGACAACGTTGTTGTGTTAACAGGCCCTAAATGGCTTCCTATCAGCTCCCAGAAAAATCAAGAAGGAAATGTTACTGATCTCCTATAGTCCTGGGTGCCATTTGGGCACCAAGAATCCAGGCGGATTACAAAAAGTGGAAACTAGCTCAGGCTGTTTTACAGGCTGTCCACAAAGTTAAGATTGAAATGGATGATTAAACTAAAAAAAAAAAAAAAAAAAAAATGTGGGGAATAAAAGTTTATTATATGAGTAAATCTATACACCGATCAGGCATAACACTTCGACCTGGTCCCCCTCTGTGTATTCTGACACCTTTATATCAGAACCAGCAGTAACTTCTTCAGCAATTTGAGCAGCAGGAGCTCGTCTGTTGGATCAGAAAACACATACCAGCCTTTGCTGTCTATGACCCTGTCACCGGTTCACCACTCTTCTTTCCTTTCTGGACCACTTTTGATAGAAACTGACCCTTGAAAACCAGGAACACCACACAAGAGCTGCAGTTTTGAAGACGCACTAACCCAGTCCTCTAGCCATCACAGTTTGGTCCTTGTCAAACTCATTCAAATCCTTACACTTCCCAATTTTTCCTTCTTCTAACATCAACTTTGAGGACAACATGTTCACTTGCCGCCTTACGTACCTACTAGCAGCTGCCATGATGAAGAGATGATCAGGGTTATTCACTTCAACTCTCAGAGGTCATAATTTAATGCCTGATCATTGTTGATCCTCAGATATTACTGTGATACAAGCAAAAAGTTACTCATTCTGATAATTACTTATGAGGACTGGAATGCTGGATTTTAACAATACTTGAGTATTTAAAGTCCTTAAAAAACTTAACTTTGTAATGTTACAGTGAATGAGTGCGATCAAAACCACACTGCTGTAACATTGTGCTGCATAATGATTATTTATTGAACATATTTGTGTTTTTAGACTGATGTGGTACAGATTTTCAGCCTCAAAATCGCAGAAAAATGTCAGCCATGCTTTACAGAGTGAAATACATTCACACTTTTAATAGCCAAAGACAGAGAAAAATAATTGCCCTTCTGTTCGTAAATGTCAAGAGGGGTATCCTATCTCACAATCAGCCTAAGTACCCCTGAAGTACATGCTAGTTGTTACACCATAAAATAAAAGAAATGAGAATTCATATTTGTCTTTCCCACTTAAAAGAACATGCCAGAGAAGCCGGTCTGCTTATTTCAAAAGTTGCTGATCTAAAGGAATTTTCAGGCATGACCATCTCTAGGGTTTAATGGTCCAAAAAGGAGAATGTATTCTGTGAGCTGCAGCTGTCTGGGTACCAGAGGTCAGAAAAGAGAGGCCAGAATGTTTAGAGGTGATTCAAGGACAACATTAGCTTGAACAAACAATCAACTAAGGTATGCAGATGACCGTTTCTGAACACGTAACACATTGAACAATGAAACAATGGGCTGTAGCAGCAAAAGACCACACCAGGTGCTATTCTTGTCAGCTAAGAACAGGAAACTGAAACTACAATTGGCATGGGCTCACCAAGCAGGGCTACAGTAGATTAGATACTGCCTGATTTGATGGGTCTGGGGTTCCATTCAGATGGGTCAACTAGGTTCAGACTTTGGCGTAAACAGCACTTAAACATGGAGCCATCTTGCCTTGACCCATTGTTGGCTTTCTGATTGGTTAACTGACCAACCAATCAGAATCAAAGAATCTCTGATGGAAGCATTAATGCAACAGGTGTCGGGCTACACAACCAAACACTTTCTGTGTAGATAGAGTCTAAGTTTGATGCAGCTATATATATATTTTTTTATTTTGATTTGATTTTGATTTTTCTTTTTACACTTTACTGTAGTTGTGTCTTTATTCTCTGACTTGGACAAAATTGAAAAAAGAATTATGAATTAAAAATGAATGAAATCTGGTCGAAAAGTGAGCAATTTTCAATTGTTTCAAAAGAGAGAGGCCAGCAACAACAGATTTTGTCTTATCTGGTAACAGTAAATAAGGAGGGTGGGGCTTAACAATGGATCACTTCTTGGAAATTGCAGACCTGGACAAAGGGTCAGGTATGTATCGTATATTTTCTTGGCGCACTTTGGACCCGTTAGTACCAATAGAGCCTTGTTAAAATAATACAGCCTATCTGAGTATTGTTGCTGACTATGTCCATCCCTTCATGACCACAGTGTACCCATCTTTTGACGGCTACTTTCAGCAGGATCATGCTCCATGTCACAAAGCTCAAGTCATCTAAAACTTGTGTCTTGAACATGAAAATGAGATCACTGTATTCCAGTGACCTCCACTTTCACCAGATCTCAATCCAATGGAGCACCGTTATGATGTGGTGAAACAAGAGATTCTCATCATCGATTTGAAGATGACAAACCTTGAGCACCTGTGCGATGCTAACATCTCTGAGGAATGTTTCCAACATGTTGAATCGATGCCACAAAGCTGGTAGCTTCCACCTTTTCCTGTTTTAAAGGACACTGATTAGATCAAACCACTTTGGGATGTAATTGTCATAGACTGAAGCTTTGCAAGATGGATCTGCTGATTACAGACATTGAATCAGGCAGATCCAGCTGCACTACAAGGTTAAAAAACTATATGGACATCCACAAATAAATAAAGCAAATGTAGAACATAATGAGTCAAACAAAACATCCTGAGCTAAAAAAGTTAGGTGGCAAACTTGTGACCTAATTTATTAAACAGGTCTTTCAGGACGGAATATCAAAGAAGTAGAGGTGGTTCAGAGTGAAAATTTCTCCTTTAGGGTTTATGTTGTCAACTGCCAAAAGGGAGGACCAAGATTTCTATCAGTCCTGCTGTCACACAAGAAGAACAAGCTTTACCTTGCGGGAACACAGTGTACTCTGACACTTTACTGTTTGCATGTAATGATTTACACACACACTTAGCATTTAAACATGCTACGGGCCAATGTCTCGGCTTAGTTGACGGCTCTCCAGCTGCCAACAACACTTGAGTCATGTGAACTGAATTTGACCAGACATACTGCTGATGCTTCTACAGTTACGCCCTGCAGCTCTATAACATTAGACCTGTCAGAGTGCAGGATGTCACAGTTATTGTGCCCCAGTGAAACACAAGTCTGCAGGGCCCATTCAAGAGAAATCTTAAGAGTTAACGTTCAGCTCTTGATTACAGATCACACAATGTTAAATCTGACTAATTAAGATGATTGCTTCAAGTACGTCAGGTGTTACATTTAAACAGCTCCCCCTTTACAACGAGCTTTACACACAGATGACAGTGTGTTTCAGTGTGGGGGCTGTGATACAGTGAGCTGCAAGCTGTGGATGGGCCGACCCCATTAGAAGCAAAGAGGGTGGCGTGAGGGGGGTTGTTGGCACGGCTGTGGCCTGGGCTGCTCGCTTGCAGGATAATTTACGGCCCCTTCATCCTAGTGGAATGTGTTTGTAGCCAGGCGTAATGGAGGCCATCCATTCTGGCTGTCAGCGTTGGGAAACACTTTTTTAGCCGGCTATGGGAGGAAATGTTTGACAGGGAGAGGGCAATGCTGTTTCTATGCACGGTAGCCTGCAAGGAAGTAGAACTTGTGGGCTTCATTGTTTGTGAGGTCTGTGAAAGATGCTGTTTGTTATTAAGGTTTCACATCTTATGAATTTGTTTTAACACCATGGTATAAATTACCCTACTGCTAAGTTTACATAAAAACAGTCTACCGAAAACCGATAATTTTTCATATACCTCATCTTGAAAATTGCTGTGTATGCAGATCAGAAAAGTACCTTGCGAACAGAAATGGTGCTGCTATTCAAGAGACTCTAAAGTGGGTAGTGATGGGAATACGGGCTTTATTTGGTTATCTAGATCAGTGTTGAGATCAGGTTTTTCATCTCCTGAATGGCTCTTCATCTTGTACCATTTGGCATCTAATTAACATTAATTGTAATGTTTGCATGGATTTTAATCAAATTATTAGCTTTTAATCAAATTTATTGGCTTTTTCTATGATGAACTGTAACCTGATACACTAGATAGGCTGTTTATTAATTTCACAAGTACATCTTGAAAACAAGGAGGGCGAAACCTTTCAAAAAACATTTAGCTGGTGATTGGACATTGGTCATTCTGTGAAGCACATTCATTACAGGCCAATCAGATAATGTAGTAGGCGGGCATGACTGCTGCATTGTAAAGTAGCAAACATGAGCCATTATGTAGAACAAACTGTTGGCAAAACATGTTTTGAAGTGGAGCAAAGTTATTCACTCCATAGAGAAATGCTTTCAGTGTTATTTGTTTTTCATTTAATAAAGAAATGCAGTCCAGATCTGCTTAAACTGCTTCTGATGCTGTGAGCATCTATGCTAACCTCTGTATGAGCAGTCATTTCCCACTGTCATCTCTCTAGTAGCTCCCGCCTCTTCCTGCTCTAAAGGACTGGGCTATGTTGCTTTGAGCTGAATGAAGTGGATCCAGCTGCACTGCATAGACAAACTGTTAAAAGTAACACTATCTTATAGATTATTTCTGCTAAATAGGGCTGTCACATCCTTATCAGGGTCAGATGTGTTTGAATGAGAATTAATAAGTCGCACACTATTTTTGGCAAAATGAACATGACACATGAATATACACATTAAAGTACAAAGCTGTATGTATTTTAAGACAAAAAATGAATTGAAACACTAAGGGCTACTAAACGTTTGCATGTATTAAAACACATGCAAACTTGATAGTGCGCGAAAAGCTGATCTACTAACTGGGTGCACTGAGGATTGCGTCTGTCAAATTAGCAAAATAGCACGGGCAATCCATTTAGCGTGTTTGCTTTCATGAATATGCAGAATACATGCAGATGCTCAGAACATGCAAAATACTGGAATGAGGAGATGCAAATGTAATCATTTATCACCCGCAATGGGATTTATCAAACCTGCAACTGATTGTGCTCTGTGTTTTTGCGTCTATATTTAGCACGTTTGAAAGGCAAGTGCAAGAAAAGCACAGCGTTATGGTCATTGTGGCGAGAAACAGAATATTTTTTGTCATTGTCTGAAGTTTTTGGTGACTGACGGAAAGATTTGGAGGCTGCCTGTTATTATGATGGACTGGAATAAGAGGGACGATCCAGTGTGCCATCATACTCATGCAGACACACGTAAAGTAAACCCACTCTGTTTTGCTCTCTACATCGTGAAGGAGGTCATTTAACCTATGTAAAAACCCCTTCATAGCCATAATCACTCCGTTTGTCACTCAGACCTGACTGCATCACACTCTCAACGAGTTTAGGAGCTGTCAGTGCGAGAGTGTGACGCTGTCAGTGCGTAAAAAGGCGAGAGTACCCACACGGTCTGTGTGTACGTAACTTTAAGACTGCTCTTCACATGAGAGGTTATTGGTGATGAAGCTGTGTAACTATATAAATGCTGTCATTCAGATTATGTTTAATTGTAACCAGAAAAGGAAAATTAAAAATGACGCATACAAATATGGTATGAGGGAAAATGACGACTTTGTCCGTCAAAATGACAGACAACAAAAAAAGATTACTACAAGTGTGTTCATTTGCCTCCAACTCCATGGTTTCAAACTTCATTTTTCATTTACGGCCACTCTGCACATTTTAGCAAAAAATATCTGACTTGCAAATTGCATTTTGTGCTTAAATGTACAGTATGTATAACAGCACAAGAGAAACCATAATTAAATTTATAAATGAATTTATTCAAGTTTAATAAGTAGTACCAAAACAAAGTGGCTTAGTATTAAAGTGTTTTAAATGTGTTAAGTGTGCAGTCACCCTCCAATGTCCTTGTTGCTTGTTTACACCTTAAACTCTTTAAACTAGAAGGAGTTGGTGGCCCATCTGCAGCAGTGTACAACCCTGGTTCCTCGCCTGCTCTTTCTGTACAGATGCAGAGCTGCTTTCCATCACTGTGGCCAATGTTCACATTATTCCCAATGTTCCAGCGAACGCCATGTACCTCATATAACCCCTCTTCAAAACCATCCCTTTAGGAAACATCTGTGTGTACTGCAAACTCTGTTAACTATTTGTCATTGAAGCTTATAAAGTCTGTTTATTGCTCTGTCATCTTGTTAATTCTGTTTATACAGATCTATATCAACATCACATAGTCTTTTCTGTATTAATGGGTAGTAATAACATTTGACAGGAGGAAAAGGAATACTTGCTTTGACAGGATTAATGTCTCCCACAGCAACAAAGCCTTGTTATGAGGACACATATTTGGAAAGGATAAAACAGCTGTGCTCTGACAAAGTCTTGGAACAGACCTGACAGAAAACAGCTGCGCAGAGACAGGAGACAGGAAGGACAATTTTGGTAAAAGACGATGTGAAGAGGAGAGCAAGACCAGGAGCAGCCTATACAGGGAAGAACTGACACTGAATCCTTGGCTTTGACTCGTCCCAAGGCTATTGTGGGAACTTTAGAGTCTTTGGAAGTCAATGAATCACACTTGATGAGTGTCAAAGACCTCTGTGTAAGGTTTGTCAATCCTCTTGAGAATCTGAAGGCCTCAGGCACAAAGGCCTTTCTCAAAGCATTCCCTACACCCTTCCATGAATACCTTGTCTCTGGCAGGGGGCTTGAAGTGCAGAATGATTGTGTAATTAAACACCCTCAATGTCACAGTTGCTGATTTACTGAGCAGGTGTAACAATTGCCTTGCAATGAGCCTGTGTCTGTTGCGTCATTGTCACACTATGGCTTGACTCCGTGCCATACCGTTCATCAGCACCCATCAGTTGGCCCCTCATTGTGCTGCACCCCTGGGCAGTGGGGTCCCAGAGATGTGGAGTTCCCGTGGTGTCGTGTATGTGTTTTTTTATTTTTCTGGAAGTAGTAGGAATGCCAGAGTGTATGGGAATAGTGCATAGAGGAGAACTGCAAAATGCCAGGCTGTCTTTGAGCTGTTCAACTTTAGATTTAATTTTTCAACAAATGCTCTGATGTTTAACAGCAGACGTGTGCTGCTATGCATCCTGTGTGACTGAAACAAGCTCAGTGAAGTGTATATTTTGTTCTCGGGATGTGTGTCAATCTCTCCCTAAAATAGCAGAAACACTCTGCACCACTTTGGACCAGGTGTGAGGAGGTTTACATGCAGTCAAGTTTGGAATGCCAGCTTTGCACCTAACATCTCCTCATTTTCAGAAAAACACACCCTTTGGCACAAATGAGAGCGCCTTATCATTTGCTTTTCAACACTGTGAGTGCTGGGTGTATAAATGACACATGCATTAGCTGAAAAATGAAAACACCTGAGCTTGACACCAAAAACTTTTGTGCTGTGCCTTCAGCAGGGCTCTTAGGGCCTGATCTACTAAAGGTTTGTGTGTATAAAAACGTATGCAAACTTGATAGCTTGTGCAAAGCTGATCTACTAACCAGGTGCACCGAGGATTGCATCTGTCAAATGAGCAAAATAGCACGCACAATCCATTTAGCGTGTTAGCCTTCATGAATATGCAGAATACATGCAGATTTTCAGAATGCGCAAAATACTAGGAGGAGGAGATTCAAATGTAATCATTTAGCACCTGCAATCTGATTTAGCAAACGCAAAAGTGATTGTGCTCGGTGTTTTTGTTTATATTTAGCACCTTTGAAAGGCAGGTGCAAAACAGGCAGAGCGTTACACACAGAGGGCTGGTGACCAAGAGAGAGAATCTTCCATGTTTCATGTTTGGACTGTCAGAGACCCGTTAACTGAATATTTTCCGTCATTTACTGAATTTTTTGATGAATGACAGAAAGATTTGGAGGCTGTCCATCATTCTGATGGACTGGAAAAAGAGGGACAATCCAGGGTGCCATCATACTCTTGCAGACACACACGTAAAGTAAACCCTCTCTGTTTAGCGCTCTTAATACATAATGGAGAAGGTCCTTTAACCTATGTAAAAAAAGATTCCCTTCATATCCAGAATCACTCCGTTTGTCACTCAGAGCTGATAAATGGATTGTGTGAATTTTCAGTGAAGGGACGTGAAACGCACAGTTTGTGTGTGCGTAACTGCTCTTCACATGAGAGGTTATTGCTGATAAAGCTGTGTAACTATGTGAATGCTGTCATTTATTCATTCATTCATTCATTCATTTTCTATACCGCTTATCCCTTTTGGGGTTGCAAAATTCTCATTTGAAGAGGGCTGTCAGCACTACATTTGCGCCTGTTATCAATTACGCACGCAGTCATAGTAGATCACCAGCAACACACCCACTAATAGCACGTGCAATTATTTAGTTTGCATACGCAATTTAGCGCTCGTTATTCAGCATCTAAGTAGATCAGGCCCTTAGTGTGTTGGTGTTCTATACCACACGCTAATGGCGTTGCAGGGTGTCAGAGCCTCTCCCAGCTAACATTGGGTGAAAGGCAGGGTAAAGTGGCAAATGGTAACTGGACTTGTGTAGTGCATTCTTAGTCTCTCTGAAAACTCAAAGCAGCTTTACACCCTGGGTCACATCTACCTTTTTACACCCATTCACTCTCACATTCACTGTCTGATTGTACAGAGTATCTACATCAGTTGTCCATCAGTATCAGCTAGCACAGTGGTTCCCAAACTTTTCACAGCCCGTACCCCTTCAGACACTTGACCTCCAGCCATGTACCCCCTACTCTAACGCACTTATAGCAGGTACAAAAAGAAATGTGTCTGTAACCCACTCCTCCCACATTTAACATGCATAACATACAAAAAAAATCTCTTCAAGTGAATTATTTCTCACTAAATAGATTTATTTACCAGCAATTTCAGTGGGTAACACCAGTTCACTTTCGAAAAAAGTGCCCCTGGGGGTTCAAACACCCCAGTTTGGGAATCACTGAGCTAGCACATACTCATCCTTTCATACCCATTTACACTGCACTGACACAGCAGTGGGAGCAACTTGGGGTTAAGAGCCTTGCCCAAGGACACATTGCCATATGACAACCCTCTAATTACTAACAGAGCACACTGTCAGACTGCGCCGCTGTACATGTGTACTGTACTTAACTGATCACCAGTAGATCACAGGGCCACATAGAGAGACAGACAGCCATTTACACACTGATCCACACCTAAGGGCATTTTAGGGTCATCAGTCAAACAACCAAGCATGTTTTTTGGTCTCTGGGAGGAAGCTGGAGTGCTGTGAGAGAACCAACGCATGCACGGAGAGAACATGTAAATCCACACAGAAAGACCCTGACCAGTTGGGTTCGAACCACTAATGGCCCTTTTCCACCAGCCCGCCTTGGCCCTACTCTACTCTACTCCACTCGGCTCTACCCGGTTTGCGTTGCATTTCCACCGGCACAGTACCTCCTAAAACAAACCAGTTTTAGTACCTACTCTGCTCTGGTTCTAAGTGAGCTGAGTCGATACCAAAAGGTGACATCGACCGACTGCCGGCCACTGATTGGGCAGAGAATGTCGTCACCGATGGGTCATGAGAGCGATGTCCAAAACAGGACTGTTGTACATACGCTTTGTTAATTAATGGCAATAACTTGCTGCCATCACAATGTTAAACACAGGACTTTATCATTACGAGCTAGCTAACAAGCTAGCGGTAGCTTCCATTAGCTTACCCTCATACGTCTTTTCTTTGCAGCCCGATTGCTCTCGTCCTCGGCTTCAAACTGTTGTATAGCTTCCAAAACTCTCCTGTACTTCTCAAGGGTATTTCTTCTCGCCACCTGCAGCCCTCTTCTGCTTTCCTTTTTCATTTGATTTGTAACAAAAAGCCACAGACCGAGCATCAATTATACTATTGCCTCCAAGTCCTCCATTGTTTTGATTGTTGTGTCGCGCTCAAAATGACATGAACGCAGTGTCGCCCAGCTGTTTCACGGCGACCTGGCCCCCGCTGGGTAGGGGACTGAGCTGGTGGAAAGGCAGCACAATGCGAGTAGAGTAGAGCCGGGTAGAGTCGGGGAAAGCTGAGCCGAGTAGAGTAGGGCTAATGGAAAAGGGCCATAAGACTCTTGCTTTAAGGCCCTCACACTACGTTGTGCCACTGTGCCACCTAAAATCCATAATACCCTTTTATTTTATTTTTTTGAAACCAGAACATGTCCACAGTTTGTCTACAAACCCCTAACCTGAAAAGTATCCCTCGTCTCCTTGTTACTTTCTTAATGTTTCAGGAGTTGTGTTTCCAGTTCGTTTAAAAAAAAGCCATCAACATTTTCCTCGATGATTAGCATCACATTCCAGGCGACACACCCCCTCCTTCAGATCAGAGACACCTTTTGAGCCCAGGATCTGTTCAACTCACAGGCAACTATAGTGGAAGAAACATATTCAGGCCTAACTTTGCAGCCACAGTAAACATTAGAGCACAGACCTGGAAAGTTAAAACCACATCCACTTCTTAAGAGAGATGTAGTCAGACACAGCTCATGAGGACATATACTAAAACAGCCTACTTTGAGCAGGGCTGAAACAGAGGGGTTTAAATGGCTACCAAAATCTCATATCTTCACAGGTTTTTGAGCTAGAAACTCCAGGAACAGGTCCTGGGAACATCGTAGACCAGGTTAGAGCCACCGAAAAAGTGTAGGATTTAGAACCTTCAGTTAAAGTGAGTTTTGGTGCATCCTTGAGGGAGCAGTCAGTAAAGGCATATGGGGGTGGCAAAACTGGAGAACTGGGACACTCTTCGGGCTTTCACCCCTCATCGAGAATCAATGGGCACAAGGACACAAAGTGAGGATGCTGAAACAGGGCCCGTTCTGGGACTAAAGCACCAAAATGTCTGACCAGCATCACATGTTTTCCTCAGCAGAGGTGTCACGTTGACCTTCACTAAGAGCCACAGGAGAGATTAGGAAGCACACATGAGCGAGGGAAATAAATCAAATACATTTACATGGCCTGTACAGGCTCAGCGTGTGTATCTGTTTAAATGAGTGTGTACCCATAAATCAGTGTGTGTGTGATGAAGGTGGGTCGCTACTTTAATTAATTCCCTCATCCCCTCCCTTGGTTGGCTCCTCCTCTCCTTGTCGAGCCTTGGCAGGTGATTCTTGTTAGCTGTACAGCAAGCAAAGGAGTGACTGTTCCTGACAATATAATTTACGTTGTCTGTGAAGAGCGATTGGAGCACGGCAGCCTTATTTATGCCACATTAGGGGATTTGCCTGTACCGCCTTCTCCGGGTCCAATCCATCAGAAAGCTGTTTTCCAGCACTGCTTTATTGGAACTTGCCCTTGAGAGAGTGCTGCGTCGCTGGGAGTGTGTTTATCTCTGTGGGTGACAGTGTGTGGCAGCACTGTGTGTGTGTGTGTGTGTGTGTATTAAGGCAAAGGTACGGTGGCACTGAAACGCAAAACACAAGAGAAAAAAGAAATCACAACAAAAATTCACTCAGGACCACTTGTTCAAGAAAAGACACCGGGCACTGAATCTAGCTTTATTTGCAGTTGTTAAAATCTGAATTGAATTTTGCAGTATTGCTCTGATGGGGACTCTTCCTGCCATTCCAAGTGCCTGTTGTGGAAGCCTTAGGGGCCTTAGCGATGCAGTAGAGAATGTCCATGCACACATGCAGCCAAATAAAATACGTGGAAAATGGACTTAAACAAACGAAATGTGCTTAGCTTTGCTGAAACACAGACACAGTGTTTTAAGGGGGTTGTCATTCAGAGGTTTGAGTGAGAGATTATTTTCTGCCCCCTTCTTCTCTGTCAGAACCGTTCATAATATTGCCAAAAATACCTACAGGTGGCCCACTGAGGGGATCAGTAACTACCAACACATGTCTGTTTGACTGTTTTCATCTCATTTTGTGTCTGCTTTGGCTGAAAGTGACAAAAACCACTCTGTGGCTTCTTTGTGTCCCCAAGGAAAGCATGATGCAGGGAGAGAAGTAGCAAAATCTCCCCAGAGCAACATAACTGTTGAAATGACACTGATAAAGTCAGAAATCATCATGAAGAAAGAGATGGGGTGGAGGAGGGTTGCAAAGCAGCTTGCAGTGGGAGCAGTGAAGAGTTGGCAGGCTAGAGCAGATAAAATAAGGCGGTCTTGATGCAATTAGACATTAGCAGCTTGGAGGTAATCAGCTGCCTGCAGAAGAGGCAGGATAGCTTTGGATCAGCTGTTTAACAATGGCATGCTGACATTATGGCAATCTTGACTCAGTATCCGATCAGAATGTAAAATTGCTAAATTTAAACAGGGGTATGATTAAAAAACACTACAATTATTAAAACTACAAAAATAAAAAAAAGCACAGAAACAGTTCATAAAAACAAATCATACAAAATAAAAGTTTGTAACATGCAATGACAAATTCTAAAAACACAAATGTATAAACTACTAATAAACACAATGAATAAAAAATTACAGATTGAATAAAACAAAACATTAAAAGTATGAAAAGAAATTCAAATTTTAAAGTCAATAAAAAACAACAGAAAAAAAGATCAAATCTGCACAAAAAAATGAACAATATAACATTTGAATGCAAAACAAGAGATTAAACTAACACAACTAACGTACAACTGTAAATCATAAAAAACACAACCAAAATCAATCCAGCCAAATGAACAAAAGTCACTGCTATTTCTAGCCACACACTGTGTAATGTGTTTCATTAAGTTGTTGAATCTGAATCTGAATAAAAGTCACATTTGTATTTTTTGTAGTTTGTTTTTATTTGTTTTGTAGTAGTGATATCTTTCGGATGTGGTTGTATTTGTGATAAGGTTTTAAAACGTGTTTTGTTGTGTGTATGTGTGAACTAATGAGTTGTTCAGATTTCAGATTGTTGTTTTTTAAGTTGTTGATTTTTTTGTGCGTGTTTTATTTATGGTAAATCCATTTGTTGTGTTCCAAAATTTATATTGATTTTTTAATTTTTACAGGATTTTTGTTTTAATTTTTGTGTTTTTCAATTTAGATGTGTTTTCAATTTGTTGTTTTTTTATTATTGTTGTGTTTCCACTGTTGTTTTTTATTTGTTACACTGTTATTGTTTGCTGGTGTCTTTAATTGTTTTGTATTTGACTTGTATTTTCTTATTTGCTAGTTTGCCTAAATGTTGTTGTTTTTATCATGTTTGTATGTAGTTTGATGTTGTTTCTGTAATTTTGCTTTGTTCAGATCTGTTGTATTTTCCTTCCTTGTTGGTTTTAAGTTTTTTTCTTGTATTTACATTTTTATTTTGTGTATTGCTTTGTTTTTGTGATTTTTGAGGGTGTTTGGTGTGTACACTGTGATTTACTGTTGTGTTTTGTGATTATTTGTTATTTTTGTGTATGATTCTTTTATTTTTTGATTTTGGTTTGTGTTTTTATTACCTTTTTAACTTAATGATAGTTTTTACTTGTTATTGTGTTTGATTTTTTGTGTGTTTTGTTTTGTTTGCGTTGTGTGATACCTTGTTTGTGTAATTTCAGTGTGTTTTGTTTTTCTTATTTGACTTTTTGTTGTTGTTGTGTTTTTCATTTGTCGTGTTTCTTATTAGATGTTGGTTTGTTGTGACCTCACTTAAAGGTCTTTTTTTCTGTGTTCCCGTAGAGGTTGGTCTCTCCAGTACGATGTAGTATTCAGATGAATGGGCTGTACTCAGTGACAGACTGAAGTGCAACTGTAACTTCAGGAGGGAACAATGATTACCGGGCTTTTGTCATATCAGTGAGCCTGCACAGCAGAAAAATGGGCACTGTCCTGCTGTCCCGGTGTGTCTTATTCATTCTATCCTCTACACGGAGCTCGAAATCCTTCCCTCTTTAGCTGTCAGGTCTCTCTCTATTGACTTGTCTCCCTTTGAAACAGTCCCAAATTACAGTCAAGCCTTTCCCTCGGCATCTATTTCACCAGATAGCTGTCTCCATAAGTGAGTAAGATGCAAAGTGACACAGACACCCACACGCAGTGCAAGCATGGCATGGGGCTTAGTGTACGGGAATATGCATGGGAGGGTTCTGGCAGAGGAACAGTGTAATAAAAGACACCAAGGAGCTCATTTTTCACAGAGGATACAAAATGTCGGGTCCGGAAAGACACGTTGGTGCTGCGAGGTGGCAACACATGCGGCTCCAAGTGCAGCTCATTAATCATGAGACAGGGAGCGGCAGCTAGGGGACCAGCATCCATCTGTAGTGTACTTATGAGAGTATTATAAACGTGTGGTGCAGCTGGTTGACAGAGAGAGTAAACTGTCGAGCAGTGTTGCGTACAGTGTGCCCTTACAAGGTCACCGAGCCTGAGGCACCTGTTCGGACACACTGAAGGGCTATCTGTCAGCTGGCCTCAAAGCTGGAGTAAGACATTAACTCAGAACACTGGTCTGAATTTAGTTCAAATCATCCACCCATCAGTTATCTATACCATTTATCCTTTTGGGGTCATGGGGGGCTGGAGCCTATCCCAGCTGACATTGGGCAAGAGGCGGGGTACATTCTGAACCTATCGCCAGCCAATCACAGGGCCACATAGTGGGGCCTGTTTACACGTCAATGTTGTCACCAGAAACAGAAAGTTTTCCCTTTTAGTCTTCAATAGTGCTCCGCGTTCACACAGAGACAATGTGAATGCAGTGTGTGTTCACACAGATCCGCGGGAATGACGGAAAATGCTGTAGAGTGCATGCCAGGCCAGAAGATGGCGATGTAGGTTTGTAGTGAAACAGCGGTGTTACAACACACACGATTTCTGGTGAAGACAAACAACAATGTCAAGTGGCCACATGAAGAATTTTTTGGCAGAACAAATCTGTCTGGATATTTTCATCTGGATAAAAAACCAACCACAGTAAGCAGCACACATGTTACTTGGTAGACGGCTGAAGCTGTTGTTGTTGTTGTTGCTCCTGGGTGTGCGCATGACCTTTATCTGAAAGAGCACTGGGCATGCACCACATGTCAATGTTTTCCCTGACAACACTGATTCCTGTTTACACGGAGATGAAAATGAAGGCATTTTCAAAACTTTTCCTCTGGACCCTGGTTTCAAAGGTTTGTGGATTCAGGCACTCTGGGCACCGTTCTCATGTACATGGAAAGTGCAAATGCAACGAAAAATCTCAGTTTTCAGCCATTTTAGTTGTCGTGTAAATGACTCCAGAGAGACAGACTCACACTCACAGGGCAATTTGGAGTCACCAACAACCTATGAGCCTGTTTTTGGTCTGTGGGAGTGCCCGGAGAGAACCCACGCATGCACAGGGAGGATATGCAAACTACACACTTTCTGTAGTTCTTTCTGTGAGGCACGTGCACTACCTGCTGCACCACTGTGCTGTCTTAAATGAATTATGAGAGCATTAAAATGAACCTTTGGTATAAATTTGGGAGGAGCAACTGAGAAAGAAAGCTGGTGTAAAAGATTAACGTAGAATGATTCAGAATCATCCAGATCCTTCCAGCACCTATAAATCCATACCCCATACAAAGCCACTAACCCCACCTAAACCCCCCCTGCCCTCTCTGCATGTCTCAGGGACATGGGCTAATTTAGCTTTTAATGAATTGATGTTGCTTCCTCATTGGAAAAAGACAATAAATGAGAGTAGGGTGTGGGCCGGGGTGCTGTGTCAGTGTGTGTATCTAATGACTGCACGAGGCAGAGCAGCGAGGGTGGATGATAAATTAGGCAGGAGTGAACTTTACACCCCACCCTCAGCTCTGGGAGTGCGAGGGAGGGAGGCTGTGCAGGAGTGAGAGAGGAGAGAGAGAGATGACAAGGCTGATCACAGTGATGGAGTGGCTGAGCTGCTCTTGGCTGCACATCACTGTTTGCTCTCATTCACATTCTCGGCCTGTTCAGACACAGACAGAAACAGAGACATGACGCTTTTCAGACACGCGTCTGCTACTTCTGTAAGCACAAAAAAATGCATATTGCACTCCACAGATAACACAGCAAAATATTTTCATTTGAAAAAAAAAAAACATGTCACAACAGATGATAAAACACACAAAACAACACAAAATAAATGTTTGTACAGTTAAAGCAGAAGCCCCTACAGTGTGGCCTCAAAGGGGTCTGTTGATGGTCCCTGCATGTTGCTGGTTGAAATAAACTGGTTGTTAAAAACAAATCAGTGGTTAGTAGATTCAAAAATCTAACCACAGTGGCAAGTAAGCAAAAAGGCTAATTTCTACCCCTGATTGGTAGGAACCCGTAGTAATGCACCCAAGGGTAATTTCATACCTACCACGTTTGGTCCGGACCAAACAAACTCTGTTTCGCTGTTGTGGAGAGTTCAGTTTGTTTGGGCTGGAGTGAAAGCTCACACAAGTGCGAATCAAAGAACTGAACCAAAAAAAGGGGGTCTCAGTTTGCAAGCAGACCAGAGTTTGGTTTGGGGTTGGTGTAAAATAAATCTGAAACAAACAAGGACCAACAAAGCAAGAAAACCAAAAGGGAGTGAATTGTGGCTGAATATCACTACAGAAAAGCTAACGCAGAGCACAGCTAACGTTAGCATTGCTAGCATTACCAGCCTCTGGTCCTCTTAACAGGTAAACATCTACATATCCGCGCGCAATATATATACATATCGCTTCAGTCAATATGCAAGTGCCAAGCAAAGCTGCCTTAACGCAGATTTATCTTTGTTTTTTGGAAATTTATCTTTATTTATGCAATTCTCCTGAACTGCCTCATGCTGAGCAGTGTTGTTACTCGACACGGATTGCATATTTCTGGCTTATAATGCATCAATAAGCCAGATGCCAGGAACTAACACCACAACTAAAGTCCAAACTAGTGGAGGGAGGCTAGATTACACAACATTTAAAAGGCTTTGGTCTGCCTGACTAGGTGCAGTGTGAAAACAAATTGGGGCCTTGCATTGCAGCTTGAGTCTACACAGATGTAACGGCCTCATGGAATTTGTGTGAATGTCTTGATGGTAAATGAAATTTTGTGTAAAGGTACTGTGAATTGGGCTATTAAATATTTGGATTAAAAGGTGGAGAGGACTGTTGTTTATTAATACATTAAATGTACTTTCAGTTTGCAGTTCCCAGCTGACAGGTATGGCACCTGGTGTGAGTTTTGAGTTATTGTTGCTTTTCTATCTTCCTGAGGCACTTCAGCCATTACCCACTGGCCACACGCTGGATATTTTCTTTATTTGGACCATTCTCTATAAACCCTTGCATGAACATCCCAGAAGATCAGTACTGTCTTAATTAGACAGACCAGCCCATCTGGCACAAATAATCATGCCATGTACAAAACCACTTAAATCCCCTTTCTTCCATACTCTGATGCTCTGTTTTAATGTTAACGGGTTGTCCTGTCTTTAAGTTGAAATGCAAGAATTGCTGTCATGTGATTGGCTGATTGTCTAATTGTCTAATTGTTACAAGCAGCTGAACTGGTTTAGCTTAAAGTGGCTTGCGGGTGAATATTTGTCCTGTCTTCTGTACCTATCTCACAGAAATATGTTTAGATATGAAAGCCTTAATAGTTCAGTGTTTATGACCTTCTATATACCTCAGTATAAAACTGCTGTTCAACTGCTGATGAACCTTAAATGCCCCCACAGGAAACTCACTATGAGCGCCAGACAACTTAATTGGTTTGGCTGCATGTAATTTTAATAGCCCCTGTAATTAGCTTGCTTATTATGAAGAATCTAGTCATAAATCATGTAAAACACGGTTACATATACATTTCCTGTCATTAAAGAATGTTGTTCTGGGGCTGCGGCTCTGCTGCTCAGAGTCACATGCAGGAAACCTGGCATCCTGTTGTGTAAAGCAGCTCCGATAGTTAAAAAGAGAAAGAAAGCAGAGAGGCAGAAACACAAAGCGAAGCCCAGAACATTAATTATCTGTGACATTTTTATTGTTGTGATTTATTTGTGATTTTTGGACAGCTGATTTAAATCAATATGAGGGAGTGAAACAAATTCTAACAACCATCAGATCAATCTGGGGGAGTTTTTAAATCTAATGATCATAAATTCTGTTACCACAGACCTGACAGGCTGGAAGATTGGTGAGATTTTTAATTGCGCAGATAAATAACAGCAAACCATTAGTCTTATCACATCTGCAGTCTAAGCACATTTTCCAGTCATTAGTGCTTCCTACTTATTTTTTGTTTCATTTTCCTTGTTGATGGAACTTTCTTGAAAATGAAACACATTTGAGACAGGCTATTGATTCACCACAAGAAAAACCAATGCAGCAGTGATGTTCACTGAGAAGAGCTCCAAAATGAAGCACACACATGAATGAACTCACACCCTCCTGCTGCTCGTGCCCTTTCCTCCACAGGTGTTACCCCAGATGCAGCATCACCGTCTCTCTATGACCATCAGAGTCAGTTTAGGAACCTGGTGTAACCCTCATCTCTGTCCGTCTGATTAACTACTGTGACAAATACCACAGTCTGCACCATAGGAGGGAAGAGTGAAGGTGTCCTCACAGTGGATTTGTTAGGTTTGGAAGTATATGTGTTTACAGTGTTTAATTTATTAGACCACCACCCAAAGCAAAGTTTATGCCACAGCTGCCTCAAATGAACAGCATAGGTTATTACCAAAACCATTTTTAAAGTTTCTGTAATGGTTAATACACCATTATGTAGAAACTCTTTAACAGAAATGTTGTATTTAATGCTCAAATACTTATTATTAGTCATGATTATTTATTTACTCTTTTACAAAAAAAAAAAAAAACAGATAAGATTGCAAAGAACATCATTATTTCTTTATTAAGATGTCAAATTATACTTATTTACTTGCATTCTTGAACAGAAAAATTAGTTTTAGTGGTTGGATGTCCTGCTTGATTAATTTCTGACTTCTCCCGGGAAACCCGGTGAGCGGCTCAGTTTGGGTATAAAAAGATGAATTCAGTTTGGATTTCTTCATTCCTGCTTAAATGTCCAATAAAATTTTCAGTTTTAAACAAATTATTGAAATATGCTTTTGTTTTGTTTTTGTCCTTACGCTTTGGATGTGTGCTACTCCTGTACCTTTTAAATTGCCCCCTTGGGGATAAATAAAGTGGTTGAATTGTTGAATTGAATTGAATATTTCTTTAGAATGTATGCTTTCTCAAATTTATAGTTAATTGGAAAAAATGCTGCCTGATTTGTGGGTCTTGATTTCTGCTGCAACATTCAGATGGTAGGGTCACAATTTGGTGTGAACAACTTAAAAACATGGATCCGTCTTCCCTTGTATTTACAGCTTGGGCCCATGGTGTAATTATGTTGGGAATATTTTCTTGTCACTCTTACTGCCCAAATTCCAGAAAGGTACATAGTCCTAAATAAAGTTTTGATTTTTATATATTTTGTATTTAAACACAATAACCTGCTGGCAGTTATTGTGGTGAACATGTCAAGAGTGACACAAGATTGTCAGGTAACTTAGAAATATGTTCATCAGAAAGTGTGTAAAACGATCTGTTGCTGGACAGTTTATTTATCATTAATTAAGTTACTTACTTGTTTTTTTATTTGCAACCAAACTGGATGTGTTGTCATAGCAATTGTGAGGAGTCATTGAGAGTGATACCCAATGTGTTTTTATGGAGCCCTACAGTGGTCTTGCTGTCAGAAATCTAATAACAAGGAAAAATATGACACACTGCTTTACAATCAAAAACAATTAAAATTGTTTTCATGATCAGAACCCAGGTTGGGAAACAAGGGGCTGGACAGCAATGGTGTTCCTCTTCACCTTTTAACAGTTTCCTCCATCCTTTTTTAATTCTTGCTTCTTTCAGTCTCCTCCGCTGTCCGCCTGAAGATTTACCTGTGTCTGTGCTCTTTGTTCCCTCCCTGTGAGACAAGAAAGAGTGGAGGCTGTGAAGAAGCTGCTGTTTGAGGATAAAGCTATTTGGGTCTGTCACAGCTGTCCTGTGGAGGAGGGATGGGGACTGAAAAAGCGAGGGGAGTGACAGAGGGGCTGATCGCTGCATTCATCTAGACTACGCAGGCCTGACATAACAAAAGATGGAGAGCGGGGAGAGGCCTCTCGTCTGCGAGGGGCCAGGGAACTCGGAACTATATTTTTTGGAGCCTGTCAGGCTGTCCAATAGGGGAGGCCAATATATGAACTATCTAGCACTGATGTAATGCGCCTCATAAATCTGCTTTAATTACTCAGTGTGGGGACAGCCAGTGGGAGCCCGCGCCAGGATTTATGGCGTCTCCTTGGCATCTTAACGACTCTGTGCTTTTAATATCATTACCCTGTAATTTATTATGCTGCCAGGGTGCACACCCAAACCTTCAGCATAACTCTTGTTTATTTATGCCCGTTTAAAGGCCACTTCAGTGACACAGGCATTTAGCACATTTCAGCTGGGCTTTAATCATTTGTTCTAATGAGCCCATTATGTGGTGGTGTCCTCTGGCTGGCTCTGATGGTGGCTCAATAGTTAAAGCCGGGCCCTGAGAATCCAGAGAGGTGATGGGATAGGTCCTGTTGTGCAGCCCAAGCTCCAGGTCCATTGCTCCTTGGCACTGACAGGGATCACTGGCCCAATAAAAAAATAGAGCTTTGGGCCTTGAAACCACCACAGCACGATTTAAAATGGATCGACTGCTCAAACACCTTGTTCGGGTGAAAAAAGGAGAAAAAAAAATCACAGCTACACCTAATCTAAAAGTTACCATGCATTATCCTGTTGCCCTTGACATGTCTTTAAACATTCTCAAGACTTCACGGTCTTTTATTAACTCTTACACAAATTTAAAATTCCTACAGACCACAATAATGTGTAATGTGAAATAAATAAATACGATTAATATCCTCTTAGGCTGGCTCCACACCAGTTGATTTCATGCCAGATTTTTGACCCAATTCGCCCCGTTCAGCCGTAGGGGGGCATGACCAGATTCAAGGCTTTTCACAACCAAAGACTCCTTCAAACAAACCTGAATTGTGTGTCATCAATTAAAGTTTTTATGGTTCCTGGTTGGGTTGTAGACTCTATGATCTCAACTAGTTAATATTAAAAACCCCAGATCAAGCTGCCTACAGCTGTACCTTTAATATCGAATAAGTGCAATCAGACCAGGAAGTGTTTCCAAGCTGATGTTACTTTTTTATATCAAATAAGGATTTCCCCTCAAATTTCGTCCCTTTAAACTTTTTGTTTTTGCTGAAAAATAGATCTCACACCAGGACAGCCAGCTGAGGATGTTGATGGTCAAGGTACCACAGTATAATTAATGTTGGACCACATTTAATTAAAATAAATGCGGCATAAGTTTCATTGTCTTTTTTTGTATGTAAAAGGAGAGAGAAGATCAAGGCACTAAAGAAAATATTAAAATATATATTAAGTATATGAGTTTCTGTGAGGTCATGCGTCTGTTGTCAGGAGGAGGGTCTCACAGTCGGGTTTTGTTATTATATGCGACATAAATTTGAAAACATAAGTTGAAACTTTACTTTTATTTTGTGATTCCTTTTGTAATTGTTAGGGTTTAAAAAATGTCACAAGCAAATGTTATTGATTTGTAAAATGACAAAAAGCTGTTGAAACTGTTTGAAATCCTGATGACAGTTGTTGCTGAAACATGTTGGAGTTTAGGGTACACATGAACATTCTGTGAAAAATGGCATTTTATTCTATTATCAGGACTATGACTACATAATAGTGCTAGGCAAATAAAATTATCACCACTGTTTATTCTGCCATGAAATGGATTTTTGGG
Source organism: Cetoscarus ocellatus (assembly GCA_037902135.1). Classification (NCBI taxonomy): domain Eukaryota; kingdom Metazoa; phylum Chordata; class Actinopteri; order Labriformes; family Labridae; genus Cetoscarus; species Cetoscarus ocellatus. Next base: position 1,533,331 of record JBAMNC010000436.1, read on the forward strand.
AGAGTTATTACTGGTTTCTTGGCTTAACAACCAAATCTCACCCACTCAAACTACCAACCACAGTGATGGGTAAATGAAAGTGATGAGACTGAGTGACTTTTCATTGACAGCTAATGTGGAGTCCCCCCTTCTGCATATTTCCCTTTACAGATGTAGCCATTTAAAACTTCCCCACTTTCCCTGACGAAGTCTTGGCTGGTCCCTGACAGGTCCATGACAGGGCCTGCTAACCCTGACAGTGATAGATTTTTAACTCCAGGCCATAGTTGCAAGAATATGTTTGTGTCAGGTTTGCTTCCAGTTGATTGGGCAGCTGATTACTAACTAAAGAAAGGTTAAGGCTGTGTCATCTTGTGAGGAAAGCATCATGTCATGGAGACACCCTGCAAATGCCTGAATGGGCATGTTTTTAATGTATTTTTGGCACAACCTAAGAGAAATAGGGAGGCTTCTAGTGGCTGGAAGTTGGCTGGTAAATGGCTGGAAGTTGGCAGGCAGCTGGCAGGGAGGGGAAAATTGGAGTGGCTGAATCTGTAAAAAAAACAGAGCAAGATAGATAAACACACATGCACACATGCAGACATGCAAACACATGGGCATTGGTGTCTTAGTCTTTGAGTTCGCACTACCATCATTGGAAAAGTGCCCATCTCCTCCGGTCACATGTCATTGCGTCCTTGAGCAAGCACCTAGCCCATGCTAACAGGGTGAATGTAAGGAACAGAAGGGAAGATGTGTTTCTTAAAACACAAGCAGGGAAGGAGTGGCTTCCATTCCAGTCTCATCCAATGAAAACGGCTCCAATGGAGTGAGCATCTTAAGCTATCTGCTTCTCTCAGGCTGTAGCTTCAGTGTAGTTGAGCTGATATTTTTCATGAGTAGCTGGTAACTTAGCTCATTACATTTTACAGTATGTGGCAAAGTGAATAGAGGAGGTGTGGACACCGACAACACCACCTGGGGACTTGCACCCCAGGATATAAATGTATATATCAGTAACCAACCAATTATCAAAGGCATACACAGTCCAAACAAAAGTCCACAGGCGAGAGAGAACGTGATTTCCAAAAATATTTAAAAAGCCTTTATTAAACAATCAATTAAAATGAGTAGCAGACAAATTAATATTAAACAGGAGTATGAGACCTGCCAAAAGAAAAGAAGTTAAACAAGAACAGGGCAGGGGGCTTGCCACGACAGCGGTAACAGAAAGGGGGGAAGGATCCAAAACTACACATCACTGTGAACAGCAAACAAAAAGTGAAAAACAGGACCACCACCAGGGGACCGCTGCCGCTCTGAGGCCCTCAGCACCTGTCAAACAAAAGAAACAATAATTAGAAACACAAAATGGCAGTCCTCATACCCCTGTAACCAAAATAACACACCTAATCTAAAATAAAAAAACAACTAATCACTAACAAATTATCCAAAGTGGGAAACAAAAGAAAAACAATTCATAAACAATATGGTAAATACAATTTTAACAAAATAACTCAGAAAATGAATAACCAAAAGAAGAACTAAATTAACTGAGCCTGCTCTCAGTTAAAATCCGATGGGTGAGTCTGGTCAGCGGCAGCACATGGCCCAACCAGAACAGCCACTGGCAGTCTGGGGGGCCAGAATACAGAAGCCCCTAGGAGGAGCGGGTTTTTGAGCGCCCAGGCTGAAAGCCCACCCGGAGACTCACGACGGGAATTAAAATAGTTTTAAAGCAGCCAAAACCACGTGGAGTAGAAGAGCCCAAGTAGAACCAAAACTCCGAGAATAAGAGTCGTTAAATAAGAGAGGGGGAGCCAAAACAGCAGCAAGGTTCACAATGGGCTGTGGAGATGCCCATGCACCGAGAGCAGGGCAGCCATGTCAGGCAGCAGCAGAGGGAGCCTTCACAGCCCCGCCAGCAATAGAGAGTCCCGCAGGAAACGTGTTGCGCTCACAGATCCCGAAGACAGCTCCGGCTCCAGTCACACCACACTGCTGGAACGGCGCGAAGTTGGGGTAAGCACCCGCACATATAACGTCATGGATCAAGCCAGATAACAAGCGCGCCTACCTTGTTATGACACCCGACACAGCTCCGTACCTCTCGGCACAACGTGGGAAGCCAACGCACGCAGGATGCTGTGTTACTTCCTCTTCCTCAGGAAGAGTAAGTAAGAGGGAAAGGAGGGGGGCCGACCGGGGGTATTTACAGGCGGCTGGGCCCAAACAGCCACACTGCCCCTAGTGGTAGGTAGATCAACCCCTATCCGGCCACAAGTAGCTTTCCCATCACTGGTCCTAGGTAATACTTTGGGGTAATATATTCAAAACATAATAACGTGTTGTTCGTAGTGGGCCCTTAGAATCCTCCCCTCTGACTTTATTCCCCATAAAGCTCCCCTGCCAGTGTCAAGCTCTGGCAGCAATTGTCTGCATAGCAGCATCAAGTTCAGACTGTTCTTATCTGGCAAGACCCATCAGGCACCCTGACAGGAAGTGTCTTTTCTTTCCCTTTATCATTGCCTTCCTGACAAAGTTCATGAAAGGCCCTCACCGTTCCCCCTTCTCCGTTTGCCTTCGTTGTCCTTTCTATTTCTTTTGGCTCACCATTCAATACCCTGTCACATCTTCTTTTCTCTGTTCATCCAGTTTGCCTCCTCACTTCCCCCCAATTTATCCTCGTCTTCTACTCACTTGTCTGCCTGCTGGGAGAGTGAACAGAGGACGAGGGAGGACAGAGACAGAGCTGTGGGGGATAAAAAATGAGTGTGGGGTGAGGACAGGCTCTGCGTTTCTGCTGCCATGTCATGCTAATGGTTTCCAGATCAGGCTCCATATTACACCCTGGCGATAGCCCGTCTCTCCCGTCTGCCTAATGCTACCTGCTAAATGCCTGCGCAACCGCCACTGACAGTGACATATTAGTTTTGTGTCCCTCTGCAATCTGATACCTCTGAGTTTGCCACCGTACTAAAGATTTGATTAATGTTGTTCCATTTGGAGCCTGTAATTGGCTGCGACTGAGCGCAGAATAATCAGGCGTTACAATTCAGAGCAGTGAGAGAGAAGAGAGGGAGGGCAAGAAAAGGGGGCAGCAATGCTAACGAGCAAGCTAGTTAATTAAGCCCGCAGCACAGTGACGACAGTTACTGATGACTCCCATGACAAACCAGCCCCTCTCCACCTCCTCCTCTGCTTGCTCCTCTCATTTCCTCTTCACACATACCTAACGCTGAGGTGGAGTGAGGTACTGATGTACAATTCACACACAGCTTGTACTTTTGAGTACATCTGGTGAACAGTGGGAAGGTACATGGCTGAAATATCAAAGGTTCAATTATGACTCTGATTCCTGTCTCTTACTGTAAAGCTTAGCAACATGACCACAGACTACTGATTTTTTAACCCTAATAAAAGGGTGTTTTGCACCTTAAAGTCCTGACCAGGGTTCACATATTTGTTACTTTGTAAACATTTAGTCTGGTTGGTTTTGTTTTCACATTACAATTGTGCAAGCAGACTTACAGACTTTTCAACTGTGTATGTTGTGGTCTCCATGTTTAACATTGATTGGTGTGTTAGTGGGCAGATATCTGGCATTGGCACTTTAAAAATGAATGTGTAAGCCTGTCTATTTTTACATATAAGATACACTGTATTGCTGAAAGTATTGTCACATCTGTCTTCCCACACATATGATCTTGAGTGACATCCCATTCTTAATCCATAGGGTTTAACATGATGTTGGCCCACCCTTTGCGGCTGCAACAGCTTCAACTCTTCTGGGAAGGCTGTCCACAAGGTGTAGGAGTGTTTATGGGAATCTTTGACCATTCTCCCAGAGGTGCATTTGTGAGGTCGGAAACTGATGTTGGACAAGAAGGTCTGACCCTCTCTAATTCATCCCAAAGGTGTTTTATGGAGTTGAGGTCAGGACTCTGTGCAGGTCAGTCAAGTTCTTCCACACCACTTGCACTGGCGCAGTCATGTTGGAACAGGAAGGGGCTATTCCTGAACTGTTCCCACAAAGCTAGGAGCATTAAATTGTCCAAAATGTTTTGGTATGCTGAAGCATTAAGAGTTCCTTTGACTGGAACTAAAGGGCCTGTCAAGGTACAGTCCCTTAGTGTTTAATGTTGGACCCAAAAGCTGGAGACGGAGGCAACATCAAAGGTAAGCAGAGGTTGAGTGGTTAAGACAGTCCACAATAACCAGGGTAAGGAACAGTCTAGTGTCTTAGTGAGGGTACATGTGAATACGGTGAGTATATACAGGTTGGCAGGATGAGAGCTCCAGGAGACACTGTGAAGAGAGGGAGCAGAAGACCAAGGTAAGTTTCCACGTGGCGATGGAACAAAAGCACAGTCAAAAGCACTCTTCAGCGTAGCAAACTCCAGAGCGGAGATTCAAAAAAGGCTTAGAGACAAAAAGAGACAGAGTAAGGCAGAAGATACGGCCAACAAACCACTCGAGATGAGGAAATCCACCGGCAGAGAAGAGGTGATTCCATACAGCCTTTATACCGGTGGTGATTAGTGATGAGGTGCAGGTGTGCGGGAGCAGCAGCATGCGGAGAGAGGTAACCACGCCCACAGCCGGCAGCGGAGCAGGAAGGGAGGGGGAGAGAGACTGAGAGGGAGGATGAATCCTCACAGGGCCAAGCCCAACTCTGAAAAACAACCCTCCACCATAATCCCACACAACAGCATCCACTTTGTTATAACACTACTAAAAGCTGACTGTGGAATATTTAGTTGTGCGGAAATTTCAGGAGAGAGAGAGCGACCCATCTTTCATAAATGCTAGTAGAAGCAGTCTGCAACCCTAGATGCTTGATTTTAAACACCTAAGGTCATGGAAGTGATTGGAACGCCTGAATTCACTGATTTGGATGGGTGAGTGAATACATTTGGCAATATAGTGTATATAGAGGATTAATTCTGTTGCCACTGTAATAATAGTACAGAAGCTTAGTTGGAGCGACAAACTGCAACAACTACAGGAGCAACACAGCAGATTAATCTGATTCCACAGTAAAACTTTCTTATCATCATTGACAAGGTCAAAGAAAAAGTCACAAAAGTTGCTCTCTATTGTATGTATGCACTGGTGTGTAGTTATTTACAAGGCTAAACCTGATCTGCTTCCTTCATACTTAAGTCACTTAATTCAGTGACAAGGGTTTGAAGCTTTGTCTTTGCTCTGTGACTCAGTAACAAGACTTTTTACCATCTGTCCCCAAATTTCATCTTGATATGGGCAAAAGACATTTTAGATATGCTGCTCCTGCAGACTGGAATCTGCAGCAGGAAAAGCTGGGTCTGACAGAGCTGGTCTCGATTTAACTTTTTATCTTTTTTTATCTTTTTAAAGGTAGAGTAAAGCATTAAAGGAAAATGCTTCAGATTCAAAAAAGGTATGTCTTTGAAAAAGTTGCTATTAATCTTTTCCAGTCTGATGCCACTTTATGAATATGACCTGTGAAATAACTAGATTGATAAGTAAAGAGTAAGAAATAGCCTTGATGTAGGTGTCAGTTTGGTACCTGATAATTTGGTAACCTGGCACACCAGATGGACCGTACAAAACATTCACTAGTCCATCTGGGAAAGAGCCCAAAGAAAATGTTTGGGGAGGGCTGAATCTTTTAGAAGCATATCCAGCAGGTGATTGGATAATTGTTCCATCAATAAACACTTATTGCGGGTCAATCAGATAATGTCATAGGCGGAATTTACTGCTATACAGAATGTGAGCAACCTCGTAAAATAAACTCTCATCAAAACATGTCAGAAGTGAAGCGAAAATATCCTTACTAAAGAAAAGCCTGTAGTTTTGTTATTTGTTTTTTCATTTCATAAAGCAATGCAGACACAATCTGATAAACCTGCTACTAAAGCAGTTAGCATCTATGCTAATCCCTGTATTTGTAGTCACTTGCTGTTGTGGCCTTACTCCTAGCTCATTCCTCTTCCTGCTCTTAAGGACTCTGATTGGGTCATCCAGGTTCGGGCTGCTCGCAATTGTTATATGTTAGAATTTGGCAAGATGGATCTGCCTGATTACAGACATTGAATCAGGCAGGTCCAGCTGCTGTGCAAGGTTAGCAGATTGGGGCTCAGGACAAAAGGTGTAACCTGAAAGATATACTGAAAGATATAACTAATAATTCAATATATTTCACTAATCAATTTGGGTAACAGTTCATAGAAAGTGTTTGGGAATGGGGAGAACATTCCACAACCATATAAAACAGGTGATGGGACAATTTTTTTTGTAAATCACATTCATTACAGGCCAATTAGATTATCTTAGGTAGACACTGCGGCTGCAATATAAAACATGAAATATAAAAGCTTGGCAGAACAAACTGTCATCAAAACATGTCAGAAGTGGAGTGAAATTGCTAGTTGCTTTTATTTTATAAAGAAAGCAGTCCACATCTGATAAAAATGCTATTTCAGGCCAAGCACGATCATTGTTGATTGGGTTATAGCAGGATGGATCTGTCTGAATACAGACTTAATATCAGACAGATCCAGCTGCACTGCAAGGTTACAAAAAGTGACCTCTGCCTATGAAACTGCCACTGAGTGGTAAATGAAACCAGATCAAATTATTTTAAGGCTGGTGAGTATATCAGTGTTGAACACACTAAATGAACATGTTCATAGTTGTATTAGAAATAAAGCGGACATTCACGTTCTTAACACATGAATCAAACATGAGTGCAGTTCATTCTTGAGGCAGTGAACACTGCTCATATTTACAAATGCAGCAGGAGTTTGGGGTTTGAAAGAACAACTGTGAAGCTCTTTCTAAGCCTGCTGAATGATTTTATTAACCTGTTACAATAAAATGTTCATAGGTAAGCACATCCTCTGTGTTGCTCAAAGCAAATGTTTGATCATTACTACTCCCTGGTTGGACTACCCTTGTTCTCACATTGTATTTTTATTACCTCCGCCAAGGAGGTTGCATTTTTGCTGGCGTATGTTTGTTTGTCTGTTTGTTTGTCCGTTTGTTTGTTTCTTAGCAAGATTATGCAAAAACTACTGGACAGGTTTTGCTGAAAATTTCAGGAGATGTCGGGAATGGCCCAAATGATTAGATTTTAGTGGGGATCCAGATAACCACCATTTGTGAACAATACATTTTGCTCAATAACTGTCAAACTAATAATGATATGAACATAATTTTGAGTGCTAGGTGTGAGTTTTCAGGGTCAAGGAATCATATTATGATGGTAACTTTATTATGGAACTATTGCTTATAGATGTAACAGCATTATGTTAGCTACCTTGGCGGACGTTTGCGTTCTCCGAATGCATTCTAGCTTTGAAAGTGTCTTCTGGATGATGAGAGTACATACTTCCAAAACTGTTCTATTTAAAATTCATAGGAAAGTTCATGTACACACAAACATAAAAAGGCCCACTGGTTATTTATAAACCATTAATGATCACAAACATCAGGTCACAGGTGAGATTTTAGCTGTGTGACCTTTCTCATTTTCGAACATCCTTCCCGGCTTTCTTTGCATACAGTTCATCTTTTCTCCTGCATGTTTGAAAAGTACACTTATTAATTTAATGTAAATAATAGACTGTTGTTTTACAAAAGTGTATTTTCATTGGCCTGTACAATAACTCTTATCTGTTATAACAGCCTTTAAAATAAAAAGTGATTGTGACTGAACTTTAACATATGGCTTAAGCCAGTGCAATGCTGGTGTGCATCTCTATTTGTCTGCACAAGAATGTGAGTAAATCTCTGTTTTGTGTTCTCTGTCAGCACTGTAAGTGAGGTGAAACATGTTTATATGTTTAGGGGAGTTAATCTGACATTTTGTTGTATGAGACTTTAAACAGGAAGTTTACAACAAGTTTTTTTTCTTTTTTGGGGGGCAGTTTGTACCTTTATTGACAGGAGAGAGAGACAGTGGAGAAGCTTGTGAAAGAGAGTAGGGGAAGACACTCTGCAAACTGGCCACAGGCAGGATTCAAACCTGGGCCAGCAGAAGTATGTATGTGGGTCATGCCTGTTTGCTTATCACTCAGCACCCCAACAAGTTTTTATTCTTACCAAGGCTGTTGTGTCAGAGCAGAGTTTTGCTGCCTTTCTCTGAATACAGTAAAGATCAAGTGCAGTCCTCCTCCTCCTCTCTTAATGTTGCCTGCCACTCACTCTAAAATATAAAACATGTATGTTCATGAAGAACCTTCACAAAAGTACCAAAAAAATAAATATATCCAACAAGTTAAGCAATACTTAGCTGTAATTGTTTCTGCCACACTTCTTTTTATGCAGTGATAGGCAAGCTACATGTAAAATTTAGTAAGCTAAGGCCCTGTCCACAAGGACATGAAAACGTTTTGGTGTTGAAAATGTTCTCCGTAAAGATGCCATCATTTCAAGTAATGTGTCAAAATGACATCACTGAACAATATAGTAGATATGCCAGGCCTGTAAGTGGCACTGTCACGCTGCTGCAGACATAAACCAAAACCAGAGAAGAAGACATGGGGCCTGCGCATACACCATGAGAAATGTGAACAAACACTGGTGTATACTGTTCTCCGTGTCCTCTTCTTGCTCACGGTGGTTGTAGAGGAGCTGTAGATTTTGCTGTTAAACCCAAAACAAGCTCAGTAGCTTCTGCAGCACAAACGCAACATCATATTCTGTCATTGTGTCTGTTGTCATTGGGGTTTACACTTGCAATGTAAGGGAGAGGTGGGCCTATGACGTCATTGTTTCTGCAGCTAATCGTATTCCTTGTCCACACAGAAACACTTAGCTGTTGTTTTCAGATTTATACACTGGGACTTGTTTTCAAAAATGTAGATTTCTTGGGCACCTAAAATGCCGTTTCCGTGTTGACGAAACGACTACACAATTAAAAACTTGTACAGATATGCCTGAAATCAGCTTCACTACACTAAAAGCTACAGCCTGGAGAAAAGTAGCAAGCTATGTTACCGCAACATGAGAAAAATAACTCACCAAATCCAAGCTATTTCAATCAATTTTGCAGACAGCTCCATTATTATTATTTTAGTTATGACTATGTGTAATATATTTAATCTGAGGCCATTTCTTTAACCAGGCTGTAAAGATGATATTAAGGCTAAAAAAATGTCTTTTTCCTGCATTCACTCATTAAGGTGTCGGGTTTCTGCAGCCAGCCTCAAGTGGACACTTATCTAATATACGATATCTAATTCACAATTAGACATTGTGAATTAGATATGGTATATTAGATATTTACTTGATTTACTGAACTATACAGCCCAATCATTGTATTATTCTTATTATTTCTTTAATTTAGAGAGTACATGTAGCTGTAGATATTTATCACAAAATTAAAACACAAAATAGCAAAATGAAACTCTCTTCCTTGGAAGTTGAATCAATTTGCATATCACAATGAATGACATGGTGTCATTTGGCTGAGGAGGAATGGTAGGTAGGCATGCTTTATCAGACTGCATGCCTCTAAAACACTTTGTTTACAGATTTGCAGTATAAAATAGGTTTCACATAGACTTGTATATCCCCAGTACCTTAAAATGAAAACAAACCAGCCGACAACAAAACAACTTGGGTTTGAAATCTTAATATGCAGAATGTGAGGAAAAAAAACTGTCTGCTTGTGGCTGTAATGTGACCTCTAATTCTGGCAGTGCAGCAAAGCATCAGCCATTAACATAAAAGATGAACAAATGTCAAAAACTTTTCTGAAAGCAGCGGCATGTTAAAAGGGATGTCTGCTTTTTGCTTTGGTAAAAATAATTGCAAGTCAGTCATCAGGTTATGCGTTCGACAGCTTATTTTGCTGATGGCTGCCTCTGAAATGTAAAACCGCAATTAAATGAGTGTGGGATTCATCATGTTCATGTCGTGGCCTTGTCTCCTGGCATCGCCCGCAGACTCTGAATACTTCCCCTGACACACAATCAATCACACCCTGTCAGACAGTGAAGCCACCACCTCTCTATTAAACTTTAACACCATCAGAGCGCTGCAGCATTTGTTACATTTATTGTCTAATCAATGAGTGTCATTGTGCTGATAGTTTGTGACGTCCTTTATTTTCATAGATCAAAAGTAGAGAGGCTGACTGTTCACTTCAGATGAACTTGGATCATATCTAATTCACAATGTCTAATATATCTCTTAATGCAGTTTTTCTGGATGTTCAGAGTTTTGGAACATGACATATTACCAAACTACCTCTGAAGAAACAGGAATTTTAAAGGAAAACTTCATCAAATCCAATATTAAAGTGGAATACGGAATAAATGGTTTTATTTATTGATTCAGTGCTATTGATATTTTTAAATAAATGGGGTTCAGTACACCTTGGTTGTAATGAGAGGCCTTCCTATCATCTCGAACAACTCCTGTCATTCTCCTCTGACCTGTGGCATCAGCATGGTGTTTTCACCCACAGAACTTTTGCTCACTGAATGTTTTCTCTTTTCTGGACCAGTCTCCTCAAACCCGTCAAATGGTTCTGCATTAAAACCCAATAGATCTGTGACGGGTCTTCATTGAGAAACCTTCTTTGGACTGTTCCTGCTCCTCACCCCTCCCTTCTGCTACTCCCTCACTGGAGTGAGGGGGCATGTCTCCGGTCTCCAGTTATCTGATGCTACAGTGCTAGAGGTGAAAAAGCAAGGGGAATTAGCTCAAATGGTAGAGCGCTCGCTTAGCATGTGAGAGGTAGCGGGATCGACGCCCGCATTCTCCAGGCAGTGTTTCTTTGCTCTCCCCCGGTGAGCAAATGGCAGGTGAAGACAGCTGTGCAATGGACATGAGATGTACGGACAGAACGTAACAGTCTGAGGCGTGGCCTTGCAAGGTGTGATCCATAATGGCCACATGGTCTTGTTTAAAGTTCACAAAGACAACTCCACTCCACTGACGAGCCTTGCACTCCTAAGACTGGGCCATACCAGAGCTAGAAAAACCAGCCTCTGTGGACCATTTCATTTGGAATGATCCAGGGGGAATGCCTGTGAATCTGAAGCGCCATTGTTGAACCGGTTTATCTCCCGGATGCTACGTCCAGTGTCATCCCTGGCTCTTTGGCCTTCCATTGGCCTGGGCTAGTGGACTGAGGGGAGAGCGCTCGCGTAGCATGTGCTTAGGCAGTCTTCCCTGAATACCTTGCCGTCTCTAAAGGAGAGACATGTATCCACCTGACAACGGTGGACAGCTGAGTTCTGTCTAAGGGACTTGGCTTTCATGTCTGTGCAGAGGTGATATGTTCAACTGATTGCTGGCTGTGTACATTGTTGGGAAGCTCTCTTGCAGGTGCCTGGCTGCCAAGAGCACTGGCAGCATGCGATTTGTTTTACCAGCATGTGAATGGAGCTTCCCAGAGGAAGCAGCAGTCATGACAGCTGGACTTTTAGTTGACCCACAGTGGCAGAAGAGAGTGATGCTAGCTACGACGAGGATGGGATTCGAACCCACGCGTGCAGAGCACAATGGATTAGCAGTCCATCGCCTTAACCACTCGGCCACCTCGTCACATTTGGCTGGTACCTGGTCAGGAAAACAACGGGCAAAATATATGAAGAAAAGCATCAGAGGAAGTCAAAAACGGTCAGGGCTTTTTACGCAGTGCTAGAGGTGAAAAAGCAAGGGGAATTAGCTCAAATGGTAGAGCGCTCGCTTAGCATGTGAGAGGTAGCGGGATCGACGCCCGCATTCTCCAGGCAGTGTTTCTTTGCTCTCCCCCGGTGAGCAAATGGCAGGTGAAGACAGCTGTGCAATGGACATGAGATGTACGGACAGAACGTAACAGTCTGAGGCGTGGCCTTGCAAGGTGTGATCCATAATGGCCACATGGTCTTGTTTAAAGTTCACAAAGACAACTCCACTCCACTGACGAGCCTTGCACTCCTAAGACTGGGCCATACCAGAGCTAGAAAAACCAGCCTCTGTGGACCATTTCATTTGGAATGATCCAGGGGGAATGCCTGTGAATCTGAAGCGCCATTGTTGAACCGGTTTATCTCCCGGATGCTACGTCCAGTGTCATCCCTGGCTCTTTGGCCTTCCATTGGCCTGGGCTAGTGGACTGAGGGGAGAGCGCTCGCGTAGCATGTGCTTAGGCAGTCTTCCCTGAATACCTTGCCGTCTCTAAAGGAGAGACATGTATCCACCTGACAACGGTGGACAGCTGAGTTCTGTCTAAGGGACTTGGCTTTCATGTCTGTGCAGAGGTGATATGTTCAACTGATTGCTGGCTGTGTACATTGTTGGGAAGCTCTCTTGCAGGTGCCTGGCTGCCAAGAGCACTGGCAGCATGCGATTTGTTTTACCAGCATGTGAATGGAGCTTCCCAGAGGAAGCAGCAGTCATGACAGCTGGACTTTTAGTTGACCCACAGTGGCAGAAGAGAGTGATGCTAGCTACGACGAGGATGGGATTCGAACCCACGCGTGCAGAGCACAATGGATTAGCAGTCCATCGCCTTAACCACTCGGCCACCTCGTCACATTTGGCTGGTACCTGGTCAGGAAAACAACGGGCAAAATATATGAAGAAAAGCATCAGAGGAAGTCAAAAACGGTCAGGGCTTTTTACGCAGTGCTAGAGGTGAAAAAGCAAGGGGAATTAGCTCAAATGGTAGAGCGCTCGCTTAGCATGTGAGAGGTAGCGGGATCGACGCCCGCATTCTCCAGGCAGTGTTTCTTTGCTCTCCCCCGGTGAGCAAATGGCAGGTGAAGACAGCTGTGCAATGGACATGAGATGTACGGACAGAACGTAACAGTCTGAGGCGTGGCCTTGCAAGGTGTGATCCATAATGGCCACATGGTCTTGTTTAAAGTTCACAAAGACAACTCCACTCCACTGACGAGCCTTGCACTCCTAAGACTGGGCCATACCAGAGCTAGAAAAACCAGCCTCTGTGGACCATTTCATTTGGAATGATCCAGGGGGAATGCCTGTGAATCTGAAGCGCCATTGTTGAACCGGTTTATCTCCCGGATGCTACGTCCAGTGTCATCCCTGGCTCTTTGGCCTTCCATTGGCCTGGGCTAGTGGACTGAGGGGAGAGCGCTCGCGTAGCATGTGCTTAGGCAGTCTTCCCTGAATACCTTGCCGTCTCTAAAGGAGAGACATGTATCCACCTGACAACGGTGGACAGCTGAGTTCTGTCTAAGGGACTTGGCTTTCATGTCTGTGCAGAGGTGATATGTTCAACTGATTGCTGGCTGTGTACATTGTTGGGAAGCTCTCTTGCAGGTGCCTGGCTGCCAAGAGCACTGGCAGCATGCGATTTGTTTTACCAGCATGTGAATGGAGCTTCCCAGAGGAAGCAGCAGTCATGACAGCTGGACTTTTAGTTGACCCACAGTGGCAGAAGAGAGTGATGCTAGCTACGACGAGGATGGGATTCGAACCCACGCGTGCAGAGCACAATGGATTAGCAGTCCATCGCCTTAACCACTCGGCCACCTCGTCACATTTGGCTGGTACCTGGTCAGGAAAACAACGGGCAAAATATATGAAGAAAAGCATCAGAGGAAGTCAAAAACGGTCAGGGCTTTTTACGCAGTGCTAGAGGTGAAAAAGCAAGGGGAATTAGCTCAAATGGTAGAGCGCTCGCTTAGCATGTGAGAGGTAGCGGGATCGACGCCCGCATTCTCCAGGCAGTGTTTCTTTGCTCTCCCCCGGTGAGCAAATGGCAGGTGAAGACAGCTGTGCAATGGACATGAGATGTACGGACAGAACGTAACAGTCTGAGGCGTGGCCTTGCAAGGTGTGATCCATAATGGCCACATGGTCTTGTTTAAGGTTCACAAAGACAACTCCACTCCACTGACGAGCCTTGCACTCCTAAGACTGGGCCATACCAGAGCTAGAAAAACCAGCCTCTGTGGACCATTTCATTTGGAATGATCCAGGGGGAATGCCTGTGAATCTGAAGCGCCATTGTTGAACCGGTTTATCTCCCGGATGCTACGTCCAGTGTCATCCCTGGCTCTTTGGCCTTCCATTGGCCTGGGCTAGTGGACTGAGGGGAGAGCGCTCGCGTAGCATGTGCTTAGGCAGTCTTCCCTGAATACCTTGCCGTCTCTAAAGGAGAGACATGTATCCACCTGACAACGGTGGACAGCTGAGTTCTGTCTAAGGGACTTGGCTTTCATGTCTGTGCAGAGGTGATATGTTCAACTGATTGCTGGCTGTGTACATTGTTGGGAAGCTCTCTTGCAGGTGCCTGGCTGCCAAGAGCACTGGCAGCATGCGATTTGTTTTACCAGCATGTGAATGGAGCTTCCCAGAGGAAGCAGCAGTCATGACAGCTGGACTTTTAGTTGACCCACAGTGGCAGAAGAGAGTGATGCTAGCTACGACGAGGATGGGATTCGAACCCACGCGTGCAGAGCACAATGGATTAGCAGTCCATCGCCTTAACCACTCGGCCACCTCGTCACATTTGGCTGGTACCTGGTCAGGAAAACAACGGGCAAAATATATGAAGAAAAGCATCAGAGGAAGTCAAAAACGGTCAGGGCTTTTTACGCAGTGCTAGAGGTGAAAAAGCAAGGGGAATTAGCTCAAATGGTAGAGCGCTCGCTTAGCATGTGAGAGGTAGTGGGATCGACGCCCGCATTCTCCAGGCAGTGTTTCTTTGCTCTCCCCCGGTGAGCAAATGGCAGGTGAAGACAGCTGTGCAATGGACATGAGATGTACGGACAGAACGTAACAGTCTGAGGCGTGGCCTTGCAAGGTGTGATCCATAATGGCCACATGGTCTTGTTTAAAGTTCACAAAGACAACTCCACTCCACTGACGAGCCTTGCACTCCTAAGACTGGGCCATACCAGAGCTAGAAAAACCAGCCTCTGTGGACCATTTCATTTGGAATGATCCAGGGGGAATGCCTGTGAATCTGAAGCGCCATTGTTGAACCGGTTTATCTCCCGGATGCTACGTCCAGTGTCATCCCTGGCTCTTTGGCCTTCCATTGGCCTGGGCTAGTGGACTGAGGGGAGAGCGCTCGCGTAGCATGTGCTTAGGCAGTCTTCCCTGAATACCTTGCCGTCTCTAAAGGAGAGACATGTATCCACCTGACAACGGTGGACAGCTGAGTTCTGTCTAAGGGACTTGGCTTTCATGTCCGTGCAGAGGTGATATGTTCAACTGATTGCTGGCTGTGTACATTGTTGGGAAGCTCTCTTGCAGGTGCCTGGCTGCCAAGAGCACTGGCAGCATGCGATTTGTTTTACCAGTATGTGAATGGAGCTTCCCAGAGGAAGCAGCAGTCATGACAGCTGGACTTTTAGTTGACCCACAGTGGCAGAAGAGAGTGATGCTAGCTACGACGAGGATGGGATTCGAACCCACGCGTGCAGAGCACAATGGATTAGCAGTCCATCGCCTTAACCACTCGGCCACCTCGTCACATTTGGCTGGTACCTGGTCAGGAAAACAACGGGCAAAATATATGAAGAAAAGCATCAGAGGAAGTCAAAAACGGTCAGGGCTTTTTACGCAGTGCTAGAGGTGAAAAAGCAAGGGGAATTAGCTCAAATGGTAGAGCGCTCGCTTAGCATGTGAGATGTAGCGGGATCGACGCCCGCATTCTCCAGGCAGTGTTTCTTTGCTCTCCCCCGGTGAGCAAATGGCAGGTGAAGACAGCTGTGCAATGGACATGAGATGTACGGACAGAACGTAACAGTCTGAGGCGTGGCCTTGCAAGGTGTGATCCATAATGGCCACATGGTCTTGTTTAAAGTTCACAAAGACAACTCCACTCCACTGACGAGCCTTGCACTCCTAAGACTGGGCCATACCAGAGCTAGAAAAACCAGCCTCTGTGGACCATTTCATTTGGAATGATCCAGGGGGAATGCCTGTGAATCTGAAGCGCCATTGTTGAACCGGTTTATCTCCCGGATGCTACGTCCAGTGTCATCCCTGGCTCTTTGGCCTTCCATTGGCCTGGGCTAGTGGACTGAGGGGAGAGCGCTCGCGTAGCATGTGCTTAGGCAGTCTTCCCTGAATACCTTGCCGTCTCTAAAGGAGAGACATGTATCCACCTGACAACGGTGGACAGCTGAGTTCTGTCTAAGGGACTTGGCTTTCATGTCTGTGCAGAGGTGATATGTTCAACTGATTGCTGGCTGTGTACATTGTTGGGAAGCTCTCTTGCAGGTGCCTGGCTGCCAAGAGCACTGGCAGCATGCGATTTGTTTTACCAGCATGTGAATGGAGCTTCCCAGAGGAAGCAGCAGTCATGACAGCTGGACTTTTAGTTGACCCACAGTGGCAGAAGAGAGTGATGCTAGCTACGACGAGGATGGGATTCGAACCCACGCGTGCAGAGCACAATGGATTAGCAGTCCATCGCCTTAACCACTCGGCCACCTCGTCACATTTGGCTGGTACCTGGTCAGGAAAACAACGGGCAAAATATATGAAGAAAAGCATCAGAGGAAGTCAAAAACGGTCAGGGCTTTTTACGCAGTGCTAGAGGTGAAAAAGCAAGGGGAATTAGCTCAAATGGTAGAGCGCTCGCTTAGCATGTGAGAGGTAGCGGGATCGACGCCCGCATTCTCCAGGCAGTGTTTCTTTGCTCTCCCCCGGTGAGCAAATGGCAGGTGAAGACAGCTGTGCAATGGACATGAGATGTACGGACAGAACGTAACAGTCTGAGGCGTGGCCTTGCAAGGTGTGATCCATAATGGCCACATGGTCTTGTTTAAAGTTCACAAAGACAACTCCACTCCACTGACGAGCCTTGCACTCCTAAGACTGGGCCATACCAGAGCTAGAAAAACCAGCCTCTGTGGACCATTTCATTTGGAATGATCCAGGGGGAATGCCTGTGAATCTGAAGCGCCATTGTTGAACCGGTTTATCTCCCGGATGCTACGTCCAGTGTCATCCCTGGCTCTTTGGCCTTCCATTGGCCTGGGCTAGTGGACTGAGGGGAGAGCGCTCGCGTAGCATGTGCTTAGGCAGTCTTCCCTGAATACCTTGCCGTCTCTAAAGGAGAGACATGTATCCACCTGACAACGGTGGACAGCTGAGTTCTGTCTAAGGGACTTGGCTTTCATGTCTGTGCAGAGGTGATATGTTCAACTGATTGCTGGCTGTGTACATTGTTGGGAAGCTCTCTTGCAGGTGCCTGGCTGCCAAGAGCACTGGCAGCATGCGATTTGTTTTACCAGCATGTGAATGGAGCTTCCCAGAGGAAGCAGCAGTCATGACAGCTGGACTTTTAGTTGACCCACAGTGGCAGAAGAGAGTGATGCTAGCTACGACGAGGATGGGATTCGAACCCACGCGTGCAGAGCACAATGGATTAGCAGTCCATCGCCTTAACCACTCGGCCACCTCGTCACATTTGGCTGGTACCTGGTCAGGAAAACAACGGGCAAAATATATGAAGAAAAGCATCAGAGGAAGTCAAAAACGGTCAGGGCTTTTTACGCAGTGCTAGAGGTGAAAAAGCAAGGGGAATTAGCTCAAATGGTAGAGCGCTCGCTTAGCATGTGAGAGGTAGCGGGATCGACGCCCGCATTCTCCAGGCAGTGTTTCTTTGCTCTCCCCCGGTGAGCAAATGGCAGGTGAAGACAGCTGTGCAATGGACATGAGATGTACGGACAGAACGTAACAGTCTGAGGCGTGGCCTTGCAAGGTGTGATCCATAATGGCCACATGGTCTTGTTTAAGGTTCACAAAGACAACTCCACTCCACTGACGAGCCTTGCACTCCTAAGACTGGGCCATACCAGAGCTAGAAAAACCAGCCTCTGTGGACCATTTCATTTGGAATGATCCAGGGGGAATGCCTGTGAATCTGAAGCGCCATTGTTGAACCGGTTTATCTCCCGGATGCTACGTCCAGTGTCATCCCTGGCTCTTTGGCCTTCCATTGGCCTGGGCTAGTGGACTGAGGGGAGAGCGCTCGCGTAGCATGTGCTTAGGCAGTCTTCCCTGAATACCTTGCCGTCTCTAAAGGAGAGACATGTATCCACCTGACAACGGTGGACAGCTGAGTTCTGTCTAAGGGACTTGGCTTTCATGTCTGTGCAGAGGTGATATGTTCAACTGATTGCTGGCTGTGTACATTGTTGGGAAGCTCTCTTGCAGGTGCCTGGCTGCCAAGAGCACTGGCAGCATGCGATTTGTTTTACCAGCATGTGAATGGAGCTTCCCAGAGGAAGCAGCAGTCATGACAGCTGGACTTTTAGTTGACCCACAGTGGCAGAAGAGAGTGATGCTAGCTACGACGAGGATGGGATTCGAACCCACGCGTGCAGAGCACAATGGATTAGCAGTCCATCGCCTTAACCACTCGGCCACCTCGTCACATTTGGCTGGTACCTGGTCAGGAAAACAACGGGCAAAATATATGAAGAAAAGCATCAGAGGAAGTCAAAAACGGTCAGGGCTTTTTACGCAGTGCTAGAGGTGAAAAAGCAAGGGGAATTAGCTCAAATGGTAGAGCGCTCGCTTAGCATGTGAGAGGTAGTGGGATCGACGCCCGCATTCTCCAGGCAGTGTTTCTTTGCTCTCCCCCGGTGAGCAAATGGCAGGTGAAGACAGCTGTGCAATGGACATGAGATGTACGGACAGAACGTAACAGTCTGAGGCGTGGCCTTGCAAGGTGTGATCCATAATGGCCACATGGTCTTGTTTAAAGTTCACAAAGACAACTCCACTCCACTGACGAGCCTTGCACTCCTAAGACTGGGCCATACCAGAGCTAGAAAAACCAGCCTCTGTGGACCATTTCATTTGGAATGATCCAGGGGGAATGCCTGTGAATCTGAAGCGCCATTGTTGAACCGGTTTATCTCCCGGATGCTACGTCCAGTGTCATCCCTGGCTCTTTGGCCTTCCATTGGCCTGGGCTAGTGGACTGAGGGGAGAGCGCTCGCGTAGCATGTGCTTAGGCAGTCTTCCCTGAATACCTTGCCGTCTCTAAAGGAGAGACATGTATCCACCTGACAACGGTGGACAGCTGAGTTCTGTCTAAGGGACTTGGCTTTCATGTCCGTGCAGAGGTGATATGTTCAACTGATTGCTGGCTGTGTACATTGTTGGGAAGCTCTCTTGCAGGTGCCTGGCTGCCAAGAGCACTGGCAGCATGCGATTTGTTTTACCAGCATGTGAATGGAGCTTCCCAGAGGAAGCAGCAGTCATGACAGCTGGACTTTTAGTTGACCCACAGTGGCAGAAGAGAGTGATGCTAGCTACGACGAGGATGGGATTCGAACCCACGCGTGCAGAGCACAATGGATTAGCAGTCCATCGCCTTAACCACTCGGCCACCTCGTCACATTTGGCTGGTACCTGGTCAGGAAAACAACGGGCAAAATATATGAAGAAAAGCATCAGAGGAAGTCAAAAACGGTCAGGGCTTTTTACGCAGTGCTAGAGGTGAAAAAGCAAGGGGAATTAGCTCAAATGGTAGAGCGCTCGCTTAGCATGTGAGAGGTAGTGGGATCGACGCCCGCATTCTCCAGGCAGTGTTTCTTTGCTCTCCCCCGGTGAGCAAATGGCAGGTGAAGACAGCTGTGCAATGGACATGAGATGTACGGACAGAACGTAACAGTCTGAGGCGTGGTGCTTGCAAGGTGTGATCCATAATGGCCACATGGTCTTGTTTAAAGGTTCACAAAGACAACTCCACTCCACTGACGAGCCTTGCACTCCTAAGACTGGGCCATACCAGAGCTAGAAAAACCAGCCTCTGTGGACCATTTCATTTGGAATGATCCAGGGGGAATGCCTGTGAATCTGAAGCGCCATTGTTGAACCGGTTTATCTCCCGGATGCTACGTCCAGTGTCATCCCTGGCTCTTTGGCCTTCCATTGGCCTGGGCTAGTGGACTGAGGGGAGAGCGCTCGCGTAGCATGTGCTTAGGCAGTCTTCCCTGAATACCTTGCCGTCTCTAAAGGAGAGACATGTATCCACCTGACAACGGTGGACAGCTGAGTTCTGTCTAAGGGACTTGGCTTTCATGTCCGTGCAGAGGTGATATGTTCAACTGATTGCTGGCTGTGTACATTGTTGGGAAGCTCTCTTGCAGGTGCCTGGCTGCCAAGAGCACTGGCAGCATGCGATTTGTTTTACCAGCATGTGAATGGAGCTTCCCAGAGGAAGCAGCAGTCATGACAGCTGGACTTTTAGTTGACCCACAGTGGCAGAAGAGAGTGATGCTAGCTACGACGAGGATGGGATTCGAACCCACGCGTGCAGAGCACAATGGATTAGCAGTCCATCGCCTTAACCACTCGGCCACCTCGTCACATTTGGCTGGTACCTGGTCAGGAAAACAACGGGCAAAATATATGAAGAAAAGCATCAGAGGAAGTCAAAAACGGTCAGGGCTTTTTACGCAGTGCTAGAGGTGAAAAAGCAAGGGGAATTAGCTCAAATGGTAGAGCGCTCGCTTAGCATGTGAGAGGTAGTGGGATCGACGCCCGCATTCTCCAGGCAGTGTTTCTTTGCTCTCCCCCGGTGAGCAAATGGCAGGTGAAGACAGCTGTGCAATGGACATGAGATGTACGGACAGAACGTAACAGTCTGAGGCGTGGTGTTGCAAGGTGTGATCCATAATGGCCACATGGTCTTGTTTAAAGTTCACAAAGACAACTCCACTCCACTGACGAGCCTTGCACTCCTAAGACTGGGCCATACCAGAGCTAGAAAAACCAGCCTCTGTGGACCATTTCATTTGGAATGATCCAGGGGGAATGCCTGTGAATCTGAAGCGCCATTGTTGAACCGGTTTATCTCCCGGATGCTACGTCCAGTGTCATCCCTGGCTCTTTGGCCTTCCATTGGCCTGGGCTAGTGGACTGAGGGGAGAGCGCTCGCGTAGCATGTGCTTAGGCAGTCTTCCCTGAATACCTTGCCGTCTCTAAAGGAGAGACATGTATCCACCTGACAACGGTGGACAGCTGAGTTCTGTCTAAGGGACTTGGCTTTCATGTCCGTGCAGAGGTGATATGTTCAACTGATTGCTGGCTGTGTACATTGTTGGGAAGCTCTCTTGCAGGTGCCTGGCTGCCAAGAGCACTGGCAGCATGCGATTTGTTTTACCAGCATGTGAATGGAGCTTCCCAGAGGAAGCAGCAGTCATGACAGCTGGACTTTTAGTTGACCCACAGTGGCAGAAGAGAGTGATGCTAGCTACGACGAGGATGGGATTCGAACCCACGCGTGCAGAGCACAATGGATTAGCAGTCCATCGCCTTAACCACTCGGCCACCTCGTCACATTTGGCTGGTACCTGGTCAGGAAAACAACGGGCAAAATATATGAAGAAAAGCATCAGAGGAAGTCAAAAACGGTCAGGGCTTTTTACGCAGTGCTAGAGGTGAAAAAGCAAGGGGAATTAGCTCAAATGGTAGAGCGCTCGCTTAGCATGTGAGAGGTAGTGGGATCGACGCCCGCATTCTCCAGGCAGTGTTTCTTTGCTCTCCCCCGGTGAGCAAATGGCAGGTGAAGACAGCTGTGCAATGGACATGAGATGTACGGACAGAACGTAACAGTCTGAGGCGTGGCTGTTGCAAGGTGTGATCCATAATGGCCACATGGTCTTGTTTAAAGTTCACAAAGACAACTCCACTCCACTGACGAGCCTTGCACTCCTAAGACTGGGCCATACCAGAGCTAGAAAAACCAGCCTCTGTGGACCATTTCATTTGGAATGATCCAGGGGGAATGCCTGTGAATCTGAAGCGCCATTGTTGAACCGGTTTATCTCCCGGATGCTACGTCCAGTGTCATCCCTGGCTCTTTGGCCTTCCATTGGCCTGGGCTAGTGGACTGAGGGGAGAGCGCTCGCGTAGCATGTGCTTAGGCAGTCTTCCCTGAATACCTTGCCGTCTCTAAAGGAGAGACATGTATCCACCTGACAACGGTGGACAGCTGAGTTCTGTCTAAGGGACTTGGCTTTCATGTCCGTGCAGAGGTGATATGTTCAACTGATTGCTGGCTGTGTACATTGTTGGGAAGCTCTCTTGCAGGTGCCTGGCTGCCAAGAGCACTGGCAGCATGCGATTTGTTTTACCAGCATGTGAATGGAGCTTCCCAGAGGAAGCAGCAGTCATGACAGCTGGACTTTTAGTTGACCCACAGTGGCAGAAGAGAGTGATGCTAGCTACGACGAGGATGGGATTCGAACCCACGCGTGCAGAGCACAATGGATTAGCAGTCCATCGCCTTAACCACTCGGCCACCTCGTCACATTTGGCTGGTACCTGGTCAGGAAAACAACGGGCAAAATATATGAAGAAAAGCATCAGAGGAAGTCAAAAACGGTCAGGGCTTTTTACGCAGTGCTAGAGGTGAAAAAGCAAGGGGAATTAGCTCAAATGGTAGAGCGCTCGCTTAGCATGTGAGAGGTAGCGGGATCGACGCCCGCATTCTCCAGGCAGTGTTTCTTTGCTCTCCCCCGGTGAGCAAATGGCAGGTGAAGACAGCTGTGCAATGGACATGAGATGTACGGACAGAACGTAACAGTCTGAGGCGTGGCTGTTGCAAGGTGTGATCCATAATGGCCACATGGTCTTGTTTAAGGTTCACAAAGACAACTCCACTCCACTGACGAGCCTTGCACTCCTAAGACTGGGCCATACCAGAGCTAGAAAAACCAGCCTCTGTGGACCATTTCATTTGGAATGATCCAGGGGGAATGCCTGTGAATCTGAAGCGCCATTGTTGAACCGGTTTATCTCCCGGATGCTACGTCCAGTGTCATCCCTGGCTCTTTGGCCTTCCATTGGCCTGGGCTAGTGGACTGAGGGGAGAGCGCTCGCGTAGCATGTGCTTAGGCAGTCTTCCCTGAATACCTTGCCGTCTCTAAAGGAGAGACATGTATCCACCTGACAACGGTGGACAGCTGAGTTCTGTCTAAGGGACTTGGCTTTCATGTCTGTGCAGAGGTGATATGTTCAACTGATTGCTGGCTGTGTACATTGTTGGGAAGCTCTCTTGCAGGTGCCTGGCTGCCAAGAGCACTGGCAGCATGCGATTTGTTTTACCAGCATGTGAATGGAGCTTCCCAGAGGAAGCAGCAGTCATGACAGCTGGACTTTTAGTTGACCCACAGTGGCAGAAGAGAGTGATGCTAGCTACGACGAGGATGGGATTCGAACCCACGCGTGCAGAGCACAATGGATTAGCAGTCCATCGCCTTAACCACTCGGCCACCTCGTCACATTTGGCTGGTACCTGGTCAGGAAAACAACGGGCAAAATATATGAAGAAAAGCATCAGAGGAAGTCAAAAACGGTCAGGGCTTTTTACGCAGTGCTAGAGGTGAAAAAGCAAGGGGAATTAGCTCAAATGGTAGAGCGCTCGCTTAGCATGTGAGAGGTAGCGGGATCGACGCCCGGCATTCTCCAGGCAGTGTTTCTTTGCTCTCCCCCGGTGAGCAAATGGCAGGTGAAGACAGCTGTGCAATGGACATGAGATGTACGGACAGAACGTAACAGTCTGAGGCGTGGCCTTGCAAGGTGTGATCCATAATGGCCACATGGTCTTGTTTAAAGTTCACAAAGACAACTCCACTCCACTGACGAGCCTTGCACTCCTAAGACTGGGCCATACCAGAGCTAGAAAAACCAGCCTCTGTGGACCATTTCATTTGGAATGATCCAGGGGGAATGCCTGTGAATCTGAAGCGCCATTGTTGAACCGGTTTATCTCCCGGATGCTACGTCCAGTGTCATCCCTGGCTCTTTGGCCTTCCATTGGCCTGGGCTAGTGGACTGAGGGGAGAGCGCTCGCGTAGCATGTGCTTAGGCAGTCTTCCCTGAATACCTTGCCGTCTCTAAAGGAGAGACATGTATCCACCTGACAACGGTGGACAGCTGAGTTCTGTCTAAGGGACTTGGCTTTCATGTCTGTGCAGAGGTGATATGTTCAACTGATTGCTGGCTGTGTACATTGTTGGGAAGCTCTCTTGCAGGTGCCTGGCTGCCAAGAGCACTGGCAGCATGCGATTTGTTTTACCAGCATGTGAATGGAGCTTCCCAGAGGAAGCAGCAGTCATGACAGCTGGACTTTTAGTTGACCCACAGTGGCAGAAGAGAGTGATGCTAGCTACGACGAGGATGGGATTCGAACCCACGCGTGCAGAGCACAATGGATTAGCAGTCCATCGCCTTAACCACTCGGCCACCTCGTCACATTTGGCTGGTACCTGGTCAGGAAAACAACGGGCAAAATATATGAAGAAAAGCATCAGAGGAAGTCAAAAACGGTCAGGGCTTTTTACGCAGTGCTAGAGGTGAAAAAGCAAGGGGAATTAGCTCAAATGGTAGAGCGCTCGCTTAGCATGTGAGAGGTAGTGGGATCGACGCCCGCATTCTCCAGGCAGTGTTTCTTTGCTCTCCCCCGGTGAGCAAATGGCAGGTGAAGACAGCTGTGCAATGGACATGAGATGTACGGACAGAACGTAACAGTCTGAGGCGTGGCCTTGCAAGGTGTGATCCATAATGGCCACATGGTCTTGTTTAAGGTTCACAAAGACAACTCCACTCCACTGACGAGCCTTGCACTCCTAAGACTGGGCCATACCAGAGCTAGAAAAACCAGCCTCTGTGGACCATTTCATTTGGAATGATCCAGGGGGAATGCCTGTGAATCTGAAGCGCCATTGTTGAACCGGTTTATCTCCCGGATGCTACGTCCAGTGTCATCCCTGGCTCTTTGGCCTTCCATTGGCCTGGGCTAGTGGACTGAGGGGAGAGCGCTCGCGTAGCATGTGCTTAGGCAGTCTTCCCTGAATACCTTGCCGTCTCTAAAGGAGAGACATGTATCCACCTGACAACGGTGGACAGCTGAGTTCTGTCTAAGGGACTTGGCTTTCATGTCTGTGCAGAGGTGATATGTTCAACTGATTGCTGGCTGTGTACATTGTTGGGAAGCTCTCTTGCAGGTGCCTGGCTGCCAAGAGCACTGGCAGCATGCGATTTGTTTTACCAGCATGTGAATGGAGCTTCCCAGAGGAAGCAGCAGTCATGACAGCTGGACTTTTAGTTGACCCACAGTGGCAGAAGAGAGTGATGCTAGCTACGACGAGGATGGGATTCGAACCCACGCGTGCAGAGCACAATGGATTAGCAGTCCATCGCCTTAACCACTCGGCCACCTCGTCACATTTGGCTGGTACCTGGTCAGGAAAACAACGGGCAAAATATATGAAGAAAAGCATCAGAGGAAGTCAAAAACGGTCAGGGCTTTTTACGCAGTGCTAGAGGTGAAAAAGCAAGGGGAATTAGCTCAAATGGTAGAGCGCTCGCTTAGCATGTGAGAGGTAGCGGGATCGACGCCCGCATTCTCCAGGCAGTGTTTCTTTGCTCTCCCCCGGTGAGCAAATGGCAGGTGAAGACAGCTGTGCAATGGACATGAGATGTACGGACAGAACGTAACAGTCTGAGGCGTGGCCTTGCAAGGTGTGATCCATAATGGCCACATGGTCTTGTTTAAAGTTCACAAAGACAACTCCACTCCACTGACGAGCCTTGCACTCCTAAGACTGGGCCATACCAGAGCTAGAAAAACCAGCCTCTGTGGACCATTTCATTTGGAATGATCCAGGGGGAATGCCTGTGAATCTGAAGCGCCATTGTTGAACCGGTTTATCTCCCGGATGCTACGTCCAGTGTCATCCCTGGCTCTTTGGCCTTCCATTGGCCTGGGCTAGTGGACTGAGGGGAGAGCGCTCGCGTAGCATGTGCTTAGGCAGTCTTCCCTGAATACCTTGCCGTCTCTAAAGGAGAGACATGTATCCACCTGACAACGGTGGACAGCTGAGTTCTGTCTAAGGGACTTGGCTTTCATGTCTGTGCAGAGGTGATATGTTCAACTGATTGCTGGCTGTGTACATTGTTGGGAAGCTCTCTTGCAGGTGCCTGGCTGCCAAGAGCACTGGCAGCATGCGATTTGTTTTACCAGCATGTGAATGGAGCTTCCCAGAGGAAGCAGCAGTCATGACAGCTGGACTTTTAGTTGACCCACAGTGGCAGAAGAGAGTGATGCTAGCTACGACGAGGATGGGATTCGAACCCACGCGTGCAGAGCACAATGGATTAGCAGTCCATCGCCTTAACCACTCGGCCACCTCGTCACATTTGGCTGGTACCTGGTCAGGAAAACAACGGGCAAAATATATGAAGAAAAGCATCAGAGGAAGTCAAAAACGGTCAGGGCTTTTTACGCCGTGCTAGAGGTGAAAAAGCAAGGGGAATTAGCTCAAATGGTAGAGCGCTCGCTTAGCATGTGAGAGGTAGCGGGATCGACGCCCGCATTCTCCAGGCAGTGTTTCTTTGCTCTCCCCCGGTGAGCAAATGGCAGGTGAAGACAGCTGTGCAATGGACATGAGATGTACGGACAGAACGTAACAGTCTGAGGCGTGGCCTTGCAAGGTGTGATCCATAATGGCCACATGGTCTTGTTTAAGGTTCACAAAGACAACTCCACTCCACTGACGAGCCTTGCACTCCTAAGACTGGGCCATACCAGAGCTAGAAAAACCAGCCTCTGTGGACCATTTCATTTGGAATGATCCAGGGGGAATGCCTGTGAATCTGAAGCGCCATTGTTGAACCGGTTTATCTCCCGGATGCTACGTCCAGTGTCATCCCTGGCTCTTTGGCCTTCCATTGGCCTGGGCTAGTGGACTGAGGGGAGAGCGCTCGCGTAGCATGTGCTTAGGCAGTCTTCCCTGAATACCTTGCCGTCTCTAAAGGAGAGACATGTATCCACCTGACAACGGTGGACAGCTGAGTTCTGTCTAAGGGACTTGGCTTTCATGTCTGTGCAGAGGTGATATGTTCAACTGATTGCTGGCTGTGTACATTGTTGGGAAGCTCTCTTGCAGGTGCCTGGCTGCCAAGAGCACTGGCAGCATGCGATTTGTTTTACCAGCATGTGAATGGAGCTTCCCAGAGGAAGCAGCAGTCATGACAGCTGGACTTTTAGTTGACCCACAGTGGCAGAAGAGAGTGATGCTAGCTACGACGAGGATGGGATTCGAACCCACGCGTGCAGAGCACAATGGATTAGCAGTCCATCGCCTTAACCACTCGGCCACCTCGTCACATTTGGCTGGTACCTGGTCAGGAAAACAACGGGCAAAATATATGAAGAAAAGCATCAGAGGAAGCAAAAAACGGTCAGGGCTTTTTACGCCGTGCTAGAGGTGAAAAAGCAAGGGGAATTAGCTCAAATGGTAGAGCGCTCGCTTAGCATGTGAGAGGTAGCGGGATCGACGCCCGCATTCTCCAGGCAGTGTTTCTTTGCTCTCCCCCGGTGAGCAAATGGCAGGTGAAGACAGCTGTGCAATGGACATGAGATGTACGGACAGAACGTAACAGTCTGAGGCGTGGTGTTGCAAGGTGTGATCCATAATGGCCACATGGTCTTGTTTAAAGTTCACAAAGACAACTCCACTCCACTGACGAGCCTTGCACTCCTAAGACTGGGCCATACCAGAGCTAGAAAAACCAGCCTCTGTGGACCATTTCATTTGGAATGATCCAGGGGGAATGCCTGTGAATCTGAAGCGCCATTGTTGAACCGGTTTATCTCCCGGATGCTACGTCCAGTGTCATCCCTGGCTCTTTGGCCTTCCATTGGCCTGGGCTAGTGGACTGAGGGGAGAGCGCTCGCGTAGCATGTGCTTAGGCAGTCTTCCCTGAATACCTTGCCGTCTCTAAAGGAGAGACATGTATCCACCTGACAACGGTGGACAGCTGAGTTCTGTCTAAGGGACTTGGCTTTCATGTCCGTGCAGAGGTGATATGTTCAACTGATTGCTGGCTGTGTACATTGTTGGGAAGCTCTCTTGCAGGTGCCTGGCTGCCAAGAGCACTGGCAGCATGCGATTTGTTTTACCAGCATGTGAATGGAGCTTCCCAGAGGAAGCAGCAGTCATGACAGCTGGACTTTTAGTTGACCCACAGTGGCAGAAGAGAGTGATGCTAGCTACGACGAGGATGGGATTCGAACCCACGCGTGCAGAGCACAATGGAT
The DNA here is from genome assembly GCA_037902135.1 of Cetoscarus ocellatus. NCBI lineage: Eukaryota > Metazoa > Chordata > Actinopteri > Labriformes > Labridae > Cetoscarus > Cetoscarus ocellatus. Next base: position 1,561,349 of record JBAMNC010000436.1, read on the forward strand.
TAGCAGTCCATCGCCTTAACCACTCGGCCACCTCGTCACATTTGGCTGGTACCTGGTCAGGAAAACAACGGGCAAAATATATGAAGAAAAGCATCAGAGGAAGTCAAAAACGGTCAGGGCTTTTTACGCAGTGCTAGAGGTGAAAAAGCAAGGGGAATTAGCTCAAATGGTAGAGCGCTCGCTTAGCATGTGAGAGGTAGCGGGATCGACGCCCGCATTCTCCAGGCAGTGTTTCTTTGCTCTCCCCCGGTGAGCAAATGGCAGGTGAAGACAGCTGTGCAATGGACATGAGATGTACGGACAGAACGTAACAGTCTGAGGCGTGGTGTTGCAAGGTGTGATCCATAATGGCCACATGGTCTTGTTTAAAGTTCACAAAGACAACTCCACTCCACTGACGAGCCTTGCACTCCTAAGACTGGGCCATACCAGAGCTAGAAAAACCAGCCTCTGTGGACCATTTCATTTGGAATGATCCAGGGGGAATGCCTGTGAATCTGAAGCGCCATTGTTGAACCAGTTTATCTCCCGGATGCTACGTCCAGTGTCATCCCTGGCTCTTTGGCCTTCCATTGGCCTGGGCTAGTGGACTGAGGGGAGAGCGCTCGCGTAGCATGTGCTTAGGCAGTCTTCCCTGAATACCTTGCCGTCTCTAAAGGAGAGACATGTATCCACCTGACAACGGTGGACAGCTGAGTTCTGTCTAAGGGACTTGGCTTTCATGTCCGTGCAGAGGTGATATGTTCAACTGATTGCTGGCTGTGTACATTGTTGGGAAGCTCTCTTGCAGGTGCCTGGCTGCCAAGAGCACTGGCAGCATGCGATTTGTTTTACCAGCATGTGAATGGAGCTTCCCAGAGGAAGCAGCAGTCATGACAGCTGGACTTTTAGTTGACCCACAGTGGCAGAAGAGAGTGATGCTAGCTACGACGAGGATGGGATTCGAACCCACGCGTGCAGAGCACAATGGATTAGCAGTCCATCGCCTTAACCACTCGGCCACCTCGTCACATTTGGCTGGTACCTGGTCAGGAAAACAACGGGCAAAATATATGAAGAAAAGCATCAGAGGAAGTCAAAAACGGTCAGGGCTTTTTACGCAGTGCTAGAGGTGAAAAAGCAAGGGGAATTAGCTCAAATGGTAGAGCGCTCGCTTAGCATGTGAGAGGTAGCGGGATCGACGCCCGCATTCTCCAGGCAGTGTTTCTTTGCTCTCCCCCGGTGAGCAAATGGCAGGTGAAGACAGCTGTGCAATGGACATGAGATGTACGGACAGAACGTAACAGTCTGAGGCGTGGTGTTGCAAGGTGTGATCCATAATGGCCACATGGTCTTGTTTAAAGTTCACAAAGACAACTCCACTCCACTGACGAGCCTTGCACTCCTAAGACTGGGCCATACCAGAGCTAGAAAAACCAGCCTCTGTGGACCATTTCATTTGGAATGATCCAGGGGGAATGCCTGTGAATCTGAAGCGCCATTGTTGAACCGGTTTATCTCCCGGATGCTACGTCCAGTGTCATCCCTGGCTCTTTGGCCTTCCATTGGCCTGGGCTAGTGGACTGAGGGGAGAGCGCTCGCGTAGCATGTGCTTAGGCAGTCTTCCCTGAATACCTTGCCGTCTCTAAAGGAGAGACATGTATCCACCTGACAACGGTGGACAGCTGAGTTCTGTCTAAGGGACTTGGCTTTCATGTCCGTGCAGAGGTGATATGTTCAACTGATTGCTGGCTGTGTACATTGTTGGGAAGCTCTCTTGCAGGTGCCTGGCTGCCAAGAGCACTGGCAGCATGCGATTTGTTTTACCAGCATGTGAATGGAGCTTCCCAGAGGAAGCAGCAGTCATGACAGCTGGACTTTTAGTTGACCCACAGTGGCAGAAGAGAGTGATGCTAGCTACGACGAGGATGGGATTCGAACCCACGCGTGCAGAGCACAATGGATTAGCAGTCCATCGCCTTAACCACTCGGCCACCTCGTCACATTTGGCTGGTACCTGGTCAGGAAAACAACGGGCAAAATATATGAAGAAAAGCATCAGAGGAAGTCAAAAACGGTCAGGGCTTTTTACGCAGTGCTAGAGGTGAAAAAGCAAGGGGAATTAGCTCAAATGGTAGAGCGCTCGCTTAGCATGTGAGAGGTAGCGGGATCGACGCCCGCATTCTCCAGGCAGTGTTTCTTTGCTCTCCCCCGGTGAGCAAATGGCAGGTGAAGACAGCTGTGCAATGGACATGAGATGTACGGACAGAACGTAACAGTCTGAGGCGTGGTGTTGCAAGGTGTGATCCATAATGGCCACATGGTCTTGTTTAAAGTTCACAAAGACAACTCCACTCCACTGACGAGCCTTGCACTCCTAAGACTGGGCCATACCAGAGCTAGAAAAACCAGCCTCTGTGGACCATTTCATTTGGAATGATCCAGGGGGAATGCCTGTGAATCTGAAGCGCCATTGTTGAACCGGTTTATCTCCCGGATGCTACGTCCAGTGTCATCCCTGGCTCTTTGGCCTTCCATTGGCCTGGGCTAGTGGACTGAGGGGAGAGCGCTCGCGTAGCATGTGCTTAGGCAGTCTTCCCTGAATACCTTGCCGTCTCTAAAGGAGAGACATGTATCCACCTGACAACGGTGGACAGCTGAGTTCTGTCTAAGGGACTTGGCTTTCATGTCCGTGCAGAGGTGATATGTTCAACTGATTGCTGGCTGTGTACATTGTTGGGAAGCTCTCTTGCAGGTGCCTGGCTGCCAAGAGCACTGGCAGCATGCGATTTGTTTTACCAGCATGTGAATGGAGCTTCCCAGAGGAAGCAGCAGTCATGACAGCTGGACTTTTAGTTGACCCACAGTGGCAGAAGAGAGTGATGCTAGCTACGACGAGGATGGGATTCGAACCCACGCGTGCAGAGCACAATGGATTAGCAGTCCATCGCCTTAACCACTCGGCCACCTCGTCACATTTGGCTGGTACCTGGTCAGGAAAACAACGGGCAAAATATATGAAGAAAAGCATCAGAGGAAGTCAAAAACGGTCAGGGCTTTTTACGCAGTGCTAGAGGTGAAAAAGCAAGGGGAATTAGCTCAAATGGTAGAGCGCTCGCTTAGCATGTGAGAGGTAGCGGGATCGACGCCCGCATTCTCCAGGCAGTGTTTCTTTGCTCTCCCCCGGTGAGCAAATGGCAGGTGAAGACAGCTGTGCAATGGACATGAGATGTACGGACAGAACGTAACAGTCTGAGGCGTGGTGTTGCAAGGTGTGATCCATAATGGCCACATGGTCTTGTTTAAGGTTCACAAAGACAACTCCACTCCACTGACGAGCCTTGCACTCCTAAGACTGGGCCATACCAGAGCTAGAAAAACCAGCCTCTGTGGACCATTTCATTTGGAATGATCCAGGGGGAATGCCTGTGAATCTGAAGCGCCATTGTTGAACCGGTTTATCTCCCGGATGCTACATCCAGTGTCATCCCTGGCTCTTTGGCCTTCCATTGGCCTGGGCTAGTGGACTGAGGGGAGAGCGCTCGCGTAGCATGTGCTTAGGCAGTCTTCCCTGAATACCTTGCCGTCTCTAAAGGAGACACATGCATCCACCTGACAACGGTGGACAGCTGAGTTCTGTCTAAGGGACTTGGCTTTCATGTCTGTGCAGAGGTGATATGTTCAACTGATTGCTGGCTGTGTACATTGTTGGGAAGCTCTCTTGCAGGTGCCTGGCTGCCAAGAGCACTGGCAGTATGCGATTTGTTTTACCAGCATGTGAATGGAGCTTCCCAGAGGAAGCAGCAGTCATGACAGCTGGACTTTTAGTTGACCCACAGTGGCAGAAGAGAGTGATGCTAGCTACGACGAGGATGGGATTCGAACCCACGCGTGCAGAGCACAATGGATTAGCAGTCCATCGCCTTAACCACTCGGCCACCTCGTCACATTTGGCTGGTACCTGGTCAGGAAAACAACAGGCAAAATATATGAAGAAAAGCATCAGAGGAAGTCAAAAACGGTCAGGGCTTTTTACGCAGTGCTAGAGGTGAAAAAGCAAGGGGAATTGGCTCAAATGGTAGAGCGCTCGCTTAGCATGTGAGAGGTAGCGGGATCGACGCCCGCATTCTCCAGGCAGTGTTTCTTTGCTCTCCCCCGGTGAGCAAATGGCAGGTGAAGACAGCTGTGCAATGGATATGAGATGTACGGACAGAACGTAACAGTCTGAGGCGTGGCCTTGCAAGGTGTGATCCATAATGGCCACATGGTCTTGTTTAAGGTTCACAAAGACAACTCCACTCCACTGACGAGCCTTGCACTCCTAAGACTGGGCCATACCAGAGCTAGAAAAACCAGCCTCTGTGGACCATTTCATTTGGAATGATCCAGGGGGAATGCCTGTGAATCTGAAGCGCCGTTGTTGAACCGGTTTATCTCCCGGATGCTACGTCCAGTGTCATCCCTGGCTCTTTGGCCTTTTACTATACTGGGCTAGTGGACTGAAGGGGGAGCGCTCGAAGCAGCAGTCATGATAGCTGGACTTTTGATGACCCACAGTGGCAGAAGAGAGTGATGCTAGCTACGACGAGCGTTGTTGTTGAACCGGTTTATCCCCTGGATGCTACCTCCAGGACCCCCCCCGTCCTCTGGTTCAGTAAATCAGTTGCGTTGCACCTTAACTGTTTCTTGATTGCTTTTAGGTCCAAAACTCATTTCAAAGTGGTCACACCTTCACAAGATCAGAAGTTTCTGAGACACTCAGACCAGTCAACAAGAATGTCCCTTTCAAAGTCATTTCAACCACCTTTGTTTCCCATTTTGATGCTCAATTTGAGGTGGTGGCCACACAAAATACTGACACTTTGGGCCCAATTTGAACACTTTCACTTAGGGGTGTTCTCCCTTTTGTTGCCAGCAGTTTAGACATTAATGGCTGTGTGTTGAGTTATTTTGAGGGGACAGTAAATTTACACTGTTATGCAAGCTGTACACTCACTACTGTACACTGTATTATGGTGTCATTTCCTCATTGTTGTCCCATGAAAAGATATAATAAAAACATTTGCAGAAATGTGAGGGCCGTACTCCCTTATTCAGATACTGTATATATGCAGTGATTGGATGCAATGTCACAATAAATAGTGTCATCAGTAGCTTAATTACATTTTTCAGTAGCTTTTTGGTAGCGTCATTTTCTGAGTCAAATAACTTTTTGTTTACTTAGTCATTTTATTCATCAAGCAGCGCAGTTGCATCTAGGTAAGCTGAACTTTTTATATATTTTATTTAAAAAGTGTTATACTACAAGGACACACAACGGTGACCAAAACAAGCTAAACATTTTACTCATCAAGGAGGCAGAGCTGCAGCAGAGCACTCTATCACAGTCCAAAGGACTGGATGAGTAGATGACGTGAGTGGATGTGTAGTTTGTTTCCCATTTTGCATGACAGTGGCAACGCTGTCTGATCCTTTATACCTCCAGTGTCTCATGAGAAGTCAATCACAAAACAAACACATATTAAGTTAACCATCACCTGTGTAATCTTTAAGGTCAGGGCTTGTGAAGGCACTGTAAAAAAGAAGCATAAACACTCAGTTAAGTCAATAGAGTAAAATCCAAAAAACGCACAAGAATTTATTAAAGCCATGTGAGAACAGAGAACTTGAGAGTTTGGCCAACAATACCACTAAGAGCTTTGGGGAATCATGTGGCACTGAAGATGAGTCCAAGTGGAGCTTAAGAAGATGCAGGTGATTGCAGAGATGAGGATCAGGTGTGAGCCCACAGCGATCCTCAGTGCCTGGAAGCCACGCCCACTCTCCAAGTGGCCAGGGACCACTTTGAGGTTTGGAGTCCAAAACCTCAGCACAAACGTCACTAAAGCAGAGATCATCACAAATTGTTTGGATGTAGTAAGCTGCTTTTGACATGTTGCTGTAACTTAGCTTGTTACTTTTCACCAGAGTGTAGCTTTAGTGAAGTGAAGGTGATTTTTTTTCATGAGTAACTTCTGTTGTTGTGCTTGGTTATGCTGTGTTTCTGCTCTTGCAGGTGTTTTCTGGGTTTGGATTGGTTTGGGCTTTGTTCAGTTCCTTATGTGCAGCATTTTTGCTGGTTATGCATTTCTTTTTTATTCTTGCAGTGCGTTATTTCAATTGTAGCGCGTTAGCATGTTTGTGTTTCATTCTGACCTTTAGGTGTGTTTGTGTACTTGGAGCTGTTTTCCTTTTACTGCACTGCATCAATAGGCTGTTTGCCCTCATTGGCCACAGAAGACATCACCCTGTGGAGAGGTCTGTGCAGAATGACATTTGAAGCCCAAACTGCCATTTTCCCTGTCCACACGGAGACATCCAAAACAGTGCTTTCAAATATTATCACCTTGGAGTTTAGGGATTGAAGTATTGATATTGAGTATCAAAGTATCGATACTTTCACAAATTCTCTTTTGGTGTTGATTACTTCCCTAAAATATCAATACCAAATGACTACTGCAACAATATGTATATCTGTGAAGCTCTACAGTCTTTCTCTCTTTTCACGTGCCAAGACAGTGCCATGGTCTGTGCCATGTGACCGAGACCAATCAGAAACGTACAGTTTTGTGGCAGACTAATGTAGAAATGACTGAAATAAAACACAATTTTATGGATAATTCCTCAAAAAAAAATCTTAAAGTCATGTTTTAAATAACAGAGAACTGATCGAAATCAGTGGAACACACTGGCCTACATTAATGTAGTTGTTTCATTTGTATTTGTATTTACTGAGTGAAAAAAAAGCTATCAACAATATGTATAACTTAAGTCTCTAATGGTGGCATTTCTGCTCATGTATTTTCTTTGGAATCAGACTTTAAACTAAACTCCCTGAAAGATCTGATGGTCCAAAGTCTGGTTTTCATGTTTTCTTTATGTGCTTTTATTCAATGAAAAACATCAAAAATTTGTTAAGATTTTGTATGCATTGTAGGAAATGATTGGTATTGGTATTGGTATTGGAATAATTGCAGCAAAAAGTACAGGTATCACTACTGGAGTTTTCCAAAATATGCCAATGCAGTTTACACGTGGACAAAAGAACAAAAACACAAAAAAACTCAGTTTTTAAAAATGATCTTCATTTGGAGGCAGGAGTGGCCTGATTTTAGCAAAATTACAAAGATGGAAAAAGGCTGTGTTAAAAATGTGTTTTGCGTTTGAATTGAAGGACACAACTTAAGCAGACATTTATTCTAGTCTGGGATGCTTTGTGACTTTATAAGAGCAAAAGTAACCGGAGCTCTTGAGCCCAAACATAGCCTCTTCCTCTGGTCTGTTTCAAGTGTGAGTGTTTGTGCGTGAGTTTGTGTTGAGAGAGCAGACGTGTGAGAAAAGGTTTGATGACAGCAGATGAGTGTTTTGTTTGGAGAGAGCTTTGGCCGTCCACAGAAGAAGAGATCACTGTTTTGTCTACATGCCAGCTCTCTCTCTCTCCTCATGAGTGTGTGTCCTCGTGAGTGTGTGTCTTTGTGTGTGTCAAGTCGGTCCTGAGCTGCCACCTTGCAGACTAATGACAAGACAAACAGCAGCTTAAGTCAGTTTCTCTCACTACCTGCGTGCTTGTGCGGTGAAAGCTGCCTGACACTCCTAGCTGAGCAGTGGGCCGACAGACCATCAGTGTGTGAGTGGGGAGGGGGTTAGAAGAGAGACAGAAAGGGTGAGACCGATGACAGCAAACAGAGAAAAACAGCATGTGCAGCCTGGGACGTCCGGGGTGAGGAGGACAGGGGGAGGAGAGAAATGATTAATGTGTCAGGGAGGAGGTGTTGGTGGAGGGGTGGGTCCAATGGCTTCTTGAACTGATGCTGACCTTAAGACAACCCCTCTGATCTTTGACTCATGACCCTCACCAGGTTCATAGTGATCCAGAGGATTCTCAGAGTCCATTGGGTTTTGTGTCAGTGGTCATTGCTGGTTTTTGATTTAAATTCTGGTTTTGGCCATTTCTGAGCGGTTAATACTTTGACAAAAGAAAAGTTATTTCCTGTCTAATGTGCTCAACTGTGTCTCTATTTATAATATAAATTCTCAATCATTATCAAACTTCAACCATGTTTTTGCTTCTGGTCCTCTATCTAAAGCAGGTTAAAGCAGGCCAATCGTGCATTATTTATTTTTCACACAAACAGGGTCACCCTGTTTAACATCTAATTTTCCGCCAAAGCGCTTCACTGAGGCCTCCGACGTTTACTAACTCCAAGGGGTTTCTCCTTTTGAAAGCTCACAGGCAAATTAGGCCCAGTTCAAAAGGTTCATTGCGTCCCACCCATTTATAAGAGGATGATTTATTGTCCAAGCGCTCCTTCTTAAAGCCAGAGCTGGAGGTAGAATGGTAAACACTGACATAAATCTCAGGGGATTTTCCCCCAATAGCAAACTGCGACTCTGCTACTTAAAGCTGTTTTCATACACTCTCTCTCTCTCTCTGCCCTCACTCTCCTGGGAATCAACACAAGCTGTCATTTACAGAAACAGATGTGCAAAGACAAAAAAAACTCCCCTCCCGCTCTGAGACTTTACAGATGTGATGACATTTAGGATGACAGAGGGATTTTTGTTGTCACTGCGGTAATATAAACCTTTCAGTGTTTCTTTTCTGAATGCTTGTTAAAGACATTTTGTGTCATCCATAGACCACATGTTTCTTCACGTCCTTTGCTCTGTCATTTTTTTAATTCTTTTCTACGTTTGTTGGGAAACATCAGAACTATTAACAGAAATAGACAACGTTGTTAAGTTGCTTTATTGATGGGATGACACCGATCTCATAAAGTTAAAGGAACACTCAACATTTTTGTTGCTGTCGTGTCTTGCCTCACTTCTGAGTCCAGGGCATGCAGATAGACACCAGTCCAGTAACAAGGAAGAGATGGTCAAAGCTTGCCCACCATTAGTTAGCTTAGCTCAAACACTGGGAGTAAACTGGTAGAGCTAGCCTGCCTCTGGCAACAGTCATCATATAAACTCTTCAGCAACTCTACACAGTCCTGTGTGCTTGTTGTGACTCGTTTTTTACTCCTTTTTGTCAGGTTATCTTTTATAATCTTCATATTATCTTCTTCTACACCTAAACAGAGGCATTATTTTGTTGACCTACTTCTGTGGTGGTTTTCGCAAGAGAATCAACGTTCTTGAATAAGTTGAGTCTTCTGAACAGCTCTTTTAAATAAACGATGAGAACCATTTCGCAGTTGAGTGAGCCGTTTTTTTTCTTGAATTTTCAGGCAGTTTGCATTAAATAATGGCTCGCAAATGATCGTCTCACTCAGAACTGCAAATCGGTTCTCATCATTCATTTAAAAGAGCTGTTCAAAAGATTCGACTTGTTCGAGAATGTCACATCTCTCCCGAGAATCACCGCAGAAGTAGGTCAACAAAACAAAGCCTCTGTTTAGGAGTACAAGAAGATAATGTGAAGATAATATGAAGACAATATAACATAATGGAGTCACAGCAAGCACACAGGGGTGTTTAGAGTTGCTGAAGAGTTTATCTGATGACTGTAGGCAGAGGCAGGCTAACACTACTGGTTGACTCCCAGTGTTTGAGCTAAGCTAAGGGTGGGAGAGCTTTGGCAATCTCTTTCTTGTTACTGGACGCACAGTCGAAAGAATGGTGTCTACCTGCTTGTCATGGACTCAGGAGTGAGGCAAGACAAGAAAACAACAAAAATGTTGAGTGTTCCTTTAAACATGGGTACAATCTAAGAAACAGAACTGATAAGTTTGGATTCATATCATCATTTATATCTGTGGTTACCAACCTTTCTTATTTGTACTTAATGCTGGCCTTAAACCAAAGATTTTTCCTTCAATTCTTAATTTGCAGTCAAATTTCCATAGTTAAGGGAAAAGCTTTACAGTCTTGCTGGAGTCAGGGTCAGTCCCATGATCATGATTCGTAGGTGAAAGGTGGTCTTACGACCTGATTTTTGCAGTTTAAATCAGTTTTTGGCCATTTCACAACATCAAGCATATGCTTAAAATTATCTTCATTTCTATTTATGTCTTGTACATATTATGCTGTTCATAGAGTAGTGCAGGGATGACGTATTTTTGTAGGCCAATGTGAAAATTAGCATTGCGCTGATTCCCTTGACTGCAAGCCTATTTACAGCATATGGGATTTTTCAATGTGTTTTGAATCCTTGCTATTAATAAGGTCGGTAGCATACTAAAAACTGTTAAACTAACAAGGTCTAATCGTAACAAATGGACCAACTTTTTACAATTTTTTTAAAAAGCTTAAACTTCGGTAAGAGTAAAAAGTAATCATCAAGCTGCTGTGGAACTACAACATGGCGGTTCGATTTTGAAGCAACAACAATATTTCCAATTAAATACATCTTGTTTGAGAATTTCCTCTTATTCTAATGACTTGATCAAGTTGGTCCTCATGGCAGTGGCATTAATGTATTAATTATTGTTAATTCAAAAAACAATCAGAAATGCATACTGTAATTTCCGGACTATAAGCCGTTACTTTTTCCCTCGCTTTGAACCCTGTGATGCGGCTAATTTAAAGTTTTTGTACATTACATTTAGTCTTGTCACATCAAATTGTATTTAGGGTTAAAAAATCTGTCTGTGTAACAAATAAGTGTATGTAAATATGTCATGTTACAACATGGACAGTGCCAGAGTATGTGAGTGGAATGGAGCGATGAAATTTCCAGCTCCTCGTGCACAGAGCTGTTCCTTGAGCCCGCTAATCTTCAGAGGAGCCTCCCCTAAATATCCTTCCAGCTTCACTAAAATTTCCAGCAGCTTCAGACGCATGGTGTGAGCGGTACCGGAGCAAAACCCGAGCTGGAAGGAGCAAAAGATAAGGTGACGCTACAGCTTTTTAGAAAAAAATGCTCCGCTCTGGCCAAAGTCCTTCCACTTGCGCTTCCCCTCACTCCAGCTCGGCTGCGCTTACCGGACACCTGCAGCCTATAGAGAAGATATAGAGAAGTGTGGCCTATATGTGTGGAGTTCTTCTTAAATTTAGTGGGTGCGGCTTATATTCAGGTGCGCTCAATAGCCCTAAATTTACGGTTAATAAGGGTCCTGAACATTTCTGTAGTCCTTTTTAGCAGTTTTTTAGCTACTGCCCTTTTAAACACAACACTTTAAGATTCAAAAGCGGACAATATCAGATGCATTTTATTATTTCAGATTAAGCATTAAATCTGGTGTGCAAGTGTTTATCATTAACTTTCATTTAGGTCTTTATCTGAAACCGGTACTCTAAATCCTATTAAATTTCTTGGATAGGAACCAGGAAGTGCTACATGCTAAGAGAGATGGTATATGCTGCGCAACATATCACTCCAAGTCTCTTCAGCCAGTCCAGGCAGTGTCCTGCCACGCTGGATCATTTGAAATACACAGCGAGTCGATTTTCAGCATGAGCCACTTCATCTTTGGGTCAATTACTGCCAAGCAGATCAACCCAAAACAGGAAAAAAATTGCTAAGAGCTTCAGGGACATTTCAAGTATACATAGGAATATCAAGTATGGGAATATCATATCATATCATATCATAGCATAGCATAGCATAGGAATTAAAGAGATTTCACTAGAATTGATCACATTTAATGAGTGGATGTGTTTTCTCCTTTGTCTATGGATTAAAATGTGATACTAAAACATAAATACTAGACATTTAAGGTATCAATAAGCTAAGAACACATAGTGTTACACGCTTCTTAATTCTGTAATGTAAATTGTAGAAGCACAGAAAGCAAGGAAATCAGTGGAAAATTCTTTTGAGAGGCGGGCTGGCTGTAAAACCAGCTGTTTGCATGTTGCTATTCCTTTATACAGTATATGTAGCTGTTAGCGCACAACGCCATAATTCTCTTGTGATTATGCCAGTGGGCAAGGTCACACGCTGTTGGTCGGACCTTCGCGTACGCCACACTGCGCTTTCAGAGTTAGAGGAAATCAGGAGTAGGTGAAGGTACAGCTGGCAGTGGAAACACAAACAAGATCAGGGTTTATAGGTCCAACCTTCAGTGATCTGTTCTGAACTAAATCCATCCAGTGGACACAAGGCTTTTAAGATGTAAACCGGTTTGAGCACAGAGTGTCTTGTGTGAGTGCCCTCTATGATTCCTCTAACAAAGAGATTGGACGTTTAAAATCAAGAAACCAAAATAAAGTTACAAGAACTCCTCTTCTACAGTGTGACAAATACCATGTGAACTAAACAATAAACTTGAATTTGAAATGTCATGCTTGTCCTCTTCTCACTCACTCATTTTCGTCACCCTGTGGGTTCCCTGAATGGTCAGTATCCTCCCACTCTGCTTTGTTCCCATAAAGCACCTCATGACATGGGGCTCAGCTGTTTTGATGCTGAGTTTGGACTTGTTGCAGCTGATTTATGAGTCTGGAACTCATAAGAGGGAGACAGATGAAGAAATAAAGAAAGAGGAAGGGACAAACGGAGAGACAGAGCGAGTGAAAAGGCCTTGATCACTTGTCTCTTCGCCTTCCTGCCAGTTCGCCTGCTGGGCTGTGGCTCTGTGGTGTGTCGACCCCCCTTGTAATTACACTTTACGACTTGCTCCACAGTAAATGCTACATAAATCTTGTGACGCCCCCCCATTACACCCCCCTCCCCATGCACACACACCCCTTATCATGCAAACATCGTAATCCCTGCTGCAATTTCCTCCCTTTATTGGCAGTCACTTCTGATTTAATGGTGCTTTGATGATTGCACAGTAAAATGCTACATGGGGTGAGATAGGTTCAGATTGCATGGTGGCAGGGAGTATGTGTGCGAGTGTGTACGTGGATGTGTGTGTCCCTGTCAGTTCTCTCTGTCAGTGTGTTTGCTGACAGAGTCCAGGTCTTGCTGGTTTTGGGTTGGCATCCTTCAATAGAGGCCTGTTCAGGGCAGCTCAGCCTGTGTAGCCGTGCTGTTTTTCTGTTTTAGATCACTGTAAACACTCGTCCCCTGTTGGCTCTCTGGCAGAAAAAGTAACATAAAGGAATCTTGACTCCAAAAGACAAACTGTTTTATATCCAATCATCCTCTGACAGGCCTGTCTTTTGCCCTGTCATGAGTTATATGTTTAAAACTGGGGTTATTCAAGGTAAGGTCGTGTTACTTTATCTAACCAATCAGAATGTGCGGGCGGAGCTGAGATTTGAAGATATAATTACAGTAGAGTCATTAAAAATAAGTCAGCTAACAGGTTACAGATGTTCAAATGTAGGTTGTGTTTACTTGATTTAATTATGGCTTTAATGAGAGAAGACATTTTTGTCCACATTGTTCTCAGATCATACAAAAGGGATTTAATCTTGTAAAGGACCTGAATTTAGCATTTAAGATCGATGTAGCCCTGAAGAACTGACAAGTAATTATGTTTGATTTGACTTTTTTCAAGCTGCCATGACAGTTTGCCATTGTTTTTGACAAACTCTATTGCATAACAGTCAACTTTGGTTACCAAGAGTAGAGCTGTAACCGGGGTTTTGAAATTAGTGAGGTCCAGAGTTTTGTTTTTCTAAAAATTATTGTATTCCAGGCACTTCAGAGCATGGAACATTAATGCTTGTTAATACACCTTGTACAAAATGACATAGTTTTGGTAACTTGGCACTTTTCTAGTCTCTCCATGGGAGCGACTTGGAGGTAAGTGCCACGCCCAAGGACACATGGCTTTGTGATAGCCGGAGCTGGGCTTGAACCTGTGGCTTCCTGATTACCAACCATGTGCACCATCAGATTGTGCCACTGACACAGTTTTATGAGAACATTTATTTCAATCTATTTGAATGAATGGATTTATTTTGAACATGCTAGAAAGAAAGAAATCATGAAAGAAAAATCATACAATTACAAATTGACATACATGTAGAGTACTATACCAAAAAAAAAGCATAGCATAAACTAGAAAAGCACTCAGAGATCGCAGACCTCTGCCAAGCAGCTCAGTTACAGCAGTGGCTTTTCCACAACCCGTGTAAAATATACAATTCTGGATCACCAGAAATAGAAAAGTGCCAAGATCCGGACCAAACTCAGCACATACATGGAGGTTGTTATCCTGTATGAACACAAGAAGTTTTGGGAACATCACTTAATATTTGGATTTTATATGAGTTATTGAATGTCGTCGATGGGATTTCCCATTCTGAAGTTCAATGTTTTCTTGTGACATCAATCTGGATCGGATCCAGATGAAATTTGCCTTGATGATAGAGACATGGACCCCATATTATCCTCTAAAATTGGAGGCCAATCCGTTGAGAAATGGCAGAGATATGATTTTTTAATCTAGATCAATATCTGTATCACCACCAAAATTTTATGGTTTCTTCCTTGGACCAAAGTACACCTCTGGTAAAAATTTTCATGTTAATCCATCCAGTAGTTTTTCCGTAATCTTGCTAATAGACAAACAAACAAACAAACGAACAAACAAACAGACAGACAGACCCTGGTGAAAACATAACCTCCTTGGCAGAGGTAAAAAGGCTTAACAAGTCATGCTTATTTTAGACTGAATTTACTCTTTTTAATGCTTCTGCAATGGTTTGTGATAAATTCAGTTATCAATTGATTTATTTCATTTACTGCTGCTATTGAATGATCTTAAAACGATCATATTTAGTGTTTTCATACAGCCTCGGTTCAGTAACCTTTCAGTCTGTTAAGCTTTGCAGTGTACTTGGACCTCCTGTAGGGGGCAATGTGACAAGTGGGGCAATAAGACATCCTATTTTAGTCAACATGTCTTTGCT